>OX381721.1:59666975-60266975 GCA_947462335.1 Harmothoe impar | reverse complement strand
TAACTATGTTGTATCCCAGGTAAATAAACAACATATATTACTCCTATCCTGACACACCTTCTGAAGTGTGTCTGATGTTACCCTGACTACTGCAAGAGCCACCATAATCCAATGTCCCTTTAGTTTGACTAATGGGAGTTTGGAGAAGGGATTGACCTCACAGAATGATCTGAGTCAGAATTTTGAAAAATGCCACTTTCGGGTGTTTTCCTGTGTTTTCCACCTTCCAGTAGCTGTGGAGTAAAAATCCTTGCACCATACTGGTTCTTTTTGTTTTTATGTCAGAGGGGACACCCTAGGCTTTCAGAAAAATGTAAAATTGCATGTGTCGGGTGAATATTTTGGGACTTATGGCCCCTCAAAGTTGAAAAATAGCCCAAAATCGGTGTTCCAGGCCATTTTCATTTTTTTCAAAGCCCCCCCCTATCTATTGAGGCACTCCCAACCATGCAAATTCATGATTTTCTATTAGGTATATGTGTTACCTCACCAAATCAGTTGGTTTTATCCAGATATTTCTCCCCAATTTTTTGTCATAGCCCTTATACTGGAAAATGACACGCTCGTAAGTTCCGACACTTTTATGTTTGGCACTTCAGATGGGCCAGTAAAAAGGGCCACCTAAACTTCATTTTTCATTCAATCTGGAGGAACCTATGGGAAGGGAAGCTGGTGAAAAAATTGTAAAGATTCGATCATTTTTGACGGAGCTAGGTCCAAAAGAGTGATTTTGGAACAAAATAAAAGTGTCGGACCTTACGGCGAAATGTGGCTATAATTCTTAAAATACCGGTAACCAACTGAATCTAAGCAATGGATATCCACGCGAGTACATATTTCCTTCATCTTGGCGAAAAATAGCAGTCTGATCCCTCGCCGGTGTGTGTATTTCGGGCAGTTTTACGTATTTCTGTAAGGCCCGACACTTTTTTCGTATTTTCGGCGGGAACATCTTTTGCAGCATATTGTCGTAAAAGCGCGTCGCTTTCCAGCAGCGCCGAACCGGTTTACGGCAGTGGGACGCCGTTACGTATTGAAAACACCAGCAAAGTTCGCCGAGCGCATCGAATTTCGCCAAATATTCGCAAATATCCGCAAAAAGGTAAGCAATTTCGCGAAAATTTGTGAATACATTGATCGTAGAACATGTCTAGCACCCCCCAAATGCAAATTTTCGTGTAAAAGTGATGTATTTCTGCTAATATTCGATGATTGCCGACCGACGCTGGCCGCGGTTCGACTCGATTGTGCAATCATCGGTCCGTTCTAGGCTATTTGCGTGTCGGCGAAGCGTTCCGACACTTTTATGTAAGGCCCGACACTTTTATTTTTTCGATGAATCTACCCGAGATATTCCGAGGTATTCATCCAAAAGCTAAAAGTTCCAGTATAATAAGATAGAATACCCACGGGCGCAGCTCTGGATGAAGTTTTAGATCGTTTAAAGCATATTAGGTATACTTTTGGCGCTGGCAGAGGTTTGTCGTCGCCGAAAATGCCCAAAATTTCTTCTCAAAACCCCCCACCAGGCCCAGAATATTCTGTTTAATGAGGTTATTTATGGTTTATATTATAGATACAGCCCCCCTCCATCATTTTAGCAAGTTCAATCTATGCCAAACCGTTTATTTACCCCTGTTTTCGGTGATTATAATGCTTTTCCGATAAAAGTGTCGGGCCTTACACGAGAAAATGCTTTTCGCTCCTAGAAACTTTAATATATACAATATCAAAACGATTTCTGTACAGGATGTTCAATGGTCATCTATTCTAATATGCTATTGCCAAATATATGATAGTTTAATGATTTATATATGATTAAGGGTGATCAGACCAACTCGTAAGTTCCGACACTTTTATATATTTTGAGGATAAAACATACTTCCACTAAGGCAATCGCCTCCATATTTTAGCACAACATGCCCCTATGGTACTATCATCATGCCAAACCGTCATTTTGTAGAAATCATTAACTTAAATTCTGGATAAAAGTGTCGGACCTTACATACGGCTCTAGCTCCCCAGTAATGTCTCCATACCTTGTCTGCTGTTGCTGATATCTTCTTAATTTTTTCCAGCATGGGTCGCAAGAAGCTAGCCCCGGGGCTAAAAAAGACTGATGCCCAGAAAAGCCGGGAACGTCGGCAGAAACTGATCAAGGAAGATAAAGACAAGTTCTACGCGGCTGAGCGAAAAAGGAAAAAGGATAGCAAGCACCGCACCCTGGAGTTGTGTAACACCCCAGAGAAGGAACTCCGGACTGCGGTTGCGACAGGCTACGTAAGTCTAATGGCATACATTTATTTATATATTTATATATATTTATTTATAATGTAATTTATACCATAGATACTAGTACTGGTACTAGCTGTGTGTCATTACAAATAACTTGTACAATACATGCATAGATCTATAGATTTATAAACTGTGTAAATAATATATCGTAACATATTATGTTAAATCATACAATATCCTCTTTTTTTTTAAAGGTCCAGGCTCACCGTGAGAGAAAGAATCTGGCTCGCCTTGCAGGTGACCAAGCTCCCATGGAGGAACAGCCTGGCCCCTCCGTGCCTGTGCCCGGGGACGTACCACCTGGCCCCTCAGTTGAGCCGGCTCCTGCAGAGGACCAGCCCTCCGTACCAGCCCAGCCTGACAGCCACCGCACACCTACCCGTGGCAGCCGTCGGGCACTTCTGGTGTCCCCGTCGCTGTTTTCTCCCCGGAGGGCAGCATCGGTATCGGATGCTGATCTGGCTCAGCCTCTGCCAGCCAACACCCCACGCGTAAGTTTAACAATGGCATTATGTCAAACAAAAAGCATCTCTCTGTACATACATGTATTTACTTTGTACCAACACTTAAATGTATGCATGCTTTTCTGTGTTCCTACTAATAGATCCTTACTATCTCAGTACAGTGATTAAAGTTCACATCCTGTAAGTGTGCCATAAGCCCATCGGCTGAGTACTTTTGTCCTTATCAATAATGTCTATTCTTTCACAGGCACCCTCACCGAAAGGGAAGGGTCGGGGTAAGAACCGTGGGCCCAAGAAGTCTGCCGCACCAAAGCCGACTGCACCCGAGAGCCCCCCCCCACCACCGAGGGTCGTCGCTGTGGCCCCCCCACCACCGAGGGTTGTCGCTGAGGCCGTCTCACCACCGAGGGTTGTCGCTGAGGCCCCCTCACCACCGAGGGTCGTCGCTGAGGCCCCACCACCGAGGGTTGTCGCTGAGGTCGCCTCACCACCGAGGGTTGTCGCTGAGGCCCCCTCACCACCGAGGGTCGTCGCTGAGGCCCCACCACTGAGGGTTGTCGCTGAGCCCCCGCGACCGAGGAGGGTTGTCGCTGAGCCCCCCCGACCGAGGAGGGTTGTCGCTGAGCCCCCCCGACCGAGGCGGGTTGTCGCTGAGCCCCCCCGACCGAGGCGGGTTGTCGCTGACCACGCCGACCACACTGACTACACAACACCTCAGCCCACCTCCGACAACACAGCAACTGCCACAGCGACTGCCACGCCTCCTGCACAGGCCAGCAGCTCCCTTTCGGTGAGTACATGTGATAGAATATATAGTTTTGTCTGTGGTTATTTGTAACATAATGCCTTCATGTACCTAAGTTCCTATTCAAAAATACTGATTTATTAATGCACTATGCACTAAGTAATCATGAGGCATCAGACTGTAAGCATTTGAATCTTAATTGTAAACTCAAATTGCCCACACCCCCCCCCCCCCATTGTGTACTAATCAATGCATTATGCAGCCTGTAAATTTTTACAGCCGCCCGACCCCCGCACCAGTGCCCGTACAAGTGGCAGGTCGCGTCCGCAGTGTGGGGCTACCACGGGTTCACCCCTACACACGCCCATGGACTCGCAGGCCAGCGATGCCTGCCCGACCGCCCGGCCTCGGCGTGCGTCGGCGATGATCAAGAAGAGCTCGCCGCGACGGGGACCGAAGCGCCACTGCCCCGTCAACCTCCAGGCGATGGAGGATCTGCTGTGAGTATAAGAACAGAATAGCATCCTTTTTACATGTACATTTCTTATACAGTACTGATGTATATACACAAGTAATGCTTAGTAAATATATATAGTATATAATATATATAGTATAGACCTTTTAAAAGTTAAACTTATCTGCATTGTAAGCTAAAGCATTCAGACCTAATATTGATTGATATTGATGATTTACTGATGATTTACAGGAACGCTATCAAGGGGGCGAAACTCCCTAAACCAGATTAGGGAGAGATAAAAGTAAATGTATACATAGAACAGTAGAATAATGCTTGAGTTACTAGTTCCTGCTTCCTTGGTTCCTGGTTGTTTAGTTGTAGTTCCTTAGTTATTGTTGTAAATGTTACCCCCCTATGCATCACCCTTCCTTTGCTTTGTTGTTATCCTTTACCCTTCCTTTGTGTCCTTTGTTTCTTTGTGTCTTTTTTTAATTTGTTGTTATTAATTATCATTCCCTTCTCTCTATGTGTCATTAATCTGTGGTTAGTTGTGTAATTGCATAGAACTAGTATTAACTGTTAGTTACCTGGAATTGCTTAAATTCACTGTACTTTTGTTTGCATGATGCATTAATGCAGCGCTGGCAAGTCATCAGTGCTGCATTCATGCATCATGCCCTGTAACACTGTACTAATCCTAAACTATCACTTTCAGCCCCCAGACTCCTTGTAAGGGGAGTATGGGCGTAGGATGGCTTACACCAAGGAAGAGGCGGCTACGCTACCTCAACGACCGGCTCAAAGACGACATTCACAAACTGGAAGCAAAGCACCGGCATCACAAGTCAACGACTAAGAAAGAAAGGAGGATCCACCGAAAGGTAGAGACTGAGGTGGTCAGGCTCAGAGAGGAAGTGAAGATGTACAAACGCAGCATCAGGAAGACCCGCCGACAGCTCATCCCCGGAGACACTACACCCTGCCGCGACCGCCAAGCTGTCAAGCTGTACCTTGCTCTGTCTTCTGAACTGAAGGTCCTCCCCCGTATGACACGGCTGCGGGTCACCAGAAAGTTCGCACCCGGCATGAGGTTGAAGAGAGCCAGGCTGACAGCCCGGTTTGCCAAGGACCTGGGCCTCGACCGGCGGTCACTTCTGAATGGTGGGAGACCGCGTAAAGTGTCTGATCAGCAGCTGGCCTACTACGAGCAGAGGGATGATATCATCAACTTCCTCTCTGAGCCTGAACACTCCTACACTCTGCCAGGCAAGAAGGACTCTGTGCGGGTGGGTGGACACAGGCACCAGAAAGTCATCCTCACTGAGTTCCTCTCTGTGCTCCGCGACCTGTACCTGAAGCGGTACCCGACTCGGAAGGGGAAATGCAGCCAAAGCTTCTTCAACGGTGTGCGAAAGGAGGCCAGGTGGATCCTACCAGTGAGGTACAATAACACCCAGATCTGCCTGTGCATGAAGCACCAAAACTTCACCCTACGACTCCGCGCTGCAAAGTACCCAGGTACCCCCGACTCCGTTGTCCGCGGCACTACAGTTGAGCAGTTCACAGAGAAGCTCGGTGAGAACATCATCCACCCCACCGTCACGTGTGACACCTGGCAGATGGTGGAGGTTCCCTACGGCCCGGTGGACGTCGAGACGCAGAAGCAGAAGACCGTCAAGAAGCTTCGCCTTGTCCCCAACACCCTGACCAAGTCTGCATTCATCGAGATGATGGAGACTGAGTTCGAGACGATGCGTGAGCATTCCTTCCGCGCCCAGAACCAGCACCGTGTGGTGCAGGAACTGCGGGAGGGTATGTCTGAGCAGGAGGTGACCATCCAGATGGACTTCGCGGAGAACTGGTTAGTGAACTATCCAGAGGAGGCACAGAGCGCGTTCTGGGGCAAGGAGCCAGTCACAGTCCACCCGGCTGTGATCCACTACAAGGCCCCAGACGGTACGACCAAGCACAAGTCGATCGCTCTGACCTCCGATGACCGGAAACACGACGCAGGTGCCATCCTCGCATTCCTGACAGTTCTCTGCCTCTGGATTCAGACCAACCTACCTCACGTGACTACCATCCACTACTGCACAGACTCACCATCGTCTCAGTATCGGAACAAGTCGATATTCTCCATCATCTGCCAGCACTTCAGACTGTTCGCCCTACGCTGCACCTGGACCTACTTTGAAGCAGGTCATGGTAAAGGCCCGTGTGACGGTGTGGGTGCAGCAGTCAAGCGAATGGCCGACCTCCTCATCAAGTGTGGCCAACGAATCGACAATGCCCTACAGTTTGTGTTGAAAGGCAACGAACAAGGCAGCGCGGTTCACTACCATCATGTCTCTGCTGCTGATGTGGCGGAGGCACGGTCACGACTAGAGGGGTTGGCTTGTGCCAACAGTGTTCCCGGTACCATGCAGGTACATGCAGCAGTGCCCGTGATCCCCAACCGCTCCATCTCTGTACGCGACACCTCCTGCTTCAACACCTGCTGCTGGGAGGACAACGAGTCTCTGCGCCACTGTCCTGGCTGGACCAACCACCAGTTGTTCGCAGCAGACCCCAGCTCGGAAGCCGACATGGAGGAGGAGCAGGAGGAGGAAGCAGGGGAGGAGGCCTTCAAGGTTGGGGACTACGTCGCTGCCATGTACAACGAGGAGTGGTATCTTGGACAGGTCGTCACTGGTGCCAACACCGAGGGGCACATTGAAGTGTCCTTCATGCAACGCGGTAACGTGGCCCTGAATGAGTTCACCTGGACCACCAGGAAGGACCTCATCCACGTGCCTCCACAGGACGTCCTCTGCAAGACTTTCCCTCCACAGCCTCTGGCCGCCAGCGGTAGGCGTGCAGACAAGTATGCCCTGCCAGCTGCTGTGCTGCTAGAGGTGGAGACCCTGAAGGAGGCAAGGAAGCCACGAGGCGGCCGTCGACGCTAGACACAGGGTGGACCTGTGCACCGACCTGCCGCTCGGGTTTGGACCCGTGTGGCGGCAGATATGACCTCACCGACCTGCACGCTGGATATCGGGTTTGGACCCGTGTGGCGGCAGATAGGAACCCAACAACTATTGGGTATGCGTAAGGTCCTACACTTTTATACGGTGTCACTATGTTAATGCTAGAGGTCAGACAGAGTTGTGATATGAAGGTTAAAGGTATTTAATGCAATAGTAAACATGTTAGTCTTATGGAATAAGGGGATAGAAGTGATTTTGTGGCTGGTTTTTTAACTTATTAGCGAATGTAAGGTCAGGTAAGGTAAATAATTAAGTATTTAGTCTTCAAACCAAGATCTATGGACTAAACATGTGATATCTAGTTGTCTATAGGCTTAAAACATGAGTCCAACCTGTTTTGTACATGAAAATGTAGCAAAGATATGCCTAAAGGAGTTCCATTGTTGTCATACAGGGCTATGTCAATGGTAAATGTACGCGTAAGGTCCGACACTTTTATAATATGTTAATGCTAGGAGCCTTGCTATGCCATTCAGAGTTGTATGATGGTGGTTGATGTTATCTAAACCAACAGTTGACATGTTGGCCTTATGGAATAAGGGTATAGAAGTGTAGTTGTGGCCCTTTTTATTTTATGGGAGCCTCTGTAATCTCAGGTAACACAAAAAAGTTCAGTATTATAATCTTACGGGTGCCATTGTATATACACAAAGTGTCATATCTGGTTGTTTATAGGCTTAAACCACAAGCCTAACCTGTTTGGTGCATGTACATGTAGGATAGATAGGTATACAAGGTGTGTGAGTGATGTGAGAGAGGTCTATGTGAATGGTACGGAATCCCTACGTCGAGCGTAAGGTCCGACACTTTTATACGGGTTTACTATGTTAGTGCTGGAAGCCTTGCCATGCCACTCATGGATGTATGAGGGTGGTTAATACTATTTAAATCAATAGTAAACATGTAAGCCCTATGGGTTAAGTATATAGAAGGGCTGTTTTGGCTCTTTTTATTTTTTGGGAGCCTAGGTAATCTCAGGAAACAGAGAAAAATTATGTATTTCTATCTTATGGGTGCCATTGTATATACCCAAAGTGTCATATCTGGTTGTTTATAGGCTTAAACCACAAGCCTAACCTGTTTGATACATGTACATGTAGGATAGATAGGTATACAAGGTGTGTGAGTGATGTGAGAGAGGTCTATGTGAATGGTACGGAATCCCTACGTCGAGCGTAAGGTCCGACACTTTTATACGGGTTTACTATGTTAGTGCTGGAAGCCTTGCCATGCCCCACAGAGATGTATGATGGTAGTTGATGTTATTTAAACTTACAGTAAACATGTTGGCCTTATGGAATAAGGGTATAGAAGTGTACTTGTGGCTCTTTTTAATTTTTTTTTGAGCCTCTATTGTGTCCGGTGACGGAAAAAATTAAGTATTTCCATCTTACGGGTGCCATTGTATATACCCAAAGTGTCATATCTAGTTGTTTATAGGCTTAAACCACAAGCCTAACCTGTTAGGTACATGTACATGTAGGATAGATAGGTATGCAAGGTGTGTGAGTGATGTGAGAGAGGTCTATGTGAATGGTACCGAATCCCTGCGTCGAGCGTAAGGTCCGACACTTTTATACGGGTTTACTATGTTAGTGCTGGAAGCCTTGCCATGCCCCAGAGAGATGTATGATGGTAGTTGATGTTATTTAAACGAATAGTTAACATGTTGGCCTTATAGAATAAGGGTATAGAAGTGTACTTGTGGCTCTTTTTAATTTTTTTTTGAGCCTCTATTGTGTCAGGTGACAGAAAAAATTAAGTATTTTCATCTTACGGGTGCCATTGTATATACCCAAAGTGTCATATCTGGTTGTTTATAGGCTTAAACCACAAGCCTAACCTGTTTGATACATGTACATGTAGGGTAGATAGGTATACAAGGTGTGTGAGTGATGTGAGAGAGGTCTATGTGAATGGTACTGAATCCCTGCGTCTAGCGTAAGGTCCGACACTTTGATATGATTTCACTATGTCGTGTTAGAAGCCTTGCCATGCCACACAGAGATGTATGAGGTTGGTTAATACTATTTTAATCAATAGTAAACATGTAAGCCCTATGGGTTAAGTATATAGAAGGGCTGTTTTGGCTCTTTTTATTTTTTGGGAGCCTAGGTAATCTCAGGAAACGGAGAAAAATTATGTATTTCTATCTTACGGGTGCAATTTTATAGACTCAAAGTGTCAAATCTGGTTGTTTATAGGCTTAAACCACAAGCCTAACCTGTTTAGTACATGTAAATATAAGATGGATGTGTATGCAAGGTGTTTGATAGGTCTGAGACCTGTTGTGGTAAAGTATAGAATACCGTAAGGTCCGACACTTTTATACGATAAATAAGGCTTGTGTTACGCAGCTACGCTGGGAAGCAGAATCATTATATACATAAAGCAATGCATGTACTTGAAAGTATACATATTGAAGATGATGCACAGTGATTTTAATGCTAATCTGGGCACTTTTGAGCATTCTACTGTAAAGTTGGTGTTACTGGGTTGTGTTTTCAACATTTTCAAGAGATCCCTAAAGTTTGACGACCCATAACTCGGAAAGTTTATTGATGATGATTACAAAACTTGGCACGTATTATCATACATATAGTGGCTATATGTAAACCTAATTACAAGTTTCTATGAGGTTTTAAAGCAGGTTATAATAGCATTGTGGTTATTATGTCGTAATTCCGACACTTTTATTCTTAGTTGTGTTCGCCGGGCTATAAAAACTGACATCCTAGGAGTTCATTGTGCCAATCAGGGTTTTCTGACACCCAAGATATATGTCTTTCAATAAAATAAACTTGTATAAAGATCAATTGAGGTTTTGTTATTTTCATTCTCATTCAGTTATGGCCCCTGAAAGTGGCATTTTTCAAAATTCTGACCCATATACAGAAGATAAACCTGAGTCTAAAGAAGACAAAGTTAGACGGAGGAGCGTTGTATCTCCCCTCTTTATGTCAGTGTGGGTGACCCCATGTGACCCAATGATGAAGGATTACCTTGGATGTTGATAAAGGATGCACAGGGTTACTCTGTAGGACCTTCTGTTGGCTACAAAGGTAACTCGGGATCTATGGTATTTTGGCAAGTAGTTGTCACACCCCTCCCTACCCCCTACCCGTTCCCTTCAGCATCTAGGAGTATCTAGGAATAACCCTGCCAATATTGTATTTTTTGAATTCATAAACTAGTGTGAAAAAGAAGTAGAGGGGCCAAAGGCTTCACTGATACCAAAAGAAATACATCAAAAACAGATGTCCGGGAGTCTGATGATCATGCTTTTAGACAGAAGAATATATTTGACCTGCCCATTTCCCATTACCCAACAGGCAGTGAGAGCGAATAGCTAATGACTGAACCTTGTGCACTTAAAGACACCATCTTTACCCTTACTCCCATCTCCCATCCTCCTCTATGGCATTCTGCAGCAGAGGATTGCTCAGAAGCCCTCTCTGCATTGTTTAAATTTCTAGTACAGGTATTGAACTCCGAATAGACTCTTGGTCTGGACTCAAATTCAATCCTATTCATCAAATTACATTTATTCTACACTGGTTGATAAGGATGGATGTATCCATACAGAGAAGTAAATGACCTCAATAAGTGGCACCATCTATGACTACAGAACTGCTCCCCGGGTGACCCGGTGCGTTGAAGTGCACCCAGGCAGTGACCTCTACATAGGCACCAATTGCCTCTCATTGATACAAGCTCTTTCTTCCTGAACATCCAAGAGGCAGTAATCAGACAGGCCTGGTGCCTGGTAGATGAACGGTGGAAGAGGGTGGGGAGATTACAGCGGGTACTTGGCCTCTAGTATGAGTCCTGCTCTCTGCCAAATATGGGCAGATCTGGTGCAAAGTGTTTACTTGCCAGGGCTGTATGTATGCATCAAAGTGAACAGATATTATCCACATCTTAATTTTTGATATTCTCCCCACAAATGCAACTAAACAAGAATATAGAGGTTTTCTCTAAAGGTAAAATCACGTTCTTCAAGATCTACTGATAGAGATAAAGCAATGAACTAATGCTACAGTCCTTATTCCTCACCCCAAAAATACCCGGAGTGAACACTCTGGCCGAGACCATGGTTTTATGTATGCAGAGGTACACATGCATCACTGCCAGGGAAAGATGTAACATAGATGGGAACAGATGTAGATTACACGGGTGAGGCAGGGCCGTAGAAGTGACTGCCAAATAAGGGCATACCAGCAGCAAAAAGCACAGAGACTTGTGAGAACGAGAAAACAATGTCTTCACTTAGATCTAATAATTACTGTTGTTTTACCAAAGCAAGATTCTCTGAGATGATCAGCACTGTGTTAGTCATATCAAGGGGTCTCTGAAGTTGACCTCTGATTTAAGCTGATATTAGGGCAAGGTGGTTTGGACAACCACCTAATGCTTTTCATATTGCTTACCAAATATGCATCACTGTTGGCTTTATAAATGAGGTATTCATGTAAGCTATGTAAGCCAAATCCATGTTATTAAGTGGCATATTCTTAAGCACAGGCCGAATTTCAAATCAGGGATAATTTGAAGCAATACAATTGCCACACTTGACATTAACACAGTTGTCATTAATCAAGGGGATTAATATCACAGGATAACATTAAAGACCACTTTGCACGATATTAATCTTCTTCATTGTTGAATTACAAAATCAGGTCTTGATTATCCCTGATTATTTAATTGGTTCTGTTGCAATATCAGATTTAGAGTGTACACCCACACAGATTTGCTGTGTCAAATTAAACTCCTACAATACCTGAGGGGTCATGCTACTTATTACATGAATTACAGACAAGGAAGCAGAGAGGGACCTTCAGCATTGGCTTTAAGGAAGTAAGACTGTTTGATCCCCTTCCACATAAATAAAACACCCCAAGGATCCATGTGTAACATCAAGGGTTAGGAACCTTAGAGTGGTTATGACAAAGGAAAGGGCATGCTGAAGCCTTGTTAACCCATTAATGCGTGCATACTACATACATGTTATGCCCTTGGTCATCATGTTCCATAAATGCAGCCCAGACAGGTAGTTTGCCAAGGCTAAGTGCATGCATCGTGACAACCCTCCGGAGGGCATCAACCCATTAGGGTTGCTGTGATGCATCAATTCAGCAATGGTGAGTTACTCCTTGGACTGTATTCATGCATCATGACAACAAGAAGTATAGAAAACGTGATGCAGACCTTAAAGGTTTACCATTGGCAGCCTGTCATTGTATGAAGTGGATGAAGTTGGTGAATAACAGGGTGTGGTGCTAGGCAGGTACAGGAATTATCTCAATGACAAGGCTGTAAACAACGTTTTATGACAAAATGGTAAACAATGGATCAATATCTATGTATGTGTGTGTATGTACATAAGATGCTGCATTAGGCTGAAACCTCTGCTCCTAATAACAGCTACATGAGTGCAAAATTGTTTAAGGATGACATAGTGCATCAATGCATCATGCCTTGGTTGTCATGATACATGAATGCAGTCCTGACAGGTAAGTCACCAGTGCTGCTGACCCTATGGGTTGAGACACTTCCAAAAGGTGAGCATGATGCACCAATGCAGCACCAGCCAGGGGCTGCTTTCAGCAACACATTTCTTTAGAGGATTGAGCTTTAATGAGCATCATTACAAAATGTGCAACTCATGTTGTGTTTCTATTTTAACTAGACTAAATGGGAATGTAAATATTGGTGTGCATGAGGCTGTATATAATAAACAAAACTAATATAGTATGTAATGTTACAGAGCAGGAGCATCACGTCCGATGGTTGTACAATATTTTGGGAAGATATATAGCCCTGCAATAATAACTGGATACACCATGGACCTTGTACTCTAGCATAACATTGTACAGCATCCAGTGGGACTGGTGGAAGCCTGTCTGACAAGTTACAAACATTGATCCAGAAGTGCAATGGCTGATTGGCAAAGCGCTAATGCTACTTTTATCACCCACTCACTCACTCCCTCCCCCCGGGGATTACGATGGCAGTCTGACCCCGCCCAGACACTCACAACCACCGGGTGTGAGATGTGTTTCTGATGGACATTGGAGGCACAGGGGCAATCACCCTGACTATGTGGGAAAGGGGGGGGGTGAAATGGATGTTGTAGAGACCCATGCCTGTCCACAAGCCTCCTCCACACACTCCCTCTGTCCATCTTCATTGTTGAATAAGCCACTCAAAATATCTGATGTGTGTATGTATATACAAGCAAATTCAGCCCAGTCAGTTTCTCTCTCCAGTTAGGATGTCTAGCAAATCAGCCCATCAGAGAAAATCTCCATCTAGCCCCTTCTATCTTCCCCTTTGTGGCACTTTCCTCTCTTAGACTCTCTATTGGAACACTATATGTGACGCTAAGTCAAGGCACAACCTATCCTTTGTTGTTAGGTAGATAATCCTATCAATAGAGAATGCCAAGCGGCTGTTGATTAGCTGTGAATCGCTGCATCGAGAGAGATCAGGGAAAGCTTTGGTGTTTGTTGATTTGCTAGATTGCATCTGAGAGACAGACTGAGAGGATACATGAGGACTTTGCTTTCTATCATACCAACTTGTGATAGTTTGTTGAGCCATGGCTGTTATTGATACATCATAAAGAAAAGGTTTTGTCACACCAAACCTTGCAGGGTAGTTGTGTTGTGACTGTGCTTTTACTTTCTTCATCTGAAACTTTGCTCTAGTAAGAATTAATGTGAGGTAAACTTCATACCTAAACCATAATAGATAGCAGAGGAACTAGGGGATACATTTCTTATGTATGATCAAGAAAATAGTTAGTCTATGCCTAATTGTTCTCTTGAATGAGTGTCTGGATAAGTTCTATAACAACCACCATCTTTAGTCTGAATGAGTATCCTGGCTATGCAATAAGAAGGTTGTATAAAATGTTATGAAGTCATTCTAAATCACTGCGACAGGCTTTTACAAGATCCTGACCCTGTTATTGACACCAAAATGGCGGCACTGACTGCCAAAGTTGGACATAAAAACTCGATGACCGTGAATTCTAATTCCTTTATACTTCAAGAGGGGACCAATGGTTTATATTTGCAAGGGGAAGTTGTATGACATACTACCAAGTGCCTCAGCAATTTCATGCCAGTAAAGTATGACATACAGTCGTTCTTTACACCTTGCGTGTAATACTTATGTTCCTATTGTTAAGTGCTATATCATATGGTTTATTAGTTAATATTAAGTGAAGATGTAACATTTGGAATGCATTTTTTCATATGAGATGGGAATATCTCCCAAACATCAATTAAGCCCTTATTTAGCTCACCAAATCATCATGCCCACAACTTGTGTCTTATGTGCCTGCTGGTACCTATCATGAGAACGTGTTCATTTAATGATTAACCACTAGTCACCTCCAGCACACTACACTGTCTGCTTTATATACATGATTGTCCCACCAAGACTGAGGCTCAGCAGACGGCATCTGGCACGTGTTTTTAGCTTGTTACCTGTGTAAGCAATGGTAAGTGGTGTCTTATAGAATTACAGCTGGTACCAGCAAATGTTCAAGCTTGCTGGAGCAAAAACAGTTTTAGGCAACACGTGCAGGAAAAAATGAGTTATGTCAATATGTATTACCCATGTAATGAATAGATCCAAGCGTTAATCCCAAAAGTACAAGAATTTTTGAAATAAATCAATTACTTTAAATCAAAGTCCAACAACAAACTGCAGGCATCTCGTCTCCAAATTCCTTGGTATATTCTTCATTTCTTATTTCTAATAGGATGATGAGGAGAAGCAAAAGTGTGAGAGAGGAAAAAGAAAAGGATGACACACAAATGTACTCAATGACAATCAAAGAGCAAGGAGGAACACAAGCAAACAGGCAGGTATTTTTTTTTGTGTATTGGCCCATTTTCCATTTTCTGGCCCTCCAAAGACCCAAAAAATCAACTGAAGCAGAAACAGTCTATCCCTAATATCATTTGCCATTAGGCCTATGGTATTGTCAATTGATTCACGAGGGTTTCATTGGATATGTACCGTATTTTTTTCTCCACAGTTATTTAAGTTTGTTTTGTCAGCAAAATGATCAAAAGTCCTTTCAGATTGATACCTCTATATGATAAATTAAGAAGGTCCACACAGTATCCATTGTATCCCAGACTGTGAGGTAACCCTTGTATCTTCTGCTGGAAAAAATAAATTTTGAAAAAAAATCCAAAAATCTTGCCTCCAGGAGCATATGTCTATTGGGATGCATATTTTCCATCACAGAGTCACCTGGAATATTCGTCACGGAGTCACCAGCCAGCCTGATGAAAATTTAAACCTTCATGGAATTATTAATCCCAATGTATTTAAGTTATCTCTAGTTTTTCTATGTCCTACCCACTACCTCTAATGTTCTAATACAGAAATCCACCATTTTTATGCTCATTTATACATGAAATTCTTTCCATCACAGAGTCACCCGGGTGACCCCCTGACGTAAAATAAGTTAATAGGGGTATTTTAGGCCTATACTGTACAAATTAGGTCTAACCAGATATCATGATGCTTCATGTTTCTTGAAGTTCACATGACCAGGACATTGTAGAGTGATTTTAACCAATTATGGGACCATTTTTAGGAAACTAGGTTAAAGTTGAGAGTATGTAGATGAAATTTTTATATTTCTGACAAACGTTCAAATTCATCGGGCTGTATCTCAAAAACTATTACTCAAAGGATATCCATTCTTGGTATGTTTCATGATATATGTTGTCTCAGTTTGTAAACAAAATTATTAGTTGTTGTGATGTATTTAAAACACAATGTGCATAATCATGGATTTTTCGTCATGGAGTCGCCTGAAAAATGGACAATAGACTCCACGAGGTGATAAAAATTGAACCGCTAGGGTTAGAAATGTATCAAAAAGTGTTCCAAGGAGCCAAGATATCTACCTTTCAATATACTAAACTTGTTTAAACATATTAAGAACTTTCTGATTTGTCCTTCCTCTACCCTAAAACAACATAAGTCAGGAGTTTTAGCCATATAAGGGACAAGGTCAAGATGGAGAAAGACATGTTCTCCCTACCAACGCTGCCATATTTCTTTTGCGACGCAGTGCAAAGAAATACCATGAGAAGGTTCATTCATAAAATGTCATTTACCGCCTAAATAGCATCAAATGGTTAAGTTAAGCCTGGTGATCTTTGACCTCTCAGGTACCTCTTTGCACTGGCTAAATCTGACAGAGACCCTTCTATGAAATGTCACAATCTCTTAGTGACATGAACAATGTGTTCTGTTTTGGCCAGCTAACAAGGGTTTGAATCATAAATCTCTGATTTCTGATAAAAAATGCATACCTTGTAATTTTGATTTTGACTAGAACAGTACAGCTGCTGTAGGAAGCCATCAAGATCCCATTTTGTAGAGATGTGCTACACACAACCTATTTTTTGGAACCAAGGCTTAAAACTCCAAACTCTTTCTTCAACAACAGGTCCTAAAAGCAAAAGGGATCGTTTCTGAGATGAAAGAGATCATGACTTTGTCTGTGTGATCCTCATGGATCGATCCTATCGATATGGGTCACTAAAACGAAAGTGAAAAAGGCGAAATAAGCAAAAAGAACTTGACAAACAAGTGATTGGTTGATTGACTATGGTGATCAGGCTAAATACAAACTGTGGTTAGAATAACAATTAGATGAAGTACTTGAAATATTGTGCTCATTATGATTGCGCTCCACATTATTTCTTTTTCCCTTTTTTATCATGAAAAGTTTTTTGACACAATGATTTGTTGTAACATACTGTTATACTGATGCAGCATGACAACAAATAACCTGGAATCATTTTCTAGTTCTGTTGATGGGTGTCACTGGTAAAACCCTACCTGAATGCCTGTGCCTAGTGCCTGGATAAATAGACAGGGTGTGGCTTATGCACCTGATTCACCTACCCGCTTAGGTGAACATTTTTACTGGGTAAAACAAGACTGCCAATATACTTGTTGGGGAGGAAGAGATGACCTGAAAGAAGGTGGGAAAGAATATTCTACATACCGGGTGACCCTCCTGCTTCCCTCCCATGGGTTCTGCATGTGAACCCACACCTTTTAGTTGTTTATGAAAAAAAGTACTATACCCCACGCAACTGCTATGTAAAAACCAGTTGTGATAGCCAACCTAGTATTTGCCTATGTATGAGGAAAATGTTGCCAAATATTTACTCAAATGTGAAAATGTGTTATCACAGATGCCAATCACAGTTATGCACTACTCTCAATATTTTGTGTGTTTGTTAACTTAGGCATACTAGCTTGCTCTGTGGCTCTCAAAAATGAATTACCTCATTATTGTTGTTTATCAACTCATCAATCTTTAAACATTTTGAATACAATCATAGAGCAATAAAGGGCATCTGGTTGTGACATGTTAAAAGGTTGTCGTCTCAAAATACAAGCTGGTTCTCAACTAGTCTCAATTTCCTCTGTGCACTTCTTCTGCTCTCAGCTTGATTTGATTTGAGCTTATTTTATACATCTAGGCACGAATGTCTGGCCTGGTAGACCTTGTTGATACAAGCGCCAGCATTTTACCGAAGAGCGGAATTAACAAAGACAATTAGGCCTTGTAAATCAAGATATTCCTTTGCTCATTCAGCTGAGGATATTACAACTAAGGTAATGTTGTGGGCTACAGATGTGGTTTACCAGAGTGATGCATGTGCATAGCTCCCTCTCTAAGGCTTGTCCAAGGATCATTATCTTTATGCTTCTGCAGAACTCCATCTCTTGAACATACTTATATGCCTTCCTCCTGCCCTTCCTCCTACCTTCCTACCTGCCTGCTTCCATCTTCCCTCCCTACTTCCTGTCTGCATATCCCTTACTTCCTTTACCTTCTCCACCCTCACGCCACCCTCCATACCACACCCTGTCCCTCTCCCCTTTTACAACTGCTAGAGTACAAACAACTTACAAGTATATTTTTATCATGTTGTACTTGTTCTCAGCATTGTGTATTCAAATGTGAAGATACACAATTGGATTTATGTGTGAACAAAGGCTTTTGGATGTTAAATCGACATGCATATTCCAACCCTGTATCTATGTTAAAGATAACCACATCAAAGGGCGTTGTCAGTGGCAACAGAAAAGTGTATATGAGGCATGGCTCTGATGTTATCATAACAAGGCTAATGGTTGAGGCTACACATGTTGGTTGTCAGAACTCAAACAAACTCCTCCCAGCCCAAAACCTTCACTCCCTCCCTACCTTTATTCTCTCGTCATCTTCTCTCCCATTCCTTCCTTCTCTCATCAACCACTTCATCTACCTCTGCTCCATCCTATTGTTCCCTTCATCAAAGGAAGAGTATCTGCTACAGATTTTTTTTGTCAAATCAAAGGAAGAAAAATCGTTGTTGGAGATAGAAACCATATCTAAACAAGGCATGAATTTGACTGCATGGTTCACAAGAATGCATGGGACAAATGCTAGGTTTTATCTCAAGAGGTATTGCAACAGAGGCAGTAGTCTCTCCCCCTCCCCACCAACCTGCATCTGCTATTGTATTCCAAAGCGACCTATTAAAGCAGAGAAAATGTCTTTTGATTCATGAAGTTGGCATTGAGTTTTGGCTAGATTAATCCCTCTGCTTGAGATTGGAACTGTACATAGAGGCCTTTTGATGAATATTTCAAATCCATTAGATTCAAATCAAAAAATTCTTAACTTCAGCTTTTTGACTTTGTTAGAAATTTGGAAACAAAAATGTATGGAGATTTTATCATCAGACTTAGTGACAGCACCTTCTACAAAACAACAAACCCTTCATATTTGTGTTTCAGGGTTGTCACACTATGGTCAGACTATAGGTAAGCTGATATGTTGTCTTGTAAAAGCTGTTCAACATCCTGCCCTCCTAGAATAGGCTTCATTTGCTATCAGTCCAGTGTGGAGTAGTGGACAAACAGAATAAGTTGTGGAGGGGGAGCCTGGAGAGGAGGGTCAACACCTAGATCTCCTAAGCACAGTCAGAGTACAGACTTTGGTATAAGGGCTCATCTGACTACAACTTACCTACACAGGTAACAGGTGTGTGAGAGGAGCAAATTAGCTTGTATAAGTGAATCTTCCAGATCATTTGAAAATGGAGAGTTGTAATATTTCTACACTAATGGATTTCGGTGGCCCTGAACTATTATTCTCTTTCGGAGGGGTGGGGGGGGGAGGAGGAGAGGTTCAAGAATAAATCTCACCTTACCCGTATGGTGAGTGTTCTTGGGGAGAAGGCAGGAAACATGTACTTACCTGTAAAACAAAACAGACATATTATAGTGTGTGGCTACAAGTACAGTCATCGTAAAACCAGTTTAGTCTGTGCATGTTCACACAATGGTGGTTTACATGAACACATTAGGAGTCTTGAGCTTTACACTAAAATCTACATTTAAGGTGCCAGAAAGCCAACCCTAGGGAAAAAAATTCTATATAGAGGAAGAGTGAAGGGGGATTTGGCAGGGCAACGCTTCACTATGAGAAGCAGTTATCTGATAAAATGATTAAATAACTGACTATAACTGCAATCTTAAATAGGGTATGATTTGTCTTGAACAGAGGTTCCTTTGAGCTTTATTCTGTCTAGCTCTCTGTCATCACCTCTGATGTAATCCCCAAGATAGCATGTCCTGGTATAAGCTCCCCCCATCAACTACCCCATAGCTGACACCCCAGTAGGTGTCAGTGTAAGTTCACGATTCACTTACTGTGGTCACGCAAGGCTCCTACCCAAGGTCAGCCCCATTCTGAGACAAAGTCGAATAGAAGAATCTTTCTCTGGTTGGTTTAAATCTATGGCATAGCCTTCACTTTCCAAATGCATCCTTTGTCCAGACTGAACTTGCATATAGTATCATATATCAGCTACTTGTGGCTATTTATATCAATGCCATATTAATACAGAGAGATATTTGGATCAAAATGTGTCACAGGATAGAATATGTTTAAGTTGAAGCATGGCCGTTTCACCAGTCACAGAGCATGCATCAACCCCTCTCCCAATTTGGCCTCAATATTCATCATTTAGTGCCTGCCCTTTAGTCCACTCCCCAGTGTTGACACTGACAGTAAGTGAACAGCTTCAGGATTAAGAGCTGCTCACGTCAGGTCACGAGCAGCTCAGTGTGGTCATGCAATGTCTGTACCTCAGTCAGTCCAGCTTTATCATGGCTGCTCCCCTGACCACTGGTTTAAGGTTTCAACATTTTATGGGCTAGAGAGGGCTTTAATGAACCTAAATGTATACAGGCATGATATACATCGAGTAGGACTTACTATTGTCCAAGTAACCTGACCTCCTTGCATGCATCAGGTGAGTCCTAGTAGAGAGGCTAGAGAATACAACTGCCTGGCCTTACATAACTCTTCAGCTTGTAAGGATGGCTTGGCACTTTTGTTTTAGAACCCACTAGTTTCTATGCAGTTTATTCAAGCGAGCAGTATTCCTAGAATCTCCTGCGTGCACATTTAGGTAAAAAGATAAGAACATAGTAATTGGTTTCAAGCATCAGTAGTCAGGGCCTGATCTCTGTGTAACCAGAGTCATATCCTATTCTGTGCCGGGGAACTCCCTCAGCTGTTTCTGCACCCACTCACACCCCATCCCCCCTTACTCCTCTCAACACACTAAAGGTAGGAATCCACTTGGGTTTAAAAATGAAGTATATTCAGATAGTGATCTGTAAAAGCATCTGGTCACTTTTTTATTTCATACTACAACCACACCTATCCAAGCCTGGCACTTATTACAGGCCAAAGTATAATTCTTTAATTTATTTTAATACTTGAAGTACTTTTTTAAGATCAATATTTGTTTGAGGCTTTAAACATGCAGAGTAGAATTGCAAAGTTAAGATGTACTTATCGCTTGCACAGTGCTAGGTTGTAGTTACATCAGTTATAATGTTCTTTGACCATCGTCTGAATATTAAACAGGTACCAAAATGTACATGTGCATATTTGTAATCCCTCCACCTCATATTCTTCATTTGATCTGATATCTCTCTAGATGTATGTCATTTTATTTATCCTTAAAGCTTCTTGATAATTGTAATAATATGTGGGCCACAGTCATAACAGCATACACCCCTCAGGTGCCCTGCCTCATGAAACAACTCACCCAGTGTATCAACAGTTTGGCTTCACACTCTCCCCACTAAAAACACATTAAACATTGACAAACATGGCGGGTCACGCCCACCCACACATGGAGTATTCATGCATGGAGCATCCTCCATAGTCATCTGTGAATCACCTACCAACTCCTTTCACTGCTAAGCTTCTTATTTCAACTAGGCTTTGGTATAGATCTATGTTACAACTTGTCTACTCACATCGACAAATAGTAATTGCTTCTGTTTTTAAATGTTTGCTTGGTTTTATAATAGTAGCTGTGGACCCTGAGATTGAGATTGACATCTGTTGTTCATTATTAGCTAAATATTAAAGGTGGTCCATTGTCTTTCACTTTGAGCTAGACTTATACCAACATACATGTACATTTCTAGAAACTACATAGTTATATATGGATATATAAATATATACAGTGCATAAGTGGATCTATTGATGTATCACTATCGACCTCATAGTGTGTTTCAGTGCTGTGTAGTCCTTAAAGAGGTATGCATAGGAGGGGAGGGGATACAGAGACAGGTGAGGGACTTCCTCCATACAGAACGAGATATAAGTTACAGTATGGGTTACATACAGATCACACCCTGACTGCCGATGCAGCCAGGGGATTCCCACCATCATGCACACTAGGAAAAACAGTTTAAACACTGTCTGTGCTTTCTTTTAAGTCCCCACAGTTGTCAACATACCACTCAAAGGTTTTAGATGATCAGGATAATCCATGAAGCAGAGGTGGCTGTGGATTTAATGATGATTAAGACCAAAGCTTTGTATAGTTGACTAGCTTTCTGGTTGTGTTGATCTGCTTTTCTATGGAGTTATCTGCTCCCCTGCCTATACAAGCTAAAGAGATGTCTTTTGGGGGAAAAATGGATTGGCTGACTTGCAAAAGAGTTACTTATTAGCATTTTTGATGAATAATATATCCTTAATGTATCAATCATAGTACTCCTATCCTGAAACACCTTCAGAAGTGAGTCTGATGCTGCATTCTACACTGATTACTGCAAGAGCCATCCTAATCTGAGCCCAATGGCTCTTTACTTTGACCAATGGCAGTTTGCAGAAGGGATTGACCTCTCAGAATGATATATAGAAGATGAACCTGAGTCTAAAGAAGACAAAGTTAGACGGAGGAGCTTTGTATCTCCCCTCTTAATGTCAGTATGGGTGACCCCATGTGACCTGATGGTGAAGGATGCTGGGACGGGGCTGGAAGATGACCTTGGGTGTTAATATAGGACACAGAGAGATGCCCTGTAGGACCTTCTGTGTGCTCAAAGACAGGAGTAACTTGGGATCTATGGTATTTTGGCAAGTAGTTACCACAGCCTGCACCCCTTTCCTCCTGCATCTAAAAGTATTTAGGATTTTATTTACTGATCATTTCTGCCATAACCCGGCCAATATTGTATTTCTGAATTCATGAATTAGTGTGAAAAACAAGTAGAAGAGCTACTGGATTTTCTGATACCAAAAGAAATACATCAAAAACAGATGTCTGGGAGATTGATGTTCATGCTTTTAGACAGAAGAATATATATTTCACCTGCCCATTTCCCATCACCCAACAGGCAGTGAGAGCGAATAGCTTATGGCTGAACCCTTTGCACTTAAAGACACCAGCTTTACCCTTACTCCCATCTCCCATCTCCCATCCTCCTCTATGGCATTCTGCAGCAGAGGAGTGATCAGAAGCGCTCTCTGCATTGTATAAATATCTAGTACAGATACATTATACACTGGTAGATCTATAAGGATGGCAGTATCCATACATAGAGGTAAATGACCTCAATAAGTGGCACCCTCTATGGCTACAGAATGGCTCCCTGGGTGACCCAGTGCGTTAAAGTGCACCCAGGCAGTGACCTCTACATAGGCACCAATTGCCTCTCATTGATACAAGTTCTTTCTTCCTGAACATCCAAGGGGCAGTAATCAGACAGGCCTGGTGCCTGGTAGATGAAAGGTGGCAGAGGAGAGGGAGATTACAGTGAGTACTTGGCCTCTAGTATGAGTCCTGATCTTTGCCAAATATGTGCAGATCTGGTCCAAAGTGTTTACTTGCCAGGGCTGTATGTATGCATCAAAATAAAAAGATATTATCCAAATCTTAGTTTTTGATATTCTCCTCACAAATTCAAATAAACAAGAATCTAAGGTAAAAATCATGTCCTTCAAGATCTACTGATAGAGATAATGCAATGAACTAAAGTTACAGTCCTTATTTCTTTCAGCTACAATCCTTATTTCTCACCCCCAAAAATACCCAGAGTGAACACTCTGGCCTAGACCATGGTTTTATGTATGCAGAGGTACACATGCAGCGCTGCCAGTGAAAGATGTAACATAGATGGGGAAAGATGTAGATTACACGGGTGAGGCAGGGCCGTAGAAGTGACTGCCAAATAAGGGCATACCAGAAGCAAAAAGCACAGAGCCTTGTGAGAACGAGAAAGCAATGTCTTCTTTTAGATCTAATAATTACTGATATTCTACCAAAGGAAGATGCTCCTATATGATCCACACTGTTTAAGTTACATCAAGTAGGATATATTTCCAAGACAACCATTTATATGCTTTTCATATTCCTTACCAATGCATCACTGTTGGCTTTGTAAATGAGGTATTTATGTAAGCTATGTAACCCAAATCCATGTTATTAAGTGGCATATTCTTTAGCACATGCCAAATTTCAAATATATCACGGATAATTTGAAACAATACAATTACCACACTTGACATTAATCAAGTTGACATTAATCAAGGGGATTGATATCACAGGATAACATTAAAGACCACTTTGCATGATATTAATCTTCTTCATTGTTGAGTAAAATCGGGCCTCAATAATCCCTTATTATTTAATTGGCTCTGTTGCAGTATCAGATTTAGAGTGTTCACCCACACAGATTTGCAGTGTCAGGTTAACCTCCTACAATACCTGAGGCATCCTGCTACTTATTACATGAATTAAAGACAAGGAAGCCGAGAGGGACCTTCAGCATTGGCTTTGAGGGAGTAAAACTCTTTGATCCCCTTCCACATATATACAGCACCCCAAGGATCTATGTGTAAGATCAAGGGTTAGGAACCTTAGAGTGGTTATAACAAAGGCATGCTGTAGCCTTGTTAACCCTTTTAGGCCAGCTTTCTACATACAAATAAGTGGGCTGTATACTGCTCACAGGTGACCTATGTCCTTGGTCTCAATGATGTATGAATGTAGCCCTGGCTAGTAGCTGAATGTACTTCTGAAGTACATGAATCACATCGGGTCAATGTTATGCCTGGGTGCAGGACTCCCTGGATGGCATTCATGTATCATGATGACAACAGGTATGGAAATGTTATGCACATCTTAAAGGGTTACCTGTGGTAGCTTGTCATTACATGCAGCCACAACATAAATAAGAGAGTGTAGTGGTGAGTAGGTACAAGATTAACCTCAATGACAAGGCTGCAAAGAAAGTTTTAGAGCAGAATGGCAAAAGCTCAATCAATACCCATGTATGTGTGTGCATGTGTATTTTTAAGATGCTGTATGAGGCTGAACATTTTACCAGCTACATTAGCGCTGATAGGTTAATCCACAGATGAGCATTGTTAGTTACAAAATATGAAACTCATGTTTTGTTTCTATTTAACAAGGCTCAATGTTTATGTAAGTATCGGCTTGCATGAGGCTGTTTATAAGATAACAAGAGTAATAAAATATGTTATATTATAGAGCAGGAGCCTTATGTCCGATGGTTGTACAACGTTTTGGTAAGATATACAGCCCTGCAATAATAACTGGATTCACCATGGACCGTTGTACTCTAGCATAACATTGTACAGCCACCAGTGGGAATGTGG
This sequence comes from Harmothoe impar, assembly GCA_947462335.1. Taxonomy (NCBI): domain Eukaryota; kingdom Metazoa; phylum Annelida; class Polychaeta; order Phyllodocida; family Polynoidae; genus Harmothoe; species Harmothoe impar. The sequence goes on along the minus strand of OX381721.1, from coordinate 60,241,945 downwards.
GAAGCCTGTCTGACAAGTTGCAAACATTGATCCAGAAGTGCAATGGCTGATTGGCAAAGTGCTAATGCTACTTTTATCACCCACTCACTCATTCCCTACCCCCGGGGATTACGATGGCAGTCTGACCCCGCCCAGACACTCTCAACCACCGGGTGTGAGATGTGTTTCTGATGGACATGGGGGACACTGGGGACAATCACCATGATCATCGGGGAAGGGGTAGAATGGATGCTGTATCGATCGCTCTGTCCTTTCTCATGGTTGAATAAGCCACTCAAAATATATGTAGGTGTGTGTATGTTTATACAGTCAAATGCAGTACAGTCAGATTCTCTCTCTAGTCAAGATCTCTAATAAATCATCCCATCAGAGAAGATCTCCATCTCACCTTTTCTATAGTCCCCTTTATGGCACTTTCCTCTGGAGGGTCTTAGACTGTCTATTGGAACACCATATGTGAGGCTAACTCAAGGCAGAACCCATCCTTTGTTGTTCGGTAGATAATCCCAGTGCCCAGTGGCTGCCAATTAGCTGTGAATTGCGAGAGAGATCCGGGAAAGCTTTGGTGTTTGTTGATTTGCTAGATTGCATCTGAGAGACGGACTGAGAGGTTAAGTGAGGACTTTTCTCCCTATCATACCAACTTGTGAGAGTTTGTTGAACCATGGCTGTTATTGATACATCATAAAGGAAAGGTTTTGTCACACCAAACCTTGCAGGGTAGTTGTGTTGTGACTGTGCTCTTACTTTGTTCATCTGAAACTTTGCTCTAGTAAGAATTTATGTGCGGTTAACTTCATATATCTAAACCATAATAGATAGCACAGGAACTAGGGGGATACATTTCTTATGTATGATCAAGAAAATAGTTAGTCTATGCCTAATTGTTCTCTTGAATGAGTGTCTGGATAAGTTCTATAACAACCACCACCTTTAGTCTGAATGAGTATCCTGGCTATGCAATTAAAAGGTTGTATAAAATGTTATGAAGTCATTCTAAATCACTACGACAGGCTTTTACAAGATCCTGACCCTGTTATTGACACCAAACTGACTGCCTTAGTTACTGTATTTTCAATGAGCGGCTGTGGGTGAGGAGGCCATTTGAGGGGTTGATTTGGCACTCACAGACACCGGCTGATTTCTCCTTGACGTGTTAGTGTCTGTGTTTTTGTGGGTGGTGCCATACAGAGGTTAATGATTCAGCAGTTGCTACTACACATAGTAGGGCCATATATCAGGGTGGATACACCACACCCTACCTCCTAATTAGCGATGGGCAGCGGGATGTCTGTGATCTGTTATAATGATGGAGAGACGACAAAGTTGCACGTAAAATCTCGATGACCCCAAATTCTAATTCCTTTATACTTCAAGAGGGGGCCAATGGTTTATATTTGCAAGGGGAAATTGTATGACATAATACAAAGTGCCTCAGCGATGCAATTTCATGCCAGTAAAGAATGACAAACAGTCATTCTTTACACCTTGTGTGTAATACTTATGTTCCTATCGTTATGTGCTATATCATATGGTTAAGTAGTTAATATTAAGTTAAGATGTAACATTTGGAATGCATTTTTTCATATGAGATGGTGAGTATCTCCCAAACATCAATTAAACCCTTATTTAGCTCCCCAAATCTTCATGCCCACAGCTTGTGTCTTGGCGCTAGTTTTTATGTGCCTGCTGGTACCTACCATGAGAATGTGTTCATTTAATGATTAACCTCTAACCACCTCCAGCACACCACGCTGTCTGCTTCATATACGTGATTGTCCCACCAAGACTGAGACTCAGTAGACGGCATCTGGCACGTGTCTTAAGCTAGTTACCCACAGGCAGTATTCTGTAAGTTATGGTAAGTGGCGTCTTATAGAATTACAGCTGGTACCAGCAAATGTTCAAGCTTGCTGGAGCAAAAACAGTTTTAGGCAACATGTGCAGGAAAAAATGAGTTATGTCAATATGTATTACCTAATAATATAAATGGATCCAAGCGTTAATCCCAAAAGTACAAGAATTTTTGAACTGCCGAAAGTTCTCTGGAGATTTTTGCTGTATTATAAAGATAGGTATTACCACCAAAAACACAAATTTATCCCTGGTCTTTAGGGATGAAAATAGATATCTGCAGAAGTACATTTCTGTTTTGTAATCTGAATAATCTCGTTGGTTCTGCAATTTCTCTCACTGGATACCCCCTGGAAATCTTGCATAAACTCTTTCCCATTAGGAACAGAGAAAATACATTAAAACACTCACAATCAGATACACCTTATGCCAAAAATGCTCATAATTTATGGCAGATTTTCTATGCACTGATTTTAGCCCATCCAATTTAGATTTTGAGCAAGCAGGTGTCGAATCTTGAATAGGCAGAGGTAAGAGCAAACACTCTAGAGCAAGAAGGTGATAATTGAAATGTTCCAGGTTTCAGACAATCCTGGCTTTGCTTGTTTATTAAGATTGGGTTTTCATCAGGTGAATCTAATAGATTGGAGCCAACTATAAAAAATGTATAGAAACTGTTAAACACTTCAGTATGCCATGCATTTTCATCATGATGCATGAATGCAAGCCATTGCTTTATTCTTATGCATGAAGACTTCAGAGCTATATTGATCAACCCTATAGGTTTGGCATGATGCTTGAATAAAGCTTAGGTGATTTACATACCCTATTAAAGCCTTAAATAGGTTAATAGGGGTATTTTAGGCCTATACTGTGCAAATTAGGTCTAACCAGATATCACGATGCTTCATGTTTCTTAAAGAACACATCACTAGGACATTGTAGAATGATTTTAACCAATAATGGGACCATTTTGAGGAAACTAGGTTAACGTGGAGAGTATGTAGTTGAAATTTTCATATTTCTGATAAATGTTCAAAATTCATCGGGCTGTATCTCAAAAACTATTACTCAGAGGATATCCATTCTCGGTATGCTACAAGATATATGTTGTCCCAGCTTGTAAACAAAATTATTAGTTGCTGTGATGTATTTAAAATATAATGTGCATAATCATGCATTTTTCGTCACGGAGTCACCTTAAAAATGGACAATAAACTCCTAGAGGCGATAAAAATTGAACCACTATGGTTAGAAATGTATCAAAAAGTGTTCCAAGGAGCCAAGATCTATACCTTTCAATATACTAAACTTGTTTAAACATATTAAGAACTTTCTGATTTGTCCTTCCTCTACCCTAAAACAACATAAGTCAGGAGTTTGAGTCATACAAGGGATAGATGGAGGAAGACATGGTCTCATTACCAACTCTGCCATATTTCTTTTGCGATGCAGTGCAAAGAAATACCATGAGAAGGTTCATTCATAAAATGTCATTTACCGCCTAAATAGAATCAAATGGTTAAGTTAAGCCTGGTGATCTTTGACCTCTCAGGTACCTCTTTACACTGGCTAAATCTGACAGAGATCCATTTGGAATGTCACACTCTCTCAGTGACATGTACAATGTGTTCTGTTTTGGCCAGCTAAAAAGGGTTTGAATCATAATTCTCTGATTTCTGATGAAAAAGGCAAACCTTATAATTTTTATTTTGACTAGAACAGTACAGCTGCTGTAGGAAGCTATCAAGATCTCATGTTGTAGAGCTGTGCTACACACAACCTATTTTTTGGAACCAAGGCCTAAAACACCAAACTCTTTCTTCAACAACAGGTCCTAAAAGCAACAACAGGTCCTAAAACCACTTCCTCTACCTCTGCTTGACCCATCCAACCCTCCTTACTCATCCTATTGTTCCCTTCATCAGAGGAAGAGTAACTGCTACAGACGTTCTTTGTCAAAGCAAAGGAAGAAAGATCTTTGTTGGAGCTGGAAATCATATAAAAAAAAGACATGAATGTGACTGCATGTTTCATGGGACAAATGTCAGGTATATAGCAACAGAGGCAGTAGTCTCTCCCCCTTCCCACCAACCTGCATCTGCGATTGCATTCCAAGGCCGGTGATTAAACAACAAAAAATGTCCTTTGATTTATGCAGTTGGAATTGAGTTTTGGCAAGATTATTCCCTCTGATTGAGATTTCAACTGTACATAGAGGCCTTTTGATGAATACTTCAAATCTATTAGATTCAAATTCAAAAAATCTTAACTTCCTGTTTTCAACTTTGTTGAAAATTTGGAAACAAAAATGTATCGAGATTTTATCATCAGACTTAGTAACACCACCTTCTACAAAACAACAAACCCTTCATATTTGTGTTTCAGGGTTGTCACACTATGGTCAGACTATAGGTAAGCTGATATTCTGTCTTGTAAAAGCTGTTCAACATCCTGCCCTCCTAGAATAGGCTTCATTTGCTATCAGTCGAGTGTGGAGTAGTCGACAAACAGAATAAGATGTGGAGGGGGAGCTTGGAGAGGAGGGTCAACACCTGGATCTCCTGAGCACAGTCATAGTACAGGCTTTGGGATAAGAGCTCATCTGACTACAACTTAGCTACACAGGTGACAGGTGTGTGAGAGGAGCAAATTAGCTTGTTTAAGTGAATCTTCCACATCATGTGAAAATGGAGAGAAAATGGATTTGGGTGGCCCTGAATTATTATTCTCTTTCAGGGGGGGAGGAAGAGGTTCAAGAATAAATCTCACCTTACCTGTATGGTGGGAGTTCTTGGGGAGAAGGCAGGAATTGTGTACTTACCTGTAAAACAAAACAGACATATTATAGTGTGTGGCTACAAGTACAGTCATCGTAAAACCAGTTTAGTCTGTGCATGTTCACCCATTGGTGCTTTACATCAACACATTAGTAGTCTTGAGCTTTAGACTAAAATTTACATTTAAGGTGCCAGAAAGCCAACCCTAGGGAAAACAAATCTATATAGCAGAAGAGTGAAGGGGGATTTGGCAGGGCAACGCTTCACTATGAAAAGCAGTTATCCAATAAAATGATTAAATAACTGACTATAACTCCAATCTTAAATAGGGTATGATTTGTCTTGAACAGAGGTTCCTTTAAGCTTTATTCTTTCTAGCTCTCTGTCATCACCTCTGTTGTAATCCCCAAGATAGCATGTCCTGGTACAAGCTCAACTACCCCACAGCTGACACACCAGTACGTGTCAGTGTAAGTTCACGATTCACTTACTGTGGTCACGCAAGGCTCCTACCCAAGGTCAGCCCCATTCTGAGACAAAGTCCAATGGAAGAATCTTTCTCTGATTGGTTTAAATCTATGGCATAGCCTTCGCTTTCCAGATGAATCCTTTGTCCAGACTGAACTAACATACAGTTACTTGTGGCTAATCATATCAATGCGATGTTAATACCGAGAGATGTTTGGATTAAATTGCGTCACAGGATAGAGTAGGTCCAAGTTGAAGCATGGTTGTTTTGTTAGTTTTCACCAGTCACAGAGCATGCCTCCACCCCTCTCCCAATTTGACCTCAATATTCATCATTCAGTGTCTGCCCTTTAGTCCACTCCCCAGTGTTGACACTGACAGTAAGTGAACAGCTTCAGGATTAAGAGCTGCTCACGTCAAGTCACGAGCAGCTCAGTGTGGTCATGCTATGTCTGTACCTCAGTCAGTCCAGCTTTATCATGGCTGCTCCCCTGACCACTGGTTTAAGGTTTCAACATTTTATGGGCTAGAGAGGGCTTTAATATGTCTAATTGTATACAGGCATGATATACATGAAGTAGGACTTATTATTGCCCAAGTAACCTGACCTCCTTGCATGCATTAAGTAAGTCCTAGTAGAGAGGCCAGAGAATACAACTGCCTGGCCTTATGTAACTATTCAGCTTGTAAGGATGGCTTGGCACCTTTATTTTAGAACCCAATAGTTTTTATTCCTGCCCTTTCTGTGCCGTTTATTTTAGAGAGCAGTATTCCTAGAATCTCCTGCATTCACAGTTAGGTTAAAAAATAAAAACATAGTAATTGGTTTCAAGCATCAGTAGTCAGGGCCTGATCTCTGTGTAACACGAGTCATATCCTATTCTGTGCTGGGGAACTCCCTCGGCTGTTTCTGCACCCACTCACACCCTATCCCCCCTCACTCCTCCCAACACACTAAAGGTAGGAATCCACTTGGGTTTTAAAATGAAGTATTTTCAGATAGTGATCTGTAAAAGCTTCTGGTAATTTCTTGATTTCATACTACCACCACACCTATCTAAGCCTGGCACTCATTACAGGCCAAATTATAATTATTTTTAATACTTGAAGTACTTTTTTAAGATCAATATTTGTTTGAGGCTTTAAAGGTGCAGAGTAGAATTGCAATGTTAAGATGTACTTATCGCTTGCACGGTGCTAGGCTGTAGTTATAGCAGTTATAATGTTCTTTGACCATCGTCTGAATATTGAACAGGTACCAAATAAACACGTGCATATTTGTAATCCCTCTACCTCATATTCTTCATTTGATCTTATATCTCTCTAGATGTATGTCATTCTATTCATCCCTAAAACTTCATAATAATTATAATAGTATGTGAGCCACAGTCATAATAGCATGCACCCCTCAGGCCCCCCGCCTCATGAAACCACTCACCCAGTGTATCAACAATTTGGCTTCACACTCTCCCCACTAAAAACACATTAAACATTGACAAACATGGTGGGTCGATACGGCAGCCACGCCCGCCCACACATGGAGTATTCATGCATTGTGCCCATCCTCCACAGTCATCTGCCAATTGCCTACCACCACCTTTCACTGCTAACCTTCTCATTTCAACTAGACTGTGGTATCTATGTTACAAATTGTCTACTAATATCTACAATATGCAAATGCTTCTGATTTAAAATGTTTGCTTGGTTTTATGATAGTAATCGTAGACCATTAGATCGAGATTGACATATGCCATTGATAATGAGCAAAATATTAAAGGTAGTCCATGGTCGTTTGCTGTGAGCTAGACTTAACCAACATGTACATTTCTAGAAACTGCATAGTTATATGTATATGTATACAGTGCCTAAGTAGATATATTGACTTCAAAACGTGTACATGGGTGGCAGCCAAAGGTAGTGTGTTAAAAGATGCAGGCAGGCAGGCAGCCAGGGAAGGACAAGGAATGCGGAATAATGATATAGGCATAGTCAAGTGGAATAATGAATAAGACAGACAGGCAACAAATAGATGGGACAGGGAAGGACATAGTTAAATTGACAAGGCATTAACCCTACAGTGTGGTTTTAAATTATTGTGCTATGAACATTTCCATCCTGATGAAGACTGCATCCATGCATCACTTTGGGCCTTATAGCCTGTTGAAGTGCTAAGGGACCCTGAAGGCACTACGTTAACAGCTGGAGTGAGGAGAGGAGGGTGGGGGATACAGAGACAGATGAGGGACTTCCCCAATACAGAATGGGATATGAGTCTTGTTACAAATAGATCACACCCTGACTACTAATGTAACCAGGGGATTCCCATCGTCCTGCAAAGAAAAAAGGGTTGAAAACTATCTTTGTTTCTTTTTAGGTCCCCAAAATTGTCAACATACCACTAAAAAGTTATAGATAATCGGAGACCCATATGGCAGATGTGTTAAAGGGATTTAATGATGATTAAGACCAAAGCTTTGTATAGTTTACTAGCTTTCTGGCAGTGTCATATATATGCCAAAGAGTTACTTAATGGCATTTTTGATTGATAATGTATACATCATCTCTGGGAAATATGTAAATTATGCCAACAATGTATTGCACTATAACTATGCTGTTTTATCCGAGGTAAAAAACAACACACATTACTCCTATTCTGAAACACCTTCAGAAGTGAGTCTGATGCTACCCTGATTACTCCAAGAGCCATAATCTGAACCCGATGTCTCTTTAGTTTGACCAATGGGAGTTTGGAGAAGGGATTGACCTCTCAGAATGATATATAGAAGATGAACCGGAGTCTAAAGAAGACAAAGTTAGACGGAGGAGCTTTGTATCTCCCCTCTTTATGTCAGTATGGGTGACCCCATGTGACCTGATGGTGAAGGATGCTGGGACTGGGCTGTAAGATGACCTTGGGTGTTGATGAAAGACAAACAGGGGCGCCCTGTAGGACCTTCTGTGTGCTCGCAGACAGAAGTAACATGGGAGCTATGGTCTTATGGCAAGTAGGTACTACACAGTGCCAACCCTTCCCTTTTCTCATACTTCCCCTCTAGTATCTCTAGTATACATTTAGATAATATGTTTTACTGCATTTATAAAGTACTGAGAAAAAGGAGTGGTTAAGGAGATATCAATGGCTAATGGCAAAAAGAGACACTTCCAATACAAATATCCAGGATCCTTATGATTATCCTTTCATACAGAACAACAGTTTCCTGCCCATGACCCAACAGTTGGTGAGAGGGGATAGCTTATGGCTGATCCTTGTGTACTTAAAGACACCATCTTTACTCCTCATTTCTCATACTCCTCTGTGGCATTCTTAAGTGGAGGAGAAACCTGAAGCCCTCTCTGGGTAGTTCAGATATTGTGTACAGGCATCTGTCTCACAACAGATTCGTGATCTGGACTTAAATCAACTGCATTAATTGATATGCATTATACACTGGTGGATATAGATGGCCATATCCATACACAGAGGTGACTGACCTTGACCCTTGGCACCAACTATGACTACAGAATCGCTCCCCGGGTGACCCAGTGCGTTATGGTGCACTCGGGCAGAGACCTCTACATAGACGCCAATTGCCTCTCATTGATACAAGTTCTTTCTTCCTGAACATCCAAGGGGCAGTAATCAGACAGGCGTGGTGCCTGGTAGATGAAGGGTGGCAGAGGACGAGAAGATTAAGGGTCGAGGAGTAAGGAGAGGAGACTGAGGTATGGGTACTTGGCCTCTAGTTCTGCTTTCTGCCAAATATGGGCAGATATGTCACACAAGTTAGGCTATATTTCTTTTTTACATTCTCCTCATGAACTAAAAAATAAGACCTATAAGTTTACTTTAAAGGTCATAATTGTGTCCTTTAAGATATTATAAGAGAATTATTATTATAAGATATAAGAGAAAGCCGTGTTGACTCTCAGATCTAATATTACTCTTATTCTACCACAGGAAGTGGCCCCAATGTGATCAGCAGTAGGAACTCTGCACAGCACATGTTGTAGTACTGTGTATATTAACAGTGATTAACTTTGTATAACATGAACCACTTTGTTAGATATAGCCAGGGGTGTCCAGGTGGCCTCTGTTTCTAAATATCTGAGAGACATTATGCAGAAACCAGGGCACCATGGCGAGGACTCTGCCGGGGCTGTCCGGGTAGGTAGCCACTGGGCAGATAAAGTGAAACAAAAGTGCCTGGTTTATATGCTGCCAAATATGGTCTGGATAAAGAGTGTTGCTTTTACATACCATATTGACCCGTTTAGCTCACCTGCATTTCAACCTAAGTTAAAACTGGCCTCATGATATATCATCGGTGCTTATTTGAGATTTGAAAATGTTAGAAGAAATGGAGAACCTATGTTAATTCAGCAACTGACACTATGCATGAGCTGTGTATCCCATTCCCGTGTAACTTTAATCATATATATATATATATATGTAAGTCAATTGAATGGGATATTTCTACATACTAAAACCATGTGGTGGGTGTTATTTAAGGCACATAGGCCTCCTACGTGTTTGACACCATCTTCAGGAGCAGTATTGGGTGACAGAGGCCATTTATAATATCTATAGTTCATACACAACTTACAGACTTGAGTATGAAGCCTTGAGTGTCTTCAAAATATAATGTGTGGGTCCTATATTTGTATTGATGAATTCGCCAAAACTGGTGAAAAACGTTGGGGGAAATTGAATAGCTCAGTCATCGCAAAATCTTGAATCAAATTTGAAAACTGCCTCAATATCCCATTAGTTCAGCATGATGCATTAATACAGGAAAGGCCTGTGTTACCCTTCTAGGGTTAACTGTAGGCATCATCAAGAGCTCCTGGACGAACAATGAAATGTGAGTTATAGTCTGCAGAAAGTGAACTTCCGCACCTGCAAATTTCCTTTACCCTTAGAACAGCGGGTGTAACCGGGAGAGGATTTATTATACACGGTTGTGTAGGCCATGTCACAGTCAAGCCATAGTAGTGACAAATAAGGTAGGAGTAGGTGAGGGCTTTCCTGACAAGTCACCACTGACTTAAGACTCTCTGGTACATTGAGAAAGTCAATCTTTGCGAAACATGCAGGACAGTGGCAATGTCCATCTTAAATGCCCCGAGCCATGTAAAAATATTTTGCGGCATACGGCGTAAAGAAATGTGTTTATATATATCACATTGAAGCTTTAATTTCAACAGTTAATTTTTAGGAACACCAAATTGATTAGGCATGTATATTACACATGCATTTCTTTTTGCTCAGTGTTATACCAGGTATACTTTAACACTTGGGTATATCTGTATGGGTATCAATTTCAGTCATCCTTTATAGTAATTTGATTATGTAGTATCACAACTGACAACTGCCACATCACGACTTTAGTCCTGATCTCAGACATGGTCAGCACTGTACCAGATAAGGCTGTGCAGGCTTTCATCCTGTTCCGACTTAAGCCTTAGCAACAATGTCTATGCAGAATGCCTGTTGGGTGTTGTGGATGAGGTGATTGTACCATCTATGTGGCCACATTGGATATGCCACACTTGAACACTGATTGGATTTCTAACCAGGCATAATTGGGAGCAATACAATTTGCACTCTTAAAGTGACCAAAAATATTTGCAATGGGTATCATTGGATCACATTGGAGACCACTTTGCATGATAATAATCAGGTATCAGTTATAGCTGAATATTTAATTGGCTCTGATGCAATGTCAGATTTAGAGTGTACGCCCACACAGATTGGCAGTGTCAGGTTAACCTCTTACAATACTGAGCCATCATGCTACTTATTACACGAATTAAAGACAAGGAAGCCGAGAGGGACCTTCAGTCTTGGCTTTGAGGAAGCAAGACTGTTTGATCCCCTTCCACATATATATAAACAACACCCCAAGGATCCATGTGTAAGATCAAGGGTTAGGAACCTTAGAGAGGTTATAACAAAGGAAAGGGCATGCTGTAGCCTTGTTAACCCATTAAGGCCTGCATACTACATACATATTTTATGCCCTTGGTCTTCATGTTGCATGAATGTAGCCTTGGCGGGTAGTTTGCCACGGCTGCATTCATGTATCATGACAACCCCAGTGAGGGCATCAACTCCTTGTGATGCTTTGATTCAGCAACGGTGCCATACTCCCTGGACTGCATGAATGCATCATGACAAAAACAGGCATAGAAACACTCTGGGGACCTTAAAGGGATAGCGTTGGCAGTTTGTCATTGTATAAAGCCACAAAGTTGGTGAATAACAGGGTGTAGTGCTAAGCAGGTACAAGAATAACTTCAATGACAAGGCCGCAGAGAAAGTTTTAGCAGATATGGTTAACCCTTTAAGGACGGCATGATACCTTAATGCATCATGGCATTGGTTGTCATGATGCATGAATGCAGCCCCTATGGGGTTGAGACAGTCCCGAAGGGTGGACATGATGCTCCAATGCAGCACTGGCGAGTTACTCGCCGGGATGCATTAGTGCATCATGATGACAAGTGTCATCATTTAGCATCATCCGTCCTTAAAGGGTTAACAATGAATCAATATCTGTGTGTGTGTGCATACATGTATGAGATGTTGCATTTAAGTCTGTAACCTCTGACAGTAGTAACACTAATATAAGTGCTAATTGTTAAATGGGCAACTCAGGTTAAGTTTCTATTTTACATGTAAATGTAAATATTGAGGTACATAAGGCTATTCATAAGATAACAATACAAAACTGTATGTGCACATGAGGGTGCTAAGAAATTGAGTTTTTGTTATACACATATATCATATATATATATATATATATATATATATATATATATATATATATATATATATATATATACCTTATTCGACGCAATAAGCGCCCTCCCCCCTGAAAAGCGCCCCCCTTTTTGGGGCATTTGAAGACTACAACAAAGGCTCAAATTTTTAGATTTTGGTGACAATTAAACTCTTAAGTACTAAAAACGCCATGGGCGCTTATTACGTTGAATACGGTATATATATATATAGCCCTGGGGATATAATCCTACACAAACATGAGTGATACAACATTGTACAAGAGCCATGGGTCTTTAATCTAGCATAACATTGTACAACATCCAGTGGGACTGTGAATGGCTGATTGGCAAAGCGCTAATGCTACTTTTATCACCCACTCACTCATTCCCTCCCCCCGGGGATTACGATGGCAGTCTGACCCCGTCCAGACACTCACAACCACTGGGTGTGAGATGGGTTTCTGATGGGTGCACGGGGCACAGGGGCCAATCACCATGATTATGGGGGGGGGGGGGAAGTCAGGCTTGCCGCTTTAGAGAGGCAGAGCCATAGTTCCTGGTCAATGTACATATATATATGGGCCGAGAGACAGAAACATATAATGTAGAAACATTGCTACAGATAGAGAGAAGCAGAGCAACCAACATAGAAAGACAAAGATACAACCATGAACAGACATTGAGACAGGCTCTGACAACCAAGGAGACAGCTACATAGTCAGATAGATTGCTGGAGAATGAGAGGCACGGTGAGTAAGAGACAGACAGACAGACAGACAGGTTAAGAGAAAAGGAGAAAAAAAAAGAAAGGCAGACAGAGAGAGAGAAACAGAATTCTCAGAGCCTGTGGCAGTCAGAAACATTCCAATAGTACTGGGATATCAAAATACTATGACCTGTACCTCAAATAGGCACCTGTCTAAGCCACTAGGGTACACTGTGCACAAACCTTGGCCCTGATGCTGGACTGATGCAGGAACTTCTAGATGTAAGGCTGATGTGTATAAGAACCCTGGGGCTGGGGGGGGGGGGTTGGGTGTGCAGTAATGATGGAGTGATGTACTCTCCGCACCCCCCGCATGCCTCTCACACCTACAAGGTCACGTGACCCTGTTATGTGACCAGCGTACTCTAGGCGTTATTATGGAATGCTCTTTATACAATTTTCTCATCATTTGTATTTACATTTTCACCATTTAAAGCCTCACCTTATTGCAGTGGGCATTGTGTGAATATTGATTACAACCGGTAAATTACCCAGCACTCATTACTCAAATTCAGTACTGGAGTTATTATATGTCATTCATTGTAACCCCTACTGCTATAAAGAGATATGAAGGAATGTTGATGTTACTGTACACCCATACAGTCTCAATGAGTCACCGACGTGTGGCACATCCACCCTTACGGTATGGCATACATGAAAAATGTAATGGGTCTCCCTGACAAATGTGGTGCATCATAATGAATATTGTAACCCTGATCACGCACCCGCGCACCCTCCATCATAACCAGCACCGCCTACACCCACCATGAACCCTTTAAGGGTGGTGTAATGCCTTAATGCACCATGCCTTTGGTCGTAGTGGTGCATGAATGCAGCCCTAGTGAGTAACTTGCCAGTGCTGCATTCATGCATAATGCCGACCCTATGGGATTGAGACACTCCCAAAGGGTCACCATGATGCACCAATGTGGCCTGTGCCATTACTTGTGTCATATTTTAGTGACATGCCGTCCTCAAAGAGTTAACCATGTGCCCCACTACCCTGCACCCCCACATCCCACACCTGCCCTCCCACAGTAACTACCGTACTGTTATGATAAAGTGCTCAGTTTTATAGGAGTGCCGGTCTTGTATAAACAGCAGAGATATAAGGGTATTCAAATTTCTCTAAACCAAAACCTTGAATAAACACTAGTCTTGTATAAGTGTCAGGGGTAGCATTCCAGTCAAATTCAAGAGCGCCCCAGCACTTTATTGCACCGGTATGGTATACATCGTCAACAAGAAATTCATATTTACATTGAGGAATATCGTCTCTTTGTGCCTCCAAACATTTTGAGGCTTATGTATGATGAATGATGTATGATGTATTATGTATGATGATTTTTGAGTAAAGAGATATGAGTTTGAAGCGTGCTGACTATCACCCTCTAGTGCAGAATGGGTCCCTGATTGACATTCTTTGTAAAGCACAACTTATTCAGCTTATTGCCCCTTGTTGTGTACTCTCGTTCCCAAATCCTTCCGAAAGAAGGCTCTGGTAACAGCCAAATGACCTTGAACTTTGGATTTTGCTGGGTCTGGGCAACCCCTGCTGGTAGGCTGGAACCAGTGGGCAGGAACCAGAATGTATGATGGTAGCTCTAGGTAGTTTTACCATCAGCCTTCCTGATTCCATTTCCTGTTCCTGTTCGCTGGTTCCAAGCTACCAGCAGGGGTTGCCCAGACCCAGCAAAATTAATATTTGGCAGTTACCAGAGCCTTCCTTTGGAAGGATTTGGGAATGAGAGTACTTGTTGTGCAGCTTAGGTCTGGCCCCACTTCACTAACATGATCTTGAAAGTGCAAGTTTACCTCAAGCTCAGCTTTTTGAAATGTGGTTTAACATATGAAAGTACCTAAACTGCCTGGACTATGGTTCTCAAACCACTGATCAACCTTGTGAACTGGGATCTGCTTAAGCTGATCGGCTTGAGCTAAATTGACTGCTTTAAGCAGATAAAAAGTGTTTCCTTAACTGGGGCGTGGTCAATTCATGAGGATTAACTTCTACTGAAAGCCTTAAAATCTACTTCTAATAGGTTAGTTGCAAGAACTCGTTCTCTGACAACTTTTATACCAAATTCTTTTTCTCTTCAAAAACGCGGGGCAGTGCCATCTATGTATATCCTTAGCACAACCATAGCGTACTGATGTGGGGTGTAAAAATGGCCCTCCAAACGCCAGTGCTTTATGCCAGGGGGCCCCCAGAACGTACCAATGTGGGGTGTTAAAAGGGCCCTCTAAAAGCCAGGTATTTGGACGGATGATGGCCCCAAAAGCCAGTGATTTTCACATATTTCAAGAATTTTAATGCAATATATAAGGCCTAGATTACACTAGACTGTTAGTATTTCTTTTATAATTTAAATATATGATTAAAGGTACTATGACTTCTGTCTTCATATACTTCATAACTTCATGCTTCATTAGTGATAATTAACCTTGAAAATCGATAATATCCTAATTTTGCAATTTCTAAAATAACATGGTAAATATAGTAGCAAATCTTGTGATGATACTATAGCTCAATTCAAATCATTTTGAGTTGTCAGTATAGTTAAATGCTTCTAGTTCAGCATCATCTCAAGATGTTATCAGTTAGACCATGTTATATCATGAATTTCATGCTAATTAGCATTTTTTCCAAATACACATTAGCAGGACTTGGCACTTCTGCCTGTGACATGCATAGGATAGCATAAAAACGTTTTGATACGTTTTTTATACTACAAATTGGAATTAAAACGTTTTAGAACGTTATGGCAGTGGGGTGTAGTACAAGGACCGTATGCTACAACTTTAAAGTAAAACGTTTTGGAACGTTATGGCAGTGGGGTATAGTACAAGGACTGTATGCTACAACTTTAAAGTAAAACGTTTTAGAACGTTATGGCAGTGGGGTATAGTACAAGGACTGTATGCTACAACTTTAAAGTAAAACGTTTTGGAACGTTATGGCAGTGGGGTATAGTACAAGGACTGTATGCTACAACTTTAAGGTAAAACGTTTTAGAACGTTATCTTTAGCACAAGCTAGTAACATGTGACATTATCTAGTTATCTAGAAGTCATCTAGTATCATATGATATTATCTAGTACCATTTGACTTTATCTTGTACCCTGTGACATTATCTAGTGCAGGTACATACTCTCGTGTGTCTCAAGTTCGGTATTAGATCATGTGAGATAGAGATAAATGGTATTGTATCTTGTTGACATAGTGGGCACATTTATGTCAACAAGTCATGTCAACGAGATGGACACATGCATGTCTATACAAATCATATCTGTATGCTAACACATGCATGTCAATATGCGACATAAAACTAAACCATCTAGTACCATGTATAAAGTTATCATGTACCATGTGACTTTAACTAGTACCATGTGACGTTATCTAGTACCATGTGACGTTATCTAGTACTATGTGACGTTATCTAGTACCATGTGACGATATCTAGTACCATGTGACATTATCTGACAGCATGTGACATTATCTGACACAATGTAATGTTAACTAGTACCATGTGACGTTATATTGTACCATATGACGTTATCTAGTACCATATGGCGTTATCTAATACCATTTGATGTTATATTGTACCATGTGACATTACCTAGTACCATATGACATTATCTAATACCATTTGTCATTATCTAGTACCAAGTGACGCTATCTAGTACCATGTGACGTTACCTAGTACCATGTGACGCTATCTAATACCATGTGACATTATCAACTATTATCAGGCATTATCTAGTACCATTTGACATGCTCTAGTACCATGTTACATGGTCTAGTACCATGTGACATGGTCTAGTACCATGTGACATTATCTAGTGCTATGTACCGTTATCTAGTACCATGTGATGTCATCTAGTACCATGTGACGTTATCTAGTGCCATGTGATGTTATCTAGTACCATATGATGTTATCTTGTACCAAGTGACGTTATCTAGTACCATGTGACGTTATCTGGTACCATGTGAGATGATCTTGTACCATGTTGCATTATCTAGTACCATGTGACATTATCTAGTACCATGTGACATCATCTCGTACCATGTGACATTATCTAGTCCCATGTAATGTTATCTCGTACCATGTGAAATTATCTTGTACTGGGCTTTATGATACTAGAGTAAGACTAGACCATGTGACATAGGGGTACATGATTCCAGACATGTGACATCGGGGCACATGGTACTAGACTACGTGACTATATTGACAAGTCATGTCAACGAGATGGACACATGCATGTCTATACAAGTCATATGCTAACACATGCATGTCAATATGCGACATAAAACTAAACCATCTAGTACCATGTATACAGTTATTGTGTACCATGTGACTTTAACTAGTACCATGTGACGTTATCTAGTACCATGTGACGTTATCTAGTACCATGTGACGTTTTCTAGTACCATGTGACGATATCTAGTACCATGTGACATTATCTGATACCATGTGACATTATCTGAAGCCATGTAATGTTAACTAGTACCATGTGACGTTATATTGTGCCATGTGTATTAGGTAACGTCACATGGTACTAGATAGCATCACTTAGGTACTAGACTACATGACATGGAGATACATGGTACCTGACTACGTGACATGGGGGTACATGGTCCAAGACATGTGACATGAGGGTAGGGATGTCACCGATACACCCAGTATCGATACATTGACATTTCTAGAGTTCTGATAATCAAATCAACAAAGCCTTTAAATTGATAGGCTACACTATTTGTATCATGTGATATTATCTAGTACCATACATGACGTCAAAAAAAAGTTGTGTACTGGCATGCCTCAAGTTTGGTTATTAGATTATGTGACATGTGACATAGGGGTAAGGATGTCATCGATACCTCCAGAATCGATAGATTATTGCATTGATCAAGGCTTAACAATCATTTTTATCTCCAATGGCCTAATAATTTACCCATCTAAAACTGAATATTTTTTTTGCAGTAACATGTGTCATTTTCCTGTACTATGCAACATTATTTAGTACCATGTGACGTTATCTAGTACCATATGACTTTATCTAGTACCATGTGACATTATCTAGTACTATGTGAGGTTATCTACTACCATTTGACGATGTCTAGTACCATGTGATGTTATCTTGTATTTTCAGACGTTATCTAGTACCATGTGACACTATCTAGTACCATTTGAAATTATCTTGTACTGGGCTTCATGATACTAGAGTTAGACTAGACCATGTGACATTGTGGTACATGATTCCAGACATTTGACATGGGGGTACATGGTACTAGACTACGTGACATGGGGTTATATGGTACTAGACTACGTGTCATGGGGTACATGGTCCAAGACATGTGACATGGGTGTAGGGATTTCACCGATACACCCAGAATCGATACATTGACATTTCTAGAATTCCGATAATCAAATCGACAAAGTATTTATATTGATATACTATTTGTATCATGTGATGTTATCTAGTACCATACATGACATCAAAAAAAACTTGAATTTGCATGCCTCAAGTTTGGTATTAGATCATGTGACATATGACATGGGGTAAGGTTTTCATTAATACCTCCAGAATCGATACATTATTGCATTGATCAAGGCTTAATAATGATTCATCATTTATATCACAAACGGCGTAATAATTTACCTATTTAAAACTGAATACTTTTTGCAGTAACATGTGTCATTTTCCTTTACTATGCAACATTATCTAGTACCATGTGATGTTATCTAGTACCATTTTACGATATCTAGTACCATGTGACGTTATCTAGTACCATGGGAAGTTATCTAGTACCATGTGACATTATCTAGTACTCTGGACTTTATTTACTACCATGTGACGTTATCTAGTGCCATGTGACATTATCTAGTACCATTTGACGATATCTAGTACTATGTGACGTTATCTAGTATTATCAGACGTTATCTAGTATTATCAGACGTTATCTAGTACCATGTGAAATTATCTTGTACTGGGCTTCATGATACTAGAGTTAGACTAGACTATGTGACATCGGCGTACATGATTCCAGACATATGACATGGGGGTACATGGTACTAGACTACGTGACATGGGGGTACATAGTACTAGACTACGTGACATAGGGATACATGGTCCCAGCCATGTGACATGGGTGTAGGGATGTCACCGATACACCCAGAAACAATACATTGACATTTCTAGAATTCCGATAATGAAATCGACAACGTCTTTATATTGATACACTATTTGTATCATGTGATGTTATCTAGTACCATACATGATGTCAAAAAAAAAGTTGTGTACTGGCATGTCTCAAGTTTGGTATTATATCATGTGACATGTGATAAAGGGGTTAGGATGTCATCGATACCTCCAGAATTGATACATTATTGCATCGATCAAGGCTTAATAATGATACATCATTTGTATCGCAAATGGCTAATAATTTACCCGTCTAAAACTAAATATTTTTTGCAGTAACATGTGTCACTTTCCTGTACCATGCAACATTATCTAGTACCATGTGACTTTATTTAGTTCCATGGGACGTTATCTAGTACCATGTGACGTTATCTAGTACCATTTGACGATATCTAGTACCATTTGACGATATCTAGTACCATTTGACGATATCTAGTACCATGTGACGTTATCTAGTATTATCAGACGTTATCTAATACCATGTGACGCTATCTAGTACATTTTGAAATTATCTTGTACAGGGCTTCATGATTTTGTTTTGTTTTGGCATGCTATGCTGCCATAGTGTACCTATGTGTACTTGGAACCTATATCAGACCTGTCAAAACATTTTAGGTATTGAAACTAGAGCAACCATAGTGGGTCCATGTGTATTTTGTCGTTGCAACCATGCTGCCATAGTGGGCCTATGCGAACTTGGAACCTATATCAGACCTGTCAAAACCTTTTAGGTATTGAAACTAGAGCAACCATAGTGGGTCCATGTGTATTTTGTCGTTGCAACCATGCTGCCATAGTGGGTCTATGCGTACTTGGAACCTATATCAGACCTGTCAAAACCTTTTAGGTATTGAAACTAGAGCAACCATAGTGGGTCCATGTGTATTTTGTCGTTGCAACCATGCTGCCTTAGTGGGCCTATGCGAACTTGGAACCTATATCAGACCTGTCAAAACATTTTAGGTATTGAAATGAGAGCAACCATAGTGGGTCCATGTGTATTTTGTCTTTGCAACCATGCTGCCATAGTGGGCCTATGCGTACTTGGAACCTATATCAGACCTGTCAAAACCTTTTAGGTATTGGATCTAGATCTACCATAGGGGGTCCATGTGTATTTTGTCTTTGCAACCATGCTGCCATAGTGGGCCTATGCGGACTTGGAACCTATATCAGACCTATCAAAACATTTTAGGTATTGGAACAAGAGCTACCATAGTGGGTTCATGTGTATTTGGGCTTGATAACATCTGAAAAATGTGTATTTGCTATGGAAATGCCAGAACGTTTTAATGAGTTTTGCTTTTGGAGCTGGACCAACCAGAGTGGGCCAATGTGTATTGGGCATCACAATTTATATTAAATAAAGAGGGAAATCAGTCCTTGAATACACATCTATACGTTCTGGGAGCCAAAAACTTGAAAAATCCATTACACATATTACGTTCTGGCAGCCCTGTTACAGAAAGCACTGGTGTTTTGAGGGTCATTTTTACACCCCACATCAGTACGTTCTGGGGGTCCCAGTACAGAAAGCACTGGCGTTTTGAGGGTCATTTTTACACCCCACATCAGTACGTTCTGGGGGTCCCAGGACAGAAAGCACTGGCGTTTTGAGGGTCATTTTTACACCCCACATCAGTACGTTCTGGGGGTCCCAGTACGGAAAGCACTGGCGCTCCTAAGGATACACCACTGTCCCCCATCTATGTGTAGTTATATTGACATATCATTCATCCAGGTGGAGGCTAGAAAGGGTGTGTCACATTAACACTAAGTGAGGGGCACTATGGATTGTCATCAGCCAACATTCTGACAGTGAAGCATATACTGGGACATGAAAAAGTTATACAGTTAGAGAGATGCGGCGCATCAGGTTGAATATTGTAGTCTGCGGGCAGGCTTCAACATCAGTTGTCAGCCTTAGACCTTCTGTCAGGGACTTTACCCCCAGCCATGTATTGGATAACCGCACAGAGAAGATAAAGGTCATTATGTGACTCCCTTGGATGAGCCAGGTGGCGATGTAACTGGGTGACTCCCTTAGGTCAGTCAGGGAGTCATCTAGGCTCCCTTAATCAGCCTGGGCTCCCCTAGAGAGAGGAGTCATTCTGGAGGCAACCTGGACTCCCTTTTGGCTCTGTTTCTTTCCCCTGTGCACTGCAGCATGACCCAGAAAAGCAGTGCGGTTAAAACACCTTTAAATCCTGAAATAGGGAGGTGCTGGTCAGATATTGCCATGGCCCTGATAAGTAGGGTGGTTAAAATCATGACATCAAATTAAGTTAGTTTTTTCACTTTTCACTTTTAAATTTTAACTGGATTTTTTCTTTCAAAGTTTCGCATGTTTTCCGAATTTCCCTTTGACCCTCTTGGGCAACCGCAATAAGCAGTAGTATTGAATGCATTTTTATTCCTACATTCCAAAAAAATAATCTGTAAAACTAGCTCTCAGAATATGCACACCAAATATGGTATGGCAGCCATGCCTGGGTCAGTGTTATCTCCTTTCTAACAAAAGGGGGTCCACACATGAGGACGGAGGGGTGACATGCAGGGGAGGAGGAGGATTGTGCCACTCAGGCACGATTTACAGTTGACAGGCCGTGCACTGGAGATGGGTGATACCTGACTGCCACTACAATATTCATCACCATGTACCCTATCACTCCCATGTACCATGTTTAAACTATGAGTGCCTTTGTATTGGGATGTTACTATTTGGCTGCTGATCCCTCAGCTAATATATAAATATGTATGTTTGCTAATATTAGGAAAGGAATGGCCAACAACGTCTGTTAACACGCATGGACATTGTCCTGCCTACATACAAGGCTGTCATGTCCTCTTTCTACCTGCAGCCTTGTATATAGTTTTTCAGTAGAGCTTTACTTTGGTGTTTGGTGCTACAGACTGCTATCACTCAATCTGAAATATATATAATTTCCAGTTAAGAAAAAAGAGAAGCATGTTGGTTACAGCCTGCTAAAAAATTGAGAGGCAGGCCTACCTTCCCATCCATCCCTCATTCGAGGGTGGAATCAGCAAGGATTTACCTAAACTGGTTGTTGAGATATTAGCAAGGTTAAGATCACAACGTGTACGGCAATGTATACGTCTATAGGATGGGCTAGACGTTGGCATACACGTTACAAGTAGGCATATTTAAACTTTGCTGTTATTGCAGTGGCTTCAGCCCGTTTGCCTGCCCCTACACAAACATGAATTTTAGTTCAAGCGACTGCATGTAAATAATTGGTTTGAGGAGTGTTATCTTATGTTAAATCCCAATATATATGCATGGAGTGGTGTGAACCCTTGTGCCCCTCCCTGCACCCCTCCCATCTCCTCCCTCACCCCCTACAGGCCTGGCACCACTCAGCAGCAGTGTAGAGGCGTTCAGCCGTATCGCGGCATTAATGTACAATGAGGAGAGCGCCATGCGGGGTATGGATGGTCAGCTGTGTGGAGAAGTATACCATGTGCCTTTTTTTTAAAAGAGAAAAATGCACCGCATCAATGTTCATATTTAAGCAACGATGGGACTGCTCAATCACACTTCAAGTGACATTAATTCCATTAAATACCACTTGGGAGGCTGCCTTTATATCATTATGCCTTCTGTGTGACATCAACAAGGAATTTACAAGAAATTAAAGGCACTTAAAGAGTGACATTGAATTAAACAAATTCACTTAAGTGCCAAATACTTAAGTCAATTGAATGGGATATTTTTACATACTAAAACCCTGTGGTGGGTGTTATTTGAGGCACATAGGCAGTTGCCTCCTGCGTGTTTGACACCATCTACAGGAGCAGTTCTGTCTGACAGAGGCCATCTATAATATCTATAGTTCATACACAACTTACAGACTTGAGTATGAAGCCATGAGTTTCTTCAAAGTATAATGTTTTAGTCATATATTTGTATTGATGAATTCGCCAAAACTGGTGAAAAACGTTGGGGGAAATTGAATAGCTCAGTCATCACAAAATCTCGGATCAAATTTGAAAACTGCTTCAATATCCCATTAATAAATGTTCATACATCAGTTCAGCATGATGCATTAATACAGGAAAGGCCTATGTTACCCTTCAAGGGTTAACTGCAGAAATCACCAAGAGCTCCTGGACAAACAATGAAATATGAGTTATAGTCTGCGGAAGTTCACAAAGCACCTGCAAATGTCCTTTACCCTTAGAACAGCGGGTGTAACCGGGACAGGATTTATTATACATGGTCATTGGGCCATGTCACAGTCAAGCTATAATAATAACAAATAAGGTAAGAGTAGGTGAGGGCTTTCCTGACAAGTCACTACTAACTAAAGACTCTCTGGTACATTTAGAAAGTCAGTCTTTGCAAAAACATGCAGGACAGTGGCAATGTCTGTCTAAAATGTACAGAGTCATATAAAAATATTTTGCGGCATACTTGTAAAGAAATATGTTTATATATATCACATTGAAGCTTTAATTTCAAGAGTTATTTTTTATGAACACCAAATTGATTAGGCATACATATTACACATGCATTTCTTTTGCTCAGTGTTACACCAGGTATACTTTAACACTTGGGTATATCTGCATCGGTATCAATTTCAGTAATCCTTAATAGTAATTTGATTATATAGTATCAAAACTTACAACTGCCACATCACAACTTTAGTCCTGATCTCAGACATGGCCAGCACTGTACCAGATAAGGCTGTGCAGGCTTTCATCCTGTTCTGACTTAAGCCTTAGCAACAATGTCTATACAGAATGCCTGTTGGGTGTTGTGAGTGAGGTGATTGTACCATCTATGTGGCCACAACCAATGCATTAAATTGGATATGCCACACTTGAACACTGATTGGATTTCTAATCAGGAATAATTGGGAGCAATATGATTTGCACTCTTAAAGTGACAAGAAATTATTGCATTGGGTATCATGGGATTACATTGGGGACCACTTTGTATGATAATAATCTTCTTCATTTTTGATTCAGAAAATCAGGTATCAGTCATAGCTGAATATTTAATTGGCTCTTTTTCAATGTCAGATTCAGAGTGTACACCAACACAACAATATTGGCAGTGTCACATAAAACTCCTATAATACCTGAGGCGTCATGCTACTTATTACCTGAATTAAAGACAAGGAAGCCAAGAGGGACCTTCAGTCTTGGCTTTGAGGAAGCAAGACTGTTTGATCCCCTTCCACATATATACAACACCCCAAGGATCTATGTGTAAGATCAAGGGTTAGAGACCTGAGGACGGTTATAACAAAGGAAAGGGTATGCTGTAGCCTTGTTAACCCATTAGGGCTGCATACTACATACATATTTTATGCCCTTGGTCTTCATGTTGCATGAATACTGCCTTGGCGAGTAGTTTGCCACAGCTGCATTTATGCATCATGACAACCCCTCTGCAGGGCATCAACCCATTAGGGTTGCTGTGATGCTTCAATTCAGCAATGGTGAGTTACTCCCTGGACTGCATTAATGCATCATGACAACAACAGGCATAGAACACTCTGGGGACCTTAAAGGGTTAGCGTTGGCAGTTTGTCATTGTATAAAGCCACAAAGTTGGTGAATAACAGGGTGTGGTGGTAAGCAGGTACAAGAATAACTTCAATGACAAGGCCGCAGAGAAAGTTTTAGCAGATATAGTTAACCCTTTAAGGATGGCATGATACGTTAATGCATCATGACATTGGTTGTCATGATGCATGAATGCAGCCCCTATGGGGTTGAGACAGTCCTGAAGGGTCTGCATGATGCTCCAATGCAGCACTGGCGAATTACTCGCGGGGATACTTTAGTACATCATGATAACAAGTGTCATCATCTAGCAACATCCGTCCTTTAAGGGTTAACAATGAATCAATATCTGTGTGTGTGTGCATACAATACATGTATGAGATGTTGCAATTAAGGCTGTAACCTCTGAACAGTATAACACTAATATAAGTGCTAATTGTTAAATGGGCAACTCAGGTTAAGTTTCTATTCTACATGTATATATATTTATATATATATATATATACATATACACCTTATTCGACGTAATAAGCGCCCCCCTCTAGAAAGCGCCCCCCCCCCCCTTTTTGGGGCATTTTAAGACTAGAACAAAGGCTCAAATTTAACGATTTTGGTGACAATTAAACTCTTAAGTACTAAAAATGCCATGAAAATAATTTTATAAGGGCCCAGGGCGCTTATTACGTTGAATACGGTGTATATATATATAGCTCTGGGGATATAATCCTACACAAACATGAGTGATACAACATTGTACAAGAACCATGGGTCTTTAATCTAGCATAAAATTGTACAACATCCAGTGGGACTGGGAAAGGCCTGTTGCAAACATTGATCCACCAGAAGCAGAATGGCTGATTGGCAAAGCGCTAATGCTACTTTTATCACCCACTCACTCATTCCCTCCCCCCGGGGATTACGATGGCAGTCTGACCCCGCCCAGACACTCACATCCACCGGGTGTGAGATGTGTTTCTGATGGACATGGGGGGCACAGGGGCAATCACCATGATTATGGGGGGGGGGAGTCAGGCTTGCGCTTTAGAGAGGCAGAGCCATAGTTCCTGGTCAATGCACACATTATGTATGGGCCGAGAGACAGAGACATGTAGAAACATTGCCACAGATAGAGAGAAGCAGAGCAACCAAAAGAGAACGAGAAAGATACAGCCATGAACTGGCACTGAGACAAGATGTTACAACTAATGAGACAGCTACATAGTTAGATAGATAGCTAGAGAATGAGAGGGACAGTGAGTAAGAGACAGACATACAGACATGTTAAGAGATAAGGAGAAAAAAAGAAAGGCAGACAGAGAGAGAGAAACAGAATCCTCAGAGTCTGTGGCAGTCAGAAACATTCCGATAGTCCTGGGATATCAAAATACTATGACCTGTACCTTTAATAGGCACCTGTCTAAGCCACTACGGTACACTGTGCACGAACCTGGGCCCTGATGCTGGACTGATGCAGGAACTTCTAGATGTAGGGCTGGTGTGTATAAGAACCCTGGGGCTGGGGGGAGGGGGTGGGGCAGGGTGTGCAGTAATGATGGAGTGATGTACTCTCCTCACCCCCCGCATGCCTCTCACACCGACAAGGTCACATGACCCTGTTATGTGACCAGCGTACTCTAGGCGTTATCATGGAATGCTCTTTTTTACAGTTTTCTCATCATTTGTATCTAAATTGTCACCATTTAAAGCCTTACCTGACTCATGCGATGGCAGTGGGCACCATGTAAGTGTTGATTGGAACTGGTTAATTATGCAGCATTACTCAAATACAGTACTGGAGTTATGCCGTTCATTGTAACCCCTACTGATTTAAACAGATATGAAGGAATGTTGGTGTTACTGTACACCCATACAGTCTCAATGAGTCACCGACGTGTGGCACATCCACCCGTACGTTATGGCATACATGAAAAATGTAATGGGCGTCCAGGACAAATGTGGTGCATCATAATGAATATTATAACCCTGACCACACACCCACACACCCTCCATCATAGCCCGCACCCCCTGCACCCACCATTAACACTTTAAGGGTGGTGTAATGCCTTAATGCACCATGCCTTTGGTCGTAGTGATGCATGAATGCAGCCCTAGTGAGTAATTTGCCAGTGCTGCATTCATGCAAAGTGCAGACCCTATGGGATTGAGACACTGCGAAAGGGTCGCCATGATGCAACTATGTGGCCAGGGTGAGTTACTTGTGTCATATTATATTGATATGCCGTCTTTAAAGAGTTAACCATCTGCCCCACAACCCCGCACACACACATGCTACACCTGCCCTCCCACACCAACTACCGTACTGTTACAATAAAGCGCTTGGTTTTATAGGAGTGCCAGTCTTGTATAAACATCAGGGATATAGGGGTATCCAAATTCCTCTGAAGCGAGAACTTTAATAAGCACTAATCTTGTATAAGTGTCGAGGGTAACAGTGCAGTCAAATCCAAGAGCACCCCAGCATTGGTGCACTGGTATGGTATACATAGTCAACATGCACATGAAGCGTGGGTTAGTGACTAAAGTGAAGTGTATTGATGCATCCCATCAACCCATCTACATAACGGCCCTATATATTGAGGGACATGGACATAGGATTCAAATACCTGTCACAAGGTGTTTTGCATGGGTTGACAGCCTGACAGCACCCCTTTACCAAAATTGAAATCACTTTTCACTTTCCCTTTTAACTTGAAGTTTTACATGTTTTCCAAATACCTTTTGATCCTCTTGGGTAACTGCAATATACAGTTTTATTGAATGCATTTTTATTCCTCTATTCCAAAAATAACCTATTTTCAATGATTGTCAACAATTACATTTGGTTCTTTAAAAATGACTCTGATAATATATGCGCACCAATTATCATATGGCAGCCGGGCATGGGTCAGCGTTGTCCCCTGACTAACAAAGGGAGGGTCTACACGTGAGGACAGGAGGGGTGACATGCCACTCAGGCAAGATTTACAGTTGACAGGCCGTGCACTGGAGATGGGTGATACCTGACTGCAACTACAATATTCATCACCATGTACCCTATCACTCCCATGTACCATGTATAAAGTATGAGCTGCCTTTGTATGGGGATGTCACTATTTGGCTGCTGATCCTTCAGCTAATACCTAACTTTGTATGTGTGTTAATGTTAGGGAGTGGTCATTTTTTAACAACAGGGGGGGGGGGGTTGGTGGATTTGTGGGGGGGACCAAAAAAATTTGGACCCCTTGAAGGGGGGGACCAACAAAATTTGGACCCCTTCTGAGGGGGGGACCAAAAATATTACACCCTTTTTTAGCGGAAAAGCCAGCGCGTTACTAAAGGTCAAAGGGGTCAAACGCGCTCAATTTCAACCTGCCTGGAGGGGAGGACTGAAGAAATGTCGACCCCTCTAGCGGGGGGGACCAAAAAAATTCTGACCCGCTCGCGTGAAAATCCACTGACCCCCCCCCCCGTTGTAAAAAAATGACCACTTCCTTAGGAGAAGAATGGCCAGCGACATCTGTTAACACTGCCCTGTCTATATACAAGGCTGTCATGTCCTCTTTCTACCTGCAGCCTTCTCTTGGTGCAGATGTTCAGTAGAGCTTTGGTTTGATATTTGGTGTTATATACTGAGTATCCTGCTTGTGATATGCTATCATTTAATCAAAAATATTTCTGATTTCCAGTTAAGAAAACAGAGAAGCACGCTTTCTACAGCCTGCTTACAGACGGCTTACAGATTGTTTAATGTTCCATGACAATCTTCAATAAGAGGGTGTTGTGGAATTAGCATTGGTTTACCTAAACTGGTTGTTGAGATGTTGGTGCAGGGGCTTCAACCCTGGTGCCTCCCTCTGCACCAATATGCATTAAGCCGACTGTATGTGAATAATTGGTTTGAGGAGTGTTATCTTATGTTAAATCCAATTGTGCATGCAGTGGTGTGAACTCTGGTGCCCGTCCCTGCACCACTCTCCTCTCCTCCCTCACCTCCTACAGGCCTGGCACCACTCAGCAGCAGTGTAGAGGCGTTTAGCCGTATCGCGGCATTAATGTACAATGAGGAGAGCGCCAGGCGGGGTATGGACGGTCAACTGTGTGGAGTAGTATACCATGTGCCTTTTTTAAAAAAGAGAAAAATGCACTGCATCAATGTTAATATTTAATCAACAATGGGACAGCTCAATCACACTACAAGGGACATTAATTCCATTAAATGCCACTTGGAAGGCTGCCTTAATATCATTATGCCTTCTGTGTGACATCAACAAGGAATTTACCAGAAATTAAAGGCACATAAAGAGTGACATTAAATTAAATAAATTCACTTCAATGCTAACGCTCATGCAGTGCCAGTGTTGTTACTGTTAACAATTTGGTGATATAACAATTTAGTATAAGAAGAGTTTGGATGCAAAACGACATATCTCCATCCCAGAATTGAAGCATGTAGTGCTTTTTGGAAACACACCCTGAGGTCAATTATTGTAGGTTGGTAACAGAGTGTATACTAAGTAGGTCCCAATGAGATGAAAAATAATAAATCTTGGAAAAATTGTTTGAAAATTGTATTTCACTATTCCTAATCTATATTTTTGTCTGATTTTTGACCCCATTTTTAAAATGGCGCGTATGTCGTTTTGCATCCAAACTCTTCATATCATTATGACAAACATTGATCATGATCTCATCGTTGACACAGGCCTCCGGTCCGCCTTTATAAAGAATTAATGCAGTCATGTCATCAAGTATATGTCAACACTTCATAACTGATGGATGCACAAAGCGGATTTAGCCTCAGGCTATACTGCTACCATAGGAACACTGAGGAGTTAGCTCATTCGTTATGGTGGATGGGAGTTAGCCTAGTCTTCAATCTTTATTAAATGCAGATTTTTCTGTTATTGCATTGATTAAGTGAGCAATTGCCTACATAAACAAACACACATAATTCTTCCAACTACCATGTTAGAATATCAAGGATTAACATGACAAATAGTCAAAGTCTGTTTAGCCTTGCTTGTTCTTCATCTGCCATTATGGATAGGATTCTAAGCCCAGTGTCCCTACAGCGACTGCTCCACCACAGCCCCACACAAATTTATAGGCTGCTGTGCATGGTGTGATATTTTTGCCTAATCTCATAGCATTCATCCCAGTTTCAGGTTTTTGGTCTCTAGCAAACAATAATGGGTTGTTTAATACTTTGAGAATGGCCAATTACTAGAACAACTGAAGTGTGAATAATGTAGAAAGGTACTGGTGGCAGAAAGGCAATGCGCTGTAGCTTCATCGTGATCCTAATTAGACACAATAAAAACATTGAAAACTCAAAGTGATTATGTGCCGAGTATGATACGCTTTCTTCATGTTGGGTCAAGGTAGGGCTAGTATTGCGTGGTATCAGGGGGTGGTGTGAATCAATGATTGATGGGGCATCACTGTTTAATGTGTGTATAGGTCTATTGCATGCCAACTAAGTAGAGGGGTGGTGTTAAGTATTTATTTACATGGTTTGTTTTTGTGTTGTCTCTGCTGTGAGTGCATATAAAAAGAGAGGAAGGGATGAACGAGAGAGGAAACATTATGGATGATGAGTCATGAACATTCCCCTAGAAAGGTGATGAATGTAAGTAGAAATAAAGCTAGAGAAATAGAAGATTGTAACACGGAGCCATTTAGCGGCCTGGCTTATATCATATTGACCTATTTAGGATGGCATATTGCATTAACGTCCTACAGCATTTAATGTGTCATCATGATGCTGTATACAAGCTGCTCTAATAACACACCAGAGCTCTTCTCATGCATCATGCCGACTCTACAACTTTGAGATCCCCTGTAGGGTTAATATGATGTCCCAACAAAGTGCTGTTGAATTTTTTACCATTGGTGTATCATTGCGTAAATGTGGTCCTTGGAGGCTGATAACATCCCTGTAATTGACCAGTACCGACAAGTAACTCACCAGTAGCGATGAGTAACTCACAAGTACCAACCAGTAACTCACCAGTACCAACGAGTATCTCACCAGTACTGATGAGTAACTAGCCAGTACCAATGAGTAATTCACCAGTACCAATGAGTAATTCACCAGTACTGACAAGTAATTCACCAATACTGACAAGTAACTAGCCAGTACCAACTAGCAACTCACCAGTGCTGGCGAGTAACTCACCAATATGGACAAGTAACCCACCAGTACCGAAGATTAACTCACCAGTACCGATGAGTAGCTAACCAGCTAGTACCGACGAATAACTCACCAGTACTGACGGGTAACTCACCAGTACTGAAGAGTAACTCACCTGTACCAATGAGTATCTCACCAGTACCAACGAGTAAATAACCAGTATTGATGAGTAACTCGTCAGTACAGGCGAGTAACTTACCAGTAATGACAAGTAACTCACCAGTCCCGTATAGTAACTAGCCACTACCAACGAGTAACTTACTAGGGCAGGTGAGTAACTCACCGATACTGACGAGTAACTCACCAGTACCAACGAGTAAATAACCAGTATTGACGAGTAACTCGTCAGTACAGGCGAGTAACTTACCAGTAATGACAAGTAACTCACCAGTCCCGTATAGTAACTAGCCACTACCAACGAGTAACTTACTAGGGCAGGTGAGTAACTCACCGATACTGACAAGTAACTCACCAGTACCAATAAGTATCTCACCAGTACTGAATTAATGTTGATCAGGTGCAGGTGTGGGTGTCAGGTGCAAGTAGCGCCCAGGCCTGTAGGCCCTGTTGGGTTGGGATCAAACACCTAGTATTAGTCACATCAGTGTGGTAGAGGTAGGGCACCTTGATACATATCTCTGTATGTTCTGGTAGGGAATCCCTTCTGGGTAGGGCTGGGCCGCATTGGCATGCCATCAAAGTGGTGATACCCACTGTTCTTATTTGCCAATGTACTATTCATAGAATAATGGCGGGTCGTGCCAGGCCAATAGGTGTTACCTGTTCCCACTTGGAGTGAGTGCGTACATGTTTTTCTTTGACCTAGTAGATAAGGTTCCTTGCAAGGGTACAGTGCACTATTAGCGGGATAGGCGATAGTTCAATATAACCTACGAGTAACGACAGCTTAGAGGGGGATGCCTCATTGAGTGCAACTAGATTGTGTACTCCAAAATTGAAAAATCTAGCACAAATTCCCATTTCGGACTAAATGATTGTCAGAAAAAAAGGACAGTCAATTTTTCGATGCAGATTTAATTCATGGCGGTCAATAAGTATTTGTTTTATTCATCCTTCTATAAATTGTGTTCTTTAATCCTTCGGAAATATCGGCTCAAAGCTCATAAAGAATGTTTTGTCTATATAAAACAAGCCTATCCAGTAACACTGGGTAGTGATACTGTGTAATGGAAAATCCCTGCAAGGGTATAAGATATGCTGAAGTTGTCAATATGCTAAAATACTAAAAGAATTGACCTTTACGTGTCTGAAGCCACCATAGACCTTCAACAAAGACCTTCCTTAGCTGCTATAGAAAAGAAGGGAAGGGAAATGCTGCGACGCTCAGCCTTTCTTTGTAGAAAGCTGACACCAATGACGCTAATTTTGTGTCACATGATACCACACAGTGCTGAATACACTGTCTTTAGTTACCTCTTGTCGTCTGTCGCTGTCTATAAGCCTGGATACTTGTATCACCAGAAGGTTCAGATTGTGTAAGGACTGTTTGCTGTGCTATTTCTAAATAGATAGTGCTATATCAAGAAACGTTATCAAAATAACAAAAATTTCTACTTCTACTAACAATTCTAAAACACCTACATAATTATTTCTCAAATGAAATTTAAAATTGATAAGGATATATATCAATTAACTCAAATGAAATTTAAAATTGATAAGGATATATATATCAATCATATAACTCTGCTAGATTTCTTTCATAAGCTTGTTTTCCTCCTAGAATTGTGTCCTAGTGACACTGTCCATGCATGTAGCAAACATCCTGTTCAGGCAGTATTGACTGTCTCTTCTCCGTTACCCAAATAGCGTGCAGTCATCCGGAACATTGCCCCGAGTCAATAATCACCATCGTTATGTGAATCCAAACTACCTGTTCACTATTGACCAGGGCCTTCCCTGAGTAGCCATTACTGAATCCAGCACACACTCTGGTCGCCATCTTGTATTTAGGCGGGTGAAGTATGCTTTTTGACATCCCTGGCTTAGGTTGGGGACTTCAAGGTAGGTTAGCCATTTCTTGTAGATTCACCAAGGAAGTATCCTCATGCCACAGTACTAATAACACCTAGCTACACTCAACAACAAATACAGATGAAATTTCAAGAGTTGTGTAATAATTTGAAACTAAATCATTATAGAAATACCTAGAAAAGTTGGCAACTAATATCACAAAAACATATCCTCTTACCCCTCATGTATTAGAACTAAGGCAAAAGTGCTACTCCACTTCAATAAATTGACATTGGTGTGACAAAATGATACCATCAGGACACCTATCTCTATTTGGAGGCACTTTGGGCTGGACTATGTTGGGAGTGAGAATCACCCACTTGTGGTTTATTGGCGTCTGAGGCCCATCTTTACACACTCCACTGAACACAATAGCCGGGGCAAGGTCGGCGCTCAGACCTCAGCCACTTGAGGCAGAACACTGAGGTAAAAGGGAATGTTAGAAATATAAACGGTCATACTAGGAAAAGGATGCAATAAGTACTTTACCCAACAATGAGAACTACTTATCTACCCCTCTTGAAGTTGAAGCAGGATGTTCATCGAAGCCATATCATTTCTTTTCCTATTTATTCCTATCTATTTGGCTCTATTTCATTTTATTAAGTATTATTGTACATTTTTTGTTTAAATTTTCATTTTAAAATCATTTTATCCTACCCGATATAAAAATCACTGTAACAGTACCATGGTTGGTCATGTATCAGCTCCTACAGCACAAGAAGTGCCTTTAATTGTCACTTATCCCCTTAATGGTAATTTTTACAGAAAGGAGCCTTGTTGAGCACATTATAGTAGGTTTTCAATAAAAAAACTAAACTTTTAACAGTTTGATATATACACAGTTGATGGTTGGATCCTACCTGTTACGGTCACATGAACAGCTTGTAAAACGTTGTATTATGGTTCTTATCACAGCTTGGGAGATTTGGCACTTTGTACAGGACAGTTTTGCCCAAGAGCCCAAACTCACATCAGTCCATACACAATATTATTTAGCATTTGCAATTGAGGAGTCCCTAGATATTATCACACTACCAGTTTGATAGCCTTCATGCTTTCCTCTTAGGTAAACCATTCCAATCTTTTACAAGGAACCACCTCCCAAGGCCTATATTATTCACTTTTGGGAGTTGCTCCGTGGGAATTAGTCATTGGCAAAGGTGGACCCCCATAGGAGGAGGCACTATAGATTGTCGAGGTTGAGTGGACGCAGGGAGCGGAGGGTGAGGGCAGAGTGGCTGGCTTCTTGTGATAATAGAAAGCTGTGAGGCTGCAGAGGGCAGACGGTGGGTCTCAGCAGCCACATTGTACTCACAAGGTGCTGATGTAGTTGTTATATTTACTGCTCCCATAGCACAACACGTCCTGTACACACTCCTTGTACATCTCAGTAGGGGTCCTGGCAGAAAGGGGATTTATGTCAGATTTTGAAAGGGATTTTATAGTCATATTGCTATGGTCTATACTCATTGACTTCTCACATTACGCTAACAATATTTATTTGAATATTCTTTGTTCCATTTAGTTTAGGGATATTATTGTAGGTCTATTTCCTCGTCTTGTGAGTGATCACCATGCTAATTCCCACCTACACACAGGTACAGAGAGCCAGGTGGCAAAGTGAAGCAGAACTGGAGAACAGTGGCCTCAATTCCATGTAGACCCTAGTAGCCTCTTGTCCTCAAATCAGTGCCGGTCAATGGATGACTATCCTCCATTCTTCTACCACACATCTTTGAATATAAGACCCTCATCTGACATCAATTTTCGTATGAAATACAGTGTGGAGAAGTCTGGAGGCTGTAAAGTCGGAAAAAGGCTTTTGGGATGATGGTAATGGTTTGACCTTGGTCAAACTCCCTGCACCAGGAGGAATATTGCCATTGTGAAGCTGTTTATTGACTGCATAATGATGCCTCCTTCATAGCGAAATAAGTTTCCTAGAATATGATGTAAATATTGTGAACACTTTGATTGGGGTGTGATGATGAGGGGGTGGCTGTGGTCTCACCGCTGCGGGTCAGGACAAGTATAGCCATTGCGAAGCACCTTATTGACCATGTAACAATGCGACTTTATTGCTGCTGCTTCAGTCAAAGTACAGTTGACGAAAGTGGATGAAAGTGGATATGGACCATTTGATAGCTGTGTACTTTGAAACATGGTTCCATAGGTTGTACTTGATAGAATGGTGGTCGATGATTGATTCTTGGGCCTCCCCCCCTCCTCCAGGGCATCATTCCTGTTCTGATGTTTAACACTCTGCCATTTTATTGTTCTGCATCTTAATGATTGAGTTTATTTGTTACCATCAACATCAACTCAGAATGTCTTGTTCTGTAGTATTTACTCTGAGATGGGGTATGGATCAGATTCGCTATTTCCTACTTTGATCTAAGGTTACATAAAAGCAAGCCAAGACAGATCCATCATAGGGCCCAGCCTCTTCATATACACTATTCATGAGGTGAATATGTTAATGAGTGTATATAGTCCCCATCTACCCCTTCACTTATTGATCTATAAGAAACCGCCCTGTATTTACAGAGATAGATTTTAAGACCTCATGCATCCAAAGAGACTTTGGAATTTGTGGACAGTTATTCACCTATACACTTGAATATTTCACATTTCCACTGGATTTCAAGGCACATAAAGCTCCACTGTTCCCATTTAGCTTTATAGCCATGTTACACTGGCGGCACATGCTGGGCGGCATCTGTCACATAGCTTTTCACAGGAAAGCCAACACTGTCAGTTTTTGTTGTGGCAAATTGTGTCAAGTTTGCAGCAAGTTTGCAGCAAGTTTGCAGCAAGTTTGCAGCAAGTTTGCAGCAAGTTTGCAGCAAGTTTGCAGCAAGTTTGCAGCAAGTTTGCAGCAAGTTTGCAGCAAGTTTGCAGCAAGTTTGCAGCAAGTTTGCAGCAAGTTTGCATCGAACATTCAGCAGCAGATACAACTAGTGTAACAGAGCCTTCAGTAATACCCTTTCTAACAGCTGCTGCCCAGTCTCAACTACAAATTCAGCGGATCCTCTCAGTGGTATTTCTGACAGCTTTAACACTGACAATGACAAGCTATATGCTGAACAAAATGTGCAGCCACCAGTGAAGGGAGTTAATAAATCGGATAACAACTGCAGTTTTTAGTTTTCCCTCCTGTGACTGTTACTATAGTAGCACTGCCGCCAAACAGCTACCTACATATGGCAACTGCCAATTTACATACTCATCCTAACTTTGAACTCAATTACATTCCATGCCACAGTACTTATTGCCTAGGTGATATTTTTTGAAGGAGAATAGTTTTACACTCAGTAGCAAAGACAATAGCTCTTCAGGTAGCAAGAGTGAAAAGCCATTACAAAGCATACCAGCAGTGGCAAAGCCAATTTCCCTGGTTCAATCTATGCCACCCATAAAGCATATAGAACATAAAGGATTATATATCTAGACCTCCAAGTAAATCTTACAATGCAAAACATTGAGTGGTAACTCATTCATGTTTTACCATATTTAATGGTGCCTGAGCTTAAATGCAGTTTGTTTTTATACCAAACTTTTTTCTATGTTACACATTAATCTATTACAACAAAACAACAAAAATTACCATTTTGGTGTTGCATGTGACTTCAATGTATTAATATTGATTATAGATTATGTAAGCCTTGATGGTGGATATAGTTGATACATGATTCTTATCGCCTGCGAAAAGCATACTTGTTTTATCCCCTGTTTTATCATTCCATGAGGTAGACCATAAGTGCCAATGTAAAGCTAAGATACAAGAGGCAGGTATACAATACCACGTTAGTTTTGTCTGTTGCATTGTCTGGGGCATTAGTTTGTGATCTATTTTGAAGTGTAGAAGGTCAGTCCTAGGCTCAAACTCAAGTTACTGAAGATATTTCAACTGTCTACCGCATTGTTTTATGTGACAACCATTGGTTCCATCTAATCTATTGGTTTCATGTCAATTTTGGAGAGGGAGAGGGTAGGTAGTTATTTAGAGAGTTTGGTAATGCAAAATCTAGGAGAACATAAGAGGTGCAGATGGGATAGAGAGTGTAGCTGGGGGTAAAGGGGGCAGGGCTGGTCACTGTTTGAGGGACTTACAGCAGGAACAATACATCTGATTCATGAAAGGACATGAACACTGATGAAAGGAAATGCTACATTCATGAAAGGACATGAAAGGAAATGCTACATTATATTCAATGTTTCCTGTTCATATTTTGACGGGCTACCTCATAATGTTAACAATGACACTAATCATTTAAAATGAACTGGACTGCCTTAGAACTCTGTCTAAGGTCACCTCTGTCATCACTATTTATGAAAAGTCTATCCCAGTTGAGGAACCCAAAGGCTCAAAACACAAAAAGTCTCCTTCAGTCTTTTAATCTTAATTGAATAGGGCTAAAAAATCAAAACTATGGGCTTTAGAGAATATTTACCACTTTTTACAATCCTTCGTCTAAAAAGTTTGTTTTGAACTGTCAATTCAACGAATTCAATGCCAAAACGTATCCCAAATCCTTCCAATAGATCAGAATATAATTTCATCTCTTCACAAATTGAGGATTAGAATGGTGCACATCATACGGTGACATAAATCTTCCGCATATATACGAGAGGGGGCTGCATACGGTGCACATCAGAATCCTCATACAGATCCAGAGTACAGAATATATATGTCCCTATTCTACGTGCAGCTAATGCAAACAGCCCTGTTATTGGTCCATTAGTATACAGATGGAGCTGAGGGCTGAGAGAAATACTGAGCAGTAGGAGTAGGTAGGAGGATGGAAAAGTGTGCGTCAATATGTAAATATAGGGAGACAAGATTGATAGAGGGAAGTAGACAGTAAGAGGAAATGACTGTAATAAATGGGATGGAAGGATAAGATATAGAATGCATGTGTAGGGAATGCCAGTATATTTGACACTAAGTGACAAGTATAGGGGATTGTACTGTTAAATGCTCCAGCAGTTATAACTACCCCTGAGGTTCACTTCTACCCCTTGGCCCTGTAGGCAACTTTTTACTCCATCCTCAGTTTAAAAAGCTACAACACATGCTTTGTGGAAGCAAATATTATGTATTTGTACAATGCAATATGGTGACAATAAGAAAGCTCAACGGGACTTAGGCACATTGTTACCAACTTGAGATGTCCATAATACGACCATAGAATAAGTAATATGTTTCTCACTCTACCTCTGCCTTAAGTGTCTTGTTAATAACAAACTGGTTCTTACCTGCAAAGACAGAAGGAAAAAATAATTACTAAATGATTATTTATGAAGCACATTACTCTGAAGAGAAAAGAGTTCACTGTATTCTAAGGACTATTGGTGCATTGGCAAAATGAAAAGAGTAGAACATCTCAGTAAAAGCAGAGCAGAGACCAACATAAGTACCAGCCCAGCGGGTATTACAGTGGGCAATATGTCAACAAAGTGGCAGAAACATGGCCAACATATTGATGTAGTCAAGTGCCCTTACTTACTCATGTTCATAACCCACCCACCATGATGCTTATTACCAATATAAACATGACCCAGTCCCTGTTAATAATGGCCTACACCTCTAACAGCTGGTATTATGTAAACACACACTTCACAGCCAATCACGTAACAATGTGTACTGCTCTGAGATGATCCTAAGTGGGCTCACTCCCATTCCATACTAAATCATCAGCACTAGCATCAAATGACTCTGGAATGAGGGCCAGAACTTCTATCTACAACGCCAAATGTATTCATGACGATTGTATAATGGTGCTTTGGATTTGTATAAGATTGTTTGATCAAGCCAAAAAAAATTGAGTCAGCTACACTGGATGGCAGAGCACCTAACAATCTGTTTCAAACACCATTGATGAACCCTAGTATATTTCAGGATGATAGGGAATTAGTCACAGTATATTCAGGGAAAAGGGAAAGAGAGAAGGAATACTTGGCGGGAGAATACAGTCTTGAAATTCCCCATGAATTCTCCACTTGTATCTTTATTCTTAACTTCTTGACCATCAGACATAGCTATTATATTGAGG
This sequence comes from Harmothoe impar, assembly GCA_947462335.1. Classification (NCBI taxonomy): domain Eukaryota; kingdom Metazoa; phylum Annelida; class Polychaeta; order Phyllodocida; family Polynoidae; genus Harmothoe; species Harmothoe impar. Next base: position 60,203,272 of record OX381721.1, on the reverse strand, counting down.
GGGGAGAATAAAAAGATGAAAAACTTAAGTGCAAGGCTCCGTTGATGAATCCTTTAGATGTTAAACGGCTGCAGTGTGATTAACACCACTCCACCCTGTCTGCAGCCCAGACCCGGGATGTGACGTCATTAAGAGTGAGTAATTCCTGTGTTTGTCACTAGGTGGTAGGGTGGTGTCTGACCCCATGACCTGTGAGCTGGTTACTGGTGTAGCCTGCAGCCATATAGCACCCTACACAGCCAGACGGCTCATCACCAGCAGTTAATTGGGGGGGGGGGGGCAGACCTTTCTAGTTATGTCTGTACTGGTGCTATTTAGATAAAGTGCACCACAGCCATACTGAAGTGGCCGTATAAGGCTCATGATAGCCATTACAAGTATGTTATATCTATTGCAGAGGGATATTTTACACAGTGGCATGTATTATAAGGGAATGCAGATAGGTACAAGACTTAACGTGGTGGGATGGAGCTTTAGTTCTGATCTGCCAGTGCCAATAAAGTGCCGCTGGTGCTAGCCATATTGGTTTGATCTCTCTCTTGCTCTCTGCTCACTTCCCTCTCTTCTTGCATGCATGCTTGCCTGTTTTTCCCTCTCTCTGCTTGCCTCCTTTCCTACCCAATAATATGGCGATCTCTCTTCCCTATTCTCCCTTCTCTGCTTGCCTTTATCCCTGCTTGCTTGCTCCTATACCTGCCTGATGGCTTCCATATTACACCCAACACAAATAATGCACTCGTCCCACCATTCCCACATCACCTCCTTATCAGATCCAAGCTCCAGGTGTTTCCCTTATCAGCATCACTTCTCTCCTGGGCTTTGGTAATATTTACACATGAGACCAGACCAGCATGTTGCCACACTTAATATGACCTTAATGCTATTTACTATACCACCAACCTAAGCTACTGTTCTGAACTAGTGGCCTAGCATGCATGGACTAGTCAAGAGCTGTTTCAAACCTGAACTCATAGACTATGCTGTGGCCCTATATTCCTTCCTTTGATATTTTTAGGATTAGAAACAAAAATAGGAAATTAGTCATAGTCATAATGATCTTCAAATAACTACAGCCATTTAATTTTTCATTTTACAATTCCAAATATCTATGTACTCCTTGGCACCACAAGGACCCTAACCTAGTTGTGACAGTACCCCAGGTGGTACTTGTTGTTGTCCTACACCAAATGCCAGACGTGCAGGTCGACCACCGAGGCACGCTGATAATGTCAACACACTAACTAGTACAGGGGGTTCAGCACCTGCTGGCAGTCTGTGTGTTATAATGGGGGTGAAGCCTGTAGTCACAAAACCAGGCCCTGTCATATGGCAATAATCTTTGGTTTATATTTAAAATTAGGGAGGGAGGATAGTGAGAGATAGAGAGTCAGAGACAGAGAGTATTCAGGGAAGAGACAGGGGAAATTGAGAGACACAAACAAAGCAGCAAGGAGGGGAGCACAATGGTAATGGCCTGGAGATTCTTGACCCAATATGGACACCAAGACAAAAAGTGCAGGTATTTTTGTACCATTAAAAGAAGAAAATATTGTGACTGTCGCTGGCAACTTGGAGGTCTGAGAATTAAAGAAACAAAGGCCACCGGTCCCTGTGTTCCTTGTGTGCTGCAGAAGATGTCAGCTTTTGTAAGGCCAGTTAGTGGTCACATGACCCTGTCTGGTGCCTGTTGTGTCTCAGTGACATTGGTCAAGAAGTCTGTAGAACAAATACAAGACAGTGATCAGAGATAAAGAGCCTGTGCAGCCGACATGTCTAACCACTTAGATACATACTGGTGGTGGATGTTCTACCTTAAACTTATGAATTAAAAGCCTTATAGACAACACCTTTAGGCAACATAAAGGGACAAAAACAAAGAATAAGTGATAAGAGATAATTTTCACCAAACCTCTCCCCATTAAATTTCTAAAATAAGTCTTGTTCTGTCATCAATACTGATTACTGTTGATACTACACTGTATCCTGTTTTATCCTTTTATTCTTCTCCCTTAGCTCCCCATAGCCCACATGCTGCTTACCTGATCAATCGCACTTTAAATCCCGATGTAACTCCCCCCATATCCTACTTGAACCTCCACAAGCTCAACGCACCCTAACGAGACTTTACAGTCTCCCCGACAGTCATAATACTTTATAGCCCTTTCATTAACTCAGCTCTATACCACAGGTATAATTATCAGTTTGAATGTGTTTTTCCAGTCATTTCTTTTTTTGATCATGCAGTAGAAGCCCTGCACATCATTTTTAAGCATAGTTGATTAAACATGTGGACAAATTCTGATTTTTATAGCTAAGTGGGTGATTGGAACAGCCGAAAATGGGTGCCCAAACAGATTATTAAAACTATTAGCATCAAGCACACAGTTTGCAGTTAAATTGCAGACTGTCTTGGCTTTCCAAAACAGTTTTAAGTTGAAAAAATGGGCTTATATTGCTTCAGTTGTAAGGCAAAATGTAACAATTGGTTACCCACTTTTTTAGCACTTTTTCAAGAGGGCACCACCTAACTCTTGGAAGCCTGTTTCGTAGACCCAATGGTCAGATTCCCTATAGTAGAACACAGTGGGATGGCAAAAACTTTATTTTTGCTGCCAATACAAGGCCCTACTAACCTCTCCACTAGTCCCCCCCCCACCTTTAGTATTGTAGCTCTAACTACAAGCTTGGGTTTGCACCTACCATAGGGTCTCTGAGCATAACGGTTCAAGAGATTCTGACCTATTCTGTCCAATGGCAGGCATAAAGCTTGTTTTGCCTCATTCTGAAAATATGTTTAGAGGTTCGTAATTTCCAAAGTAAGGGTGCTAGAGTTATCAAAATAGGTTCAAAAGAAGTGGAATTTAGTTTTACCCAATCTGTGAACCTCCAATGTGCACACTGTGATTAGCTATCCTGTAATGGCAGTCAGAGTGATGAAAGGTAGTTAAAAAGCCCAAATTTTAGAAAATATTGTCATGGTTTCCATGGCAACCGGTCACATGATTTTCTTAATATGGAAGTGACACTGCCTGAATTATTTAGCTTTTTACATTAGCTTTAACCTGATATCTGGATCACTATTGTAGGTTGAGGGGTTGCAAAGTTATCAATGACTCTTCAAAACGTACAGGGGAAACTTTAAGTTTGGGTCCCATATATAGTGGGAAGATCTATAGAACAAACAAGCAGTGGCACTGAGGGCATTAAAGGACAATTCTATGTTGGCAGTGTGTATTACCCAACTTTGGAACCACTTTTTACCCTTCATCACATCCATTTCAGATGCTGATATATACAAGTCACAATACCCAGCAAAGTCTAGCTGGACCAAAGGTCTGCTTGGAGATTGTGATCCTTCTGTACTCAACTGTAATCCCCTGACCCCAAGAAGCTTAAAGGACTCTGCCACCCACTCTACTCCCCCTGAAAGGAGGATGACAAAAGTACCCGAAATGAAACCGTTCCAGCTCATCCCAAGGGAACAATCAGCACCGAATGGGAAGGCTGACTGTGATTGGTCGATTTGTCTGGGCTTGCCCAGTAGCTGCTTCCCTCTGTCTTCACCTCATGCTTAGCCAGGAGTGCCATGGGACTGCAGAGGTGTCTACCTACAGCACTGGTGTAGGGATTGTGAAAGGGATATATGGGACCAAAGCCATTTTCTCAGACTTTAAATCCAGTTTACTAGATCTTCTTGATAATGCATGTGTGTTAAACAAATCATTGTAACAGTCTATAAAAAAGGAATATCATATGTAGAGATCATGATATTGATATTAAGAAATAGTTGAAGATGTTGAGCATCCTAAGGACTTTATCTATTTGTTTAATTGATACAAGCATGACAAGAATAAGTGGCATTGTAAGAGGCAGGGACCTCTGGTAGTTCACAAATAGCCTGATAGAGGGCAGAGTGGGAGGGCAGGGAATTGTGAGGAGATGGGAAGATGGAATCCGGGCAAGATTGTCAGAGTGTAAATTGAGCCAAGGATTGATGGCAGTGCTAAAAGATAAATGGTGAAAAATCAGCAGAATGTCTCTGGGCGGATTAGTGATTAGTTGTAAATCCACCAGCATCTGCTGGTAGTGGGTATGGTCTAGTGTGAAGCCTGGCTGTTGTTGTAGAAGATCTCTGAAAATCAAAGGCCTATTGTGCCTGAAAATTGTGACTTTCAGTGCATTTGGTTAGTAGTCAAGTTCTCATCAGAACTTTAACAGTTTTTTTTTGTTTTATTTGAGCTGGAATGGTGAGTCATTCACCACTGCTGCATTCATAAATCTACTTATACCCTCCTAGGGTCATCACAAGCATCAATGCAGCACTGGCAACAAGCACTCAGTAGCACTTCATCTTTGAAGGTTAAAGATGAAAAGGTTTCCGAAAGACCCTCAAAAAAATCTTGGAATAGTTGGTAGCTGGTTCAGTGAGTGTAAAAGTAGAAACAAGCAGAGAAAGTAACAGAGAGCTCCTCCTGAATTCTCCCTATTCCCATGTCCTCCACACATAATGCATGTAGAATATGTGAAGTGAGAAAAAGTCAAAGAAACTGATAACATTCCCCGATACTTTTAGGTGTGTGATAGCAATGGGGCACGCCCCAGTATAACCATAACCTAGCAGTCCTAGCAGTTATAGCACGGAATTATACAATTCACTAAAATCTGAAAATAGAGGACAAGACTGCTTGTAAAGTAGAACTAACAAGGCAGTACACCATTTACTTCAAAGTCACAAACAACATGAGAAATGCTTAAAACCTTTGGCAAACACCCATTAAGGTTAGGGAGACTGAGTTAGTTGAGCTGCTTCCCATAGATACAGCACCAATGGGAAGGCCCTGAGCAGTAGGCAGGATGCAGGGGCAGACAGGCAGAGAAATGATGGTCCTTTGCATCTGTGGGAGAGCTATCATTTGTTTAAAGTTAGCCTGCTTACATATCCCGCCTAGTTGTTCGGCATCTTGAAGGGCAGAAAGAAGGCAAGAAGGGATAGACATCATAGCTTGTACCTTGAGGAACACAGTAAATAAAATTGTCAGGAAGGTAAATTTGCTTTTGAAGATATGAAAAACATAGTTCATTTCAGTTCATGTAAAAATATTATAACAGGTCAGTATCTAATATGAAAATGGCAGAATAGAGAATGTAGTACTTTTTTATGTTTAAGCATTATGAACCAATGGTAGATTCAGCCTGGTATTCTCAGATATGAACAACTGTTTATTATTTATTAATCAACATCGAACCTCTCAGTCATTAACTATATGAAAACTTTGTCTACCTGTTCTGAGTCTACTTTTTATATTTTTTACTGTTTTGTCTATTCGTATGTTTATTTATATTCTATTCTTATTATTAATAACAGTAGTTCTCCAACATTCTGTCATCACCTTCTTAGTTTCATGTAAAATGTGTATGTTAATGTAAAATTCGAACTGGGCTGCAGTACAAAAAGGTGAAAGCCTAATCGTATTCCAGGATAGATAAAGCTGATATGAAAGATTTAAAAAAACAAAAACATGATTCGAATAGGTAATAAGCATGCTATTGATGCAGAGAATTTCATCTCAAGCACAAAAATAAGGTTCACTTATTTTTTATTGGGAGCCCTTCTACCTTTCCAGTTCATATCAGCTTTCAAAGTCGTCTCCGGCATCCGCCACTCAAATACACAATGACAAATACTTATATTATGCTATTAAGTACTAAAAGAACTGACCTTTACTTGTCTGAAGCCACCACATACTGTATAGAACAGCTTCCCACAGCTGTTATAGAAAGGTACCCTTTTTACACTCAGACTGCGATGGCTCAGAAAGGAGACCCCACCAGTCTCAGTGTCTCCTTGTAGAAATTTGATACCAAAGATGCTAATTATATGCTATATGATACAATGCACTGTCAGATAATGTTCTCAGTTCAGTCCAATTGTCTGTCACTGTCTAAAACAGGTCCGGGACTGCACTGAAAGAGTGGACGTAGACACTGTTGACCCCGTCCCCGGTTGTGGAACTCAGGCAAGCACCTACTATAGTAGTAGACTATAGTCTCCCTAGTTGAACTAAAACCTATTTCCGATTTTTCCTCTTAAGGTCCTAAATTCAAAACCCTACCTAGTTGATAGTTTATCAAATTCTCTACAAGACACAATCATTTATATTGCAAGGGGATTTCTGGTTATTGAGAAATCAGACATTTTCTTTTCATGACCAGCAGGGCCTGGCCTATGCCATGGTTGACGGCAGCTACCCCTGCACCTCCCGCTGGTTGTCACTACTAGTCCCCCCACCCCCCTACGGCCCTAGTGTACCCTACCCCCCCCCTAGAGTTATACCTAGATGCAGTACTTAACAATGGAGGTTAGCCTACATATGGAGTAAAGCCTAAAGTATGAGTAGCCTAAAGTAGGAACATGATAAGATATTGACCTTGGTTAAAACGAAAATGTTTGGGGCAAAATGTTTGTATAAGTTCATTGTATAATTTATATGACGGGGTAAACCCCCTTTAGATTAAATTAATGGACACTTTCTCATCTATTAGGCCTATTGTATATAGCTAACAACTAGCTCCCTTTGGCAATGTTGTACGGGTAGAGTATGTGAGAGTGGTTTCATGATATTCAACATGGTGGGAGGGTCACGGGACATGACATCACTGAAACTGCTCCGCTACCCCCCTCCCTCCACCCCTCACGTGTACTGAGTGTGAAAGCTGGGTGGATGGGGGGTGGAGGGGGGGTTGTGCACTCGCACATGCACCGTACATGTAGTACACGGGAAAGGGGGAGGGGGGGGGGGACAGAAATGATGACGGGCCTGGAAGTAAGGTTGAGAATATAATTGGGAACAGGGTCATTTCTTGGCCGCGTCTCAGACCTGTAAAAGCACTAATGCTTTCCACATAATATACCAAGTAAGTTTTATAGCTTGCTATTTTTCAATGCTGCTGCCCATGATGAGTTGACCTCTCTTTCTTTTGGCCTGTTTCCCTTCTCACATCAGCACCTTATCAGATCCTAATCCCAGGTGTTTTTCACATCAGCACGACCTCAGCTCTCAACCAGCAGTTTGGTAATATTTACACATGAGACACAAACAGTATGTGGGCAGAAAACCACATTGCTACTTTTTATATCATCAGTCTTAGCTATCCCTGTGTACTAGTGAGCTGCCATTTATGGACTATCTAACATGAAGACTGCACTAAAGCCATAATGCCACCCTATATGCTGTGCTGCATTAGGACCATTAGGTCAAAAATGGACATGCTGGGTGAGAATGCTAGTAGGTTGCACCATCTCCAATATATGCAATTATCAAGGTCTAGATAGAAAATGTGAAATCAAAGTTTCACTCTCATCATCATAGAGCTAGAAGACAATCTGGACACTCTTGGTGAGAAAATAGCGTTGAGTATCTGAATAACCTAACTAAGCTGTTAAAGTAGCCTAGGTTGTACTACCAAATGCCAGACGCACTGTTTCACCATGTAGGCAAGCTGATCATCTCCTCTACACTAACTAGTGAAAGGTGTTCAAAACCTTTTGAAGTTGTATAAATGAATCATAGAAGAGACACACCTCCCATAGATGTTAAAACAGTGTTCAGGGATCAAAATAGGGTTTTTTGTATCATAACTTTAGATTTTGGCTAGAAAATAAGGCTTAAGGCCACATTATAATGGATCGAAGGGGAGAAAATACTGTACTAGTAGAAAATGAATAGAATGGGGAACAGTGAGAGAGCTTGCAGGACAGAATCAGACGAGGAAAACACAAACGGGGAGCTCAAAGGGTGACAGAGAGAAGAACAATTCTCTTCTAGACTAGAGACACTGGACACAAGAGTGCAGATATTTTGGTACCTCCTGAAGAAGAAAATGTTGTGACGGTGGATTGCAGTACTGAGGTCCCTGTGGAAGGCTGTGTGCTGCTGAAGACGTTAGTTTTTTGCACACCCAGTTTACCTGATTTATGTGTGTTCAGATGAAGTGAAAACTAGATGTAAAGTAAAATGAATGGCAATAAACCGTTATGAGGCTCAGAACAAGGATGTGTATTTGTTTACTATTGAATCATGTGAGCTTATTGTCACCAATGTAGTTATCAGCAAACTTTGTGAGACAGCCACCCTGAATTAAACACGGCTGTTTTTGTTGATTGGTTGACACATTGACTTGAATGTGAATTACATTACTATATTATTGCTATCCTTCTTTCGACTAGAACTGTCTGCTAGTGACACTGTCTATCCATGTAACAAACATCCTGCTTAAAGCAGTATTGACTTTCTCTTCTTCTTTACTTCAATAGTGTTCAGTCAACCCCAACATTGCTTAAAGTCAATAATCACCATAATGTTGTGAATCGATGTCCAAACTACCTGTTCCCTATCGACCAGGGCCATCCATGAATAGCCATTACTGAACCCAGCACACACTCTGGTCGCCATCTTTATCTAGTGAAGTGTATTTTCAATAAACTAGGCATTTCCAAGGGAAAAAAGGTGGGTACATGGATTTGGCTCGGCCATTTCTTGTAAGTTGACCATAAAATTTCATTTCCGCAGAACACCGCACAACACACAAGAGCAGATACAGTTTGTTTTGAAATGGCAAGACTTGGCTCTGTAGGGAACCTTTTATAAAGATACATAGCAACGTGGAAAAGAGTGACTCACCCAAAGTACAGTTATTCAAAAGAAACTCTACCTATATGACAAATAATTTCCTGCTGCTAGTGTGTTTATCCGATGTAATTCATAAAATTAAGTAAGAGTAATAAACATAGCCTGGGCGCATTGCCTTTATTCAGCTATAACCTCTGATCATCCATTGGTTATGGATGTACAAAAGAATATATCAGGTGTGACTTTCCTTTTGATTTTACAATGGCATGAACTAAAAAAGGCACATTTTGCACTGTGTATGCTTCATGTTTACCTTAAATGGAGCACATGTGCTACCCCTACACACCCCCTGCTGGGATGGCAACAGTACCTTCAGGACCCTTATCTACATGTAGAAGGAGCCAGGGCAGGATCATGATGCATTGTCAGTAAGAATGCCTCACTTGTGGTTTATTGCCAGCTAAGGCCCATCTTTACATGCTCTACTGGTCTGAGTAGTTGAGGCAGGGTCGATGCCCAGACCACAACCACTGGTGGGGACTGAGGGAAAGGGAAATATGAAAAGCCATATTTGAGAAACTAAAGCATAGAGTAACTAAAGTGTGTATTAGTAACTCATTAATTAAACCAAAGATGTACTCCTCAGGGAATTGAACCAGGATGTTCACCATGTTTCCTTTGCTATTCATTATATCTATTTATTTGGTATTACTCTCCAATTCATGTTAAATGTTTCATTTTTGGATTGCTATATTGTACTTGACGGAAATCCACTAGAATACTGACATGATGGAGTGTCTTGGCATTCCCTGTCCAAACTATATATACAGCCTATAGAGTACAGATGGTTGCATCTACTAGTGTTAAGCTATTTTGAAAGTCTCTTGTACACAAAGTTAATGCATGGATTGGTGGGTTAGCAGCCTACATATATGAGATTGTATTGTGGCTCTGGCAGGTTTGCCTCAGGTGTCGGACATTGCAGCTTTTGGAGTCTATACTTCTATAAATCCATCCCCATAGATTTTGCAGCACTCACAAATATATATAACAAGTTTATTATTCCTGTTGCACAGCACTCAAATCACTTGTTAGGAACCAAATTTGGAGGCCTATGCTATCATTCCTCTTCTGAAGTTGCTACTTGGGAATTGGTCTTTGGAAAAGGTGGATACCCTTAGGAACTGTCACCATAGAAGGTTGGGGGCTGTGTCTCACGAACTTGGGCCAATGTTTTTGTCTAGGACCCGGTGCAATCTATGACCGGGTGAAATCTATGACTGGCTGCAATATATCACCGGGTGCAATCTATGACCTGCTTGAAAAAAAACACGGTTTATTTCGGGCAGATTTAGATAGAAATTAAAATGAGTGATATAAAGTCTTAAAACAGCCATTAACATTTTCCACCATTTATGTCTCCATCTGCCCTAAATAAAGCACTTTTTTCCAAGCCAGTCATAGATTGCGCCTGGTCATAGACAAAAACATTGGCTCAAGCTCGTGAGACACAGCCTGAGGTTGGAGAGGTAACACAGAGGAGAGGAGGGAGGGCAGAGTGGCTGGCTTCTTGTGACAATAGAAAGCTGTGAGGCAGCAGAGGGCAGATGGTGGGTCTCAGGGACCAGCATTGTACTCACAAGGTGCTGACAGTGCCATGGTATTTATTACTCCCATAGTAGAAAATGTTTTTACCGATTGCCGGTATATGTCAGTAATTGTCCTGGTGCCAGTTGTACTTCTTTTTTTGGGGGGGGGGAGGGGGGGAATTTTATAACGGCTATCAAGGGCAAATTCCTAGCACTAGGGATTCAAAGTATAGTCAAAACAATGGAAAAAGAAGAAAGGAAAACCATTCTGCTGAAAACAATGCCGCTCTACCGAAGTGGGCTTTATGTATCACCCCCTTGGGGTTCAATACCATTGGAGGAAGGTAGTCATTAGACTTAGGAGACCAAGGAATTTGCCCACCATGAAACGATACGTAGAGAATGGGCTCAAATTCACAATGAATGAGAAGTCCTTTATATAATATCCCAAGTATCCTCGTATTCTCACATCAGTGCATGGACATGCTTGCTAGTCTTTACCCTAAGTTAGTAGATGTAAGCTACTGATCCAACTTTTTGTATTCATGAGAAATGCCTGTAGGCTATAAAGTAGGAAGAAGCCTTTAGAGGATGACGATGATGGGGTGCCCTCGGTCAAACTCCTGCGCCCAGAGGAATATTGGCATTGTGAAGCTGTTTATTGACGGCATAATAATGCCGCCTTTATAAGAATATAGGGTATTGACATATGAATAATACAGAGAGTATGCTTGGAAGATGATTTCCCATATGCTTCATACATTCTATAATATCTCCAATATGTAGTTTTTCAGAGAGCAGAACAATCTGGTGTGGGAAAGAATTCAGGAGATGTTTGGGTGGAGAGAGGGATGATGATTGGGTTGACTGTGGTCACACTGGTGTGGGTCAGGGAGCATATTGCCAGTGTGAAGGATCTTATCAACCACAAAACAATGTTACTACTTTTATTGCCACTTCAGGCAAGTAAGTATATTCAAAGTAGACTTAGTTTGTTTATGTGGATACCAAGAGATGATAACTAAATCAATGTCTGCTTTGTTGCTTTTTGCATTTTTACTGAGATCATTAGTGTCTTTCCGTGTAGTCAAAGCATCCTCTTTTGCAGCTTATGCTCTGGAGTAACCTCAGGGTGTAATACGCTGACTGCATGCTTATATTAAGGAGGTATTCAGTGAGGCAGCATAAGTAATAAGATCCATCATTCAGAACAGCCCCTTGTTATAAATCATTTATGAGGTAATGCCGATTAACTATCTGTCTCTGAGGAACTACTATGCACGTATAGTATGGGTATATATATATATTGGAGTATATATAGACCTCACTGTGCATAAAACAATGCAATACTTTAAGTCATAACTGATATATATTTAATGAATGGGTGTCTACGATTTGATGGATTGTACCTATTCTCTCTGCTATAGCAATAGTCTCTATTAGGCTACTAGTCTAGGGTTTGCTGCAGGAGCCGCATGAGGGGGGATTGGCTATATACTTCATTGGTGAAGTATAGCCATGCAGCTGGTCAGCAACAGGCAGAGAGCTAACCAGGCATCAGGAAAAATATGTAGAGAGGGGAAGTAGGGAAGGTACTAAGGGTTATAGAGGAGAGCAGAAAGCGGCTATTTGTAGTATTGACAAAAAGGAACAAAACATCTCATGTTGATTTACAATGATGAGTGAGTGTTTGATATCTTTAACAAAGCCTTGTCTTCTCTGATCGTAGCAATAAAAGCCAAATGTCATAATGAGGAATGCCCATAGTAAATCATCAAAAGATTATGTCATTTTTCACACACATAAATACAATTTCAGCAAGGGATTCCTCAATCATAAAAGAGCGTGTCTGGTTCATGAAAGGAAGCACAAGTCTGATGTTCTTATTTGATGTCTAGGGAGTCTTGTTAGGCCCTAACCCTGCAAAAGTGCCCTTATCCTACAAAAATCTATAGTATTGTAGTATAACGGCTGTCAGCCCTTATCCCACAAAATCGGCCCTTATCCTACAAAAAGTGCCCTTATCCTACAAAACCTATGTATTTTGTAGGATAAGGGCAATCAGTCAGGCCCTTATCCTACAAAATTGCGTTATCCAACAAAAATGTCCCTGATGCTTTAATTAATTTGTCACCAGGTCTAGCCCAGAGGTATAGTGCCTACGTATACAGGTATGCTGTAGGATAAAGTTTATTTGATTTCCATGTGTAATCCAAAAATGATGGCTCCCAAAATCTCAGGTTATTAGATTTTCTTGTGAAATAAATGAAAATAAGGGTTGTCTGGGTGTAGTGCATTTATCAGGCCTGACTGATACTCCTTATCTTACAAATGCTCTCTTATGTAGGTTTTGTAGGATAAGGGCAATTTTTTAGGATAAGGGCTTAACTGAGTGCCCTTATCCTACGAAAATAATAAAGGTTTTGTAGGATAAGGGCAATTTTGTTGGATAAGGGCCTGACTGACAGCCCTTAAACTACAAAACTTTATATTTTTGTAGGATAAGGGACATTTTGTAGGATAAGGGCCTGACAGGTGTTTTGTAGGATAAGGGCAAACTTTGTAGGATAAGGGCCTAACTGACAGCCCTTATATTACAAACCTATATGTTTTTGTAGGATAAGGGCTTAACAATGCTACCTCATAATGTTAAAAATGACATTTTTCATTTTAAACTATGTATTCATAACATTTCACAACATGTTTTAAGGCTACATTTCCAGATCTACCTTTATGGATTTATAAATGACTCATATTAAGAGTTTTAATCATGCAGTGACATATGTTTTCTGCATGAGTACCATCATATGCATAGCTGCAGTTGTCTCATACTGACCCTATATACAGCATGTATATGTCCATATTCTACGTGCAGTGAATACATATAACCATGTTACTAGACCATTAGCATACAGATGGAAGAGAGAGCTGAGAGAAATACCGAGCAGTAGAAGAAAGGGTCTGGGAATAGAGGATCATGTCAATAGGTATTTAGAGAATAATAGGGGGCGGTGTAGACGGGCAGAGGGACTGACTAACCAATAGAAAAATGGCAGGAGTAACGGAGGAATTTAAAAAAAAAACGAGTTAAATTTAGTCAAATGACATCATAGACTTCTATATTTAAAAGTAAATGACAAGAATAACGGTTGACAGGAGCATTTATATCCTAAAGATCTGGTAGGTATCTTACTAAACGCCCCAGTAAGTGAGCACTCTGTAAGGAGTCACTCGCAATGCTCAACATTAAATATGACAATGCATTGTTCAAGCAATTGATCTTATGTCCCTCCCTTTCTGTGTATAATGCACACATCGTCTGTAGAATGCTGACCAGATTCTTTAGACACCTGAATCATAATGTGGCCAAATATCCATGATGCAAGAATACCACAAATATTAATAGCATTTCTTTCATCCTACCTTTACCCGGGGGTATGTTCTTGAATGACAAACTGGTTCTTACCTGCAAAGACACAAGAAAAAGACAGTTAGCACATGGATCATAAATGAAGTGATACAAACAAGACTTGCAGTATTTTTAATATAAGGACTTGTGAGAGTACTGTACCTTGGTATTGAATGTGGAGCAGAGATGTAGTATATATGTAAATGTCACATACATTTCTGTCAGCCATATTAAGAGATATACTATAGTATGTAAATGTCACATACATTTCTGTCAGCCATATTAAGAGATATACTATAGTATATAAATGTCACATACATTTCTGTCAGCCACATTAACATATTGATGTATTCGACCGCCAGTACTTACACAGATATCCTTTACCCGTGTCTACACGCTGACCATGCTGCTTATCATACCATACCTGTAATGGCTTCCGCCTACAGGCACTGTATGGCACAAACTCCTGAGTTATGCATTTTTTGCCATTTTCAGGCCTTTTCAGCCTTTAAGCCCTACAAAATAGACACCTGTGTATCTTTGAAAAAATGTATCACTGAGAAAACGTCCTAAGCTTTCAGGCTTAACCAATGCAGCCCCGGAGAGTAACTCACAGGTACTGCATTGGTACATTATGCCAACCCTTCGGGAATGTCTCAAACCCAGAGGATCAGCATAAATGCAGCGCTCATGCAATATGACGAGCGTGTGCGTCATGCATTCATGGATCATGCCGCCCTTAAAGGATTAAGACATGACAGTCAGTCTATACAATGTACATATAGTTTATGTACAGGTATAATGTAGACAGGGTATTGATGTATACTGGCTTTATGTGAGTAAGGAAAACATGCAGATCAATGTAAAACCTCCAACCATGTGTGTGAACGTTGTACATGCAGATATAATGTAAACTGTACATATATATATACTGTGCCTATATGAGGAAGGAAAACATGCCGAGAACGATGTGACCAGCAATATGTCTAGCCTTCTGCTGCAAACACTGTGATAAGCCCTGGTAGATTTAACAGTGTGTAGAGTGCTTCAGAGTCCTGTTGTCTATAAATTATAGAATTTACCATCAATATGTCATATAATAACTACTGTGTCAGAGGGATGATATAGTCCGCAGGGAAATAATTATAACTATCTATACATTGATGCTTCTTAGTGTATTTTCCTTTTAATGAACATAGGGGAAATTGCACAGATATAGCTTGTACTGAACAAAGCTTTTTAAAAGGGAACATTTTGAGGGTTAGCTTGAGGTGATGAATCCAGTTGGGGTTGAGCAGCTGCAGTGTGATTAACCCTGCCGCCCAGACCCGGGATGTGGCGTCATTATGGGTGAGTAATTCCTGTGTTTGTCACTAGGTGGCAGGGTGGTGTCTGACCCTGTGACCTGTGAGCTGGTTACTAGTGTAGCCTGCAGCCATATAGCACCCTACACAGCCAGACGCCTCATCACCAGCAGTTAGCCTACACAGCTAGACCACTGATCACAATTGTAACAAGGCAGGGAGTTGAGAGGGGTTATTTTGGTTCTGTCTAGACTCTTTACATAACTATTGATATATAGGTCCTGCCAATAAATGTGGTCGATTTAATCCTGGTATCAATTCCACACCGTACATACATCCATTCTGCGTAAGCAAATTAACACAAGGACTTACATTTTCTACTGCCAGCTATCTTAATCTCATTGCCCTAAGGTAGGCTCAGGGGGACTCAGTTTGGACCATGGTCCACTAATTAGACCATGCATGACCATTATCATCTAGGCATGACAAGATCTATACAGTGTAGACAACAATTAGCCACAGTGTTAACATTCATTTGTTCTGAATCATCCCAGTTCATCTCAATTTAAAAAGAAATTAAAAAGAATCCTCAATACATCCCATGCCTTATTCGACATGTCACTCATATGAATATCATGGTAGTCCCTATTGAATTTTGATGGGTGCTTTTATGGGTTTATGAAGTGTTCATTTTATGAAATGATTTCCTAAAGAGAGTACGAGGCAACGAGATGGTAAATGACTGGTGACATTATTAGTGCTGTTTGTGGGCGTGCACATTGGCAGGATTTGAAGGGAGATCAGCGAAAGCCTCATAAAGATGGCATTAGGTGGGACATCCATACAACTGTGTTTGGGCGTTGATTTTATTTGCCATATGTTTGGCTTCTGAGCCCTGTTTATGTCACATCGGATCAGTCAGTGTCTGACCCGCTTATCTGCATACCTTCTGACATCATTTCAGAAAAACGGATTCAATTTGAACCGCTGTTGGTTAAAGATGTCTCCAAGGGAACATGAGAATTATGACTTTGGGAAATTGTTCAGGGTTTCCCTTATTTATCGTGACATTTCTGTCACTATCTCTTCTTAAGATCATCTTTCAAGCAGGTGTCTCCTATTATTGCTTCAGTACATCAGTTTAAATCTAATTAAAACCCTCGTTTTGGAACCATGGGGTTTAACCTGGCTTGGGAACCTTTGGATTTGACCTCTGAAATATTGCAACTCTTTGACCGTGAGCTACCTATAAATATGATTTAGACACCATTTCTACAGCATTATAGTACCCGCATAAATGTTCTAAAATTAAAATCATGAAAATTACTGCCTGCCTGAACATGATATCAGAAGGGAGGGTTATTTTTGTGTGTGCAAGGTATATGATCTGATCATATAATATCTATCCATCTAAGAAGTCGGCTGTATCAGGCAGTCCAGTAAGGGTCATCACTAAAGTGGGGTGTCATATACCCTGAAGACAGTAAGTGTAGGTACACAGTAAAATCTACTGTAGTTGTACAGCAACTAATGTAGATTAACAGTAGATTATTTTCCTACAATAAACTGTACACCTACAGAAGATTTTACTGTACACCTTAGAAAAATGGCAACCAACTGTCTACACTGTAGTAGCTTTGAGCAGTAGGGCAGACACAAAGATTACACTATGAGTGTTATCTGATGGTTTACAGCTGGTGCCTTTATTTGCTTGGAGTTCCTATCTACCTGCTACCAGAAGCATGGGCACACATGGCATTACTGGGGCAGGCTGTACTGGGTTCTCCTCCCTCTGCCTCAGCCCATTCACTCCACCAGGGCTACATTCATGCATCATGACTTTCCTCACACAGGCTGTCTATCAGATCCTAGTTCCAGGTGTGTCCCTTATCAGCACCACCTCAGCTCCCCGCCAGGACTTGGGTCATATTTACACGTGAGACAACAACAGTCTGTGGACACCACAGCGGAACTGGAATGCTATTTTATTTTTGTCGCCAACCTTGCCAGGCAGCCTCCAGATGTATGCATAAGTTGTGACCATGACTTCACAGTTAACATAGCCTTTTGCATTGTTACCTTCTCCGGCTGGAGGGAAAGACCGACTCTCGAAATTCAGGTCCAATTCTGTATAAACCCATTGAAGCTGGATCTAGTTAAAACATCAAGAGGAGAGCTATGGTATTTTGGTACCACCAAAAGAAGTAAATATTGTGACTGTGGCTGACGGCCCAGACGTCTGAGACTGAAAGACACAAAGGCCACAGGTCCCTGTGGATGCCTGTGTGCTGCTGAAGATGTCAGCTTTTGTACGGCCAGTCAGTGGTCACATGACCCTGTCTGGTGCCTGTTGTGTTTAGTCCTCAGCAGGTGTAAGTAGCAACTAAACATGTATTAGAAACACAACAAATGTTGTTTAGGCTGCACTTTGACCTATACTAAGGCCCAAAAAAAGAAGTTTTCTTTCAGGTAACACAAGGGTAAACATGTAGGGTTGATGGGTTGATTCTTTAAAAGAATCATGAATGTACTAGTCAGCCTCTTTACCGAAAATTGACCTAAAGAAACTTCTTCAAAAGTGCATAAAAAACGTAGGACCGGCAATAGTTAGGCTCTGTCGGGTGACCCGAAACAAACCTTTTGTTTTGGCCTAAATGTTGCGGCCAGACTGCCACCAACTTATACAGATGGTGAAAGGCATATGTATCTGCTTTAAACATACATATAAGTCTTTTCAAGACCAATTGCATTTTTATTTCTACATCAATAATGATTAAGGCTGCGTCTCACGACCTTGGGCCAATGTTTTCATCTCTGACCGGGTGCCAGCTCTGACCTGGTGCCAGCTCTGACCGGGTGCCAGCTCTGACCGGCCTGAATAAAAACGGGTTATTTAGGGCAGATGATGATAAAAATGGGCAACTAATGACTAGTTTAAAGAGTTATAACATCCATTAACCTTTTCAGCCAAATTCTATCTACATCTGCCCTAAATAACCCGTTTTTATTCAGGCCGGTCAGAGCTGGCACCCAGTCAGAGCTGGCACCCGGTCAGAGCTGGCACCCGGTCAGAGACGAAAACATTGGCCCAAGGTCGTGAGACACAGCCTTAAGGTTGGTACTACATTTTTACATCCATTTATTCCACTCCCTTACCTCTCCACAGCCCCCACCCTGCTTACAGCCCATCTATCACACTGTAAAGCACCATGTAACTCCCCTATATCCTACCCTAAGCCCTAAAGGCCCTACAGGCCCTCACACAGCCTCACATCCCCCCTGACTGCCATAATACTTTATAGCCCTATCATCAACTCGGCTCTATAACACAGGTATAATTGGTAATGACTGGTTGTCCTACAGCTCCACGACTTTACTGCATCGCTGCATGCCTAGGGTAAATTTACCATGAGGCAGACACATGGCCTGAGACGAACAGTGCAATTTAATGCTATAAATGAACAATATGGCTTATAGAGTTTGTTTTTTGGAATAAATAACACTTAAACGTGACCATTACTTACAAATAAAGAACTGCTTGAATAACCACAAAATCAAGTGTCCGTCTCAAGATTAGTATCCCTGCTTCTTCCTTACCTGAATGTCCCTTACAACTTGTTCTCCTACTGCCCTACAGCTGGTAATTGAACCTCACACAGCTATATAAGTGTTAGTAAAAGATGCACTCTCCCAATGGGTCTACATGTCACGTCTTTAGTACTGTTCCCGTTAAGGCATAGTGGATGCTATGCATTTCTGAGGAGAGCAGTGCTTTAAATCATGGCTCTAGGTGTAAGGGGCATTAAAGGGGGTGTTCATGAGGGGAGTACTGAGTCTGCCTGCAGGGACTTGATAATAGCATTTGGTGTCAACTTTCTTTACTTTTTATAGATTTGGGGTTGGAGCATGAGGAGCAGTATTACCCCATTTTGTCTGTGACATCCCTGAAAACTGCAGCTTTGGTAGTCCCCCGGAGGGGGGGACTGACTGTTTGAGGGTAGATAACAACTGGCGCCTTACTGCCGCTCTTATCAGAGGTTGGGAAACTTGACCACCCTATGTATTTGGATTTAGGCTGTGTCTGGCCTGCTCTACTCTAACCACTGCCCCTGTTATTTCAAAGCTGTATGTGTGTACAACCATTGACCAGTCTTAATAGGCTATTGCCAATCTGACCGCCCCATTTTTTAAGTGTTAATAGAATATGACTGCAACTGCTTTTGAGAGTTGTGCTGCAGTGGCTATCTAATATATGGAGTAGCCCCCACCCCTCCCAGGGGTTACATCAGTAAAGCGTTCAGCCAGAGCTAGTGATTGAAGACCCGTATTGAATTAGCTTTAGTGTTCTCTCAGGAATGGCTTTATTGGGCAAGGTTGGGAAATTCTATTTACTTCAAAGCCCTCAGTAAAATCAACATTGACTATTGCATTCCATAGGGCCTGTAAACCAAGTTCTGCAATTGGTATTCCATGGACTGTCAGACCAGAGGGAATTACAAGGACACTACCTTTGGTGAACTTAAGGGAATACTTCTACCAACTAATGCTATATAATTGCTTTTAATATGGTGCTGGTAGTCCCTATTGACAAGGGTCACAAGGACCTCAATGATTTAGGGGCTGTTATGAAGTTATGATGCAAAGTTCCATCTCTGTTACATCCTGTTAAATATGTTGCTTATTGTCACCCTGACCCTCGATTAGGACATTCCTTTCACATATGCACCAGGGGAAAGATGGTCGTTAGTTTCAATATTCAAAGCATATACAGGTTGAGGACAGAACCACTATTCTAGTACGCCTTAAATGACATGTACCTGTACTCACCACCTAGGCCGTACTAGTATACTGGCCTGCCCAGCAGCATCAGTGTACCTAATAATATACATGATATTTCTCTGATAATCCGAATGTAAAACATATCATGTATGGTACCATTGGAAAGAGGACATCCGGATCTATACTCTAACCGATTTACAAACTCCAATCATTCATCTACATTTAGATATCATGCATTGAACATGCCAAATTCATAATATACTTGCATAGGGACCCAGCAAAATTCATTTCCGAATTTTCTGTTAGATTTGCTGAAAGAAATAAACATACAGAGGGGTAGCCTAGATACTGCTCTATGACTCTGCGTTTTGGTTTTATCTGCTAATGGAATGGTTAGGTCAGAAATTACGGAAGCCGACGAGAGCCATAGACATGCACCATGTATCTTAGTGATACCATATGTATGCTCTGATACATATGATTGTTTGCATTGCTGTCAACCATGAAAATCTGCTGTCAGTCTGTCAACTTCTGTCTTTCAGCTTGTTGTCAAGGAGAGATATTTGCTGTCTGTCTGTCAGCTACTTATATTGAAGCTTCTGGTATGGCATGACAAGGCATGACAAGGCATGGTATTGCAGGCTGTGGCATGGTAGAGCTTGGCATGGCAAGGGATGGGATAGGATGGGATGGGATGGGATGGCAGGGCATGGGATGGGATGGGTTAGCAGGGCATGAGATGGGATGGCCTGGAATGACATGGCATGATAGTGCATAGCAGGACAGGGTGTGACATGGCATGGCATGGTAGGGCAGTGTGCTGCAGGGCAAGGCAATGTGTCAATCTCGATCAAAACTCAATCCTTCCCTCCATCCCTGACTCTCTCCCTTTGTCTCTTCCTCTCCCTCACTCTCTCCCCCCCTCACTCTTTCCCTCCCTCCCCTCACTCACTCACTCACTCACTCATTCATTCACTTATTCATTCCTTACTTCCCTGCCTATCTTCACTCATTCACTCCCTCCCTCCCTCCATCCCTCCCTCCCTCACTCCCTCCCTTACTCACTCACTCACTCACTCACTCACTCACTCACTTACTCACCCACAGCTTTGACCCTCCTGTATCCCTCATTCATTGCTTCCAAGCTTAAAGGATACCTGTCACAAGCATCAAAAGGGAAGTTGACAGACAGACAGCTAATATTTTCCATGGACAGCAAGGTAGAATACAGTAATTGACAGAATGACAGCACATTTTTACACTTGACAGCCAACACACTAACAACTAAATAGTCTCTATACTACTATGTATGACTTGTGTGCAAAACTACTAAGAGACATAGGCATGTCTACATGGTGGCCCACGTCGGCTTCCGTAAGAAATAGGGAAAACTATACGAAAATGTCGGCTTTTCTCCTCTACCAATGCCCCCAATGTTGGTATAGATAAACCCCATTGTTATATGATTACAGATAAGGCACTGATGGGACTGCATACCTTGCCATGGGCTAATGTTCATGGTCTAATGATCATACCATATGTACCATTTAAATGGTATGGCTCTGGAGCATGGGCCGTACAAGAATACTGGTATGGTCTAATTGACTGGACTGTACCCTAATAGTAGTACGTACCTACAACCTATTCCTGTCCCCTACCTGATATATGTATTAGAGTAAACTTTATGAGTGTTTGGCAGGACTCTAATAAGTGTATGGCGAGGCAATCCTATAACTCCATGCTATCTGGGACGATAAAACTGGTTATAGTGTAAAAATGGTAGTATTACATGAGAAACCAGAGAAAGGGGGATTGTCAGAATGACCTCTAAAAACCTCTTCAGAACAGTGGTGCCCACTTGACCGTACCCTTTAATGGCCTGCCTGGACGTGAAAGCCAATGTGTCGATAGTTACTTTTGGGAGAGGCTTTTTCCTCACTTTGCTTTGATCCTGAATCCCCTGCTGCTGCCAGTACCATTTACTCACACACTCTCCAGCCAGGTCTTCAGATTGTAACTTTGCTTTCTGACTGGCCCAAACCAGTGCAACCTTTCACTGTCATCTAGCACTCAGTGAGTCATCAGTTCTGAAGTCATAGACCACCATACAGAGCTTATACAGCTCTTGACTGAGTATCAGACCCAGTACACCAGTACTGGGACTGAGATCGCTCAATGGTAGAAAGTGGAGTGAAATCAGTAAAAGCGTATGCATGCCTATTTCCTTACCTGTAAAAGTCCCTCTTGTATCATAGTCAATAGATCACTAACTTTCTTGTGTATCTCATGAGAATGTGAGGGAGAACAAATATTCTGAAATCCTATTCTCATTTGATTTAGGAAGTATTTCTTAGTTTCATGGGTCCTGAATCCTAATTCCCATTCTGGCCTCAATCACTCCTCAGCAGATTCCTCGGTCGGGTGCATTGGCTCTTGTATGATTGAAGAGTGTGTGAGTGTGTGAGTGGTTGTTATAGACAATTACTTAAGGACAGTTCAGGGAGCAGTCAAGCATGTAGGCACTCCCCACAACCACATGCATTCAATAATCTGAAAGTATGACTACACAAGTACGAGACAACTGTACAGCAGAGACATTTTAGTCCAAAAGTCTGCTCGGAGATTGTGAAGGGGCTGTACTATAATCCCCTGACCCCAAGAAGCTTAAGGGACTGTGCCACCCCCCTCCCCCCCACCCCCATACCACTCCTCCTGAGAGGATGATGACAAAAGTACCCAAAATGAAACCGTTCCAGCTCACCCCCAGGGAACAATCAGCACCAAATGGGAAGGTGGACTGTGATTTGTCGGTTTGTATGGGCTCCTCTGTCTTCAGCCCTGTGCTGCTGCTAGTGGGCGTGCTGTGCTACTGGGGCAGTGTCTACTTAAAGACAGATGCTAGTTGCTGGCAGGTTCTGATGTTTCATATTTTTTAATAACTCTAGATTATATTACTTTGATATGTTACCAAAAAGAGAATACAAAAAAATCATATGTTACAGTGCAAAAATTTATGGTGTAACGGTCGCGGAAAAATCATCTGGAGAAAGCGGGATTTGAACACACGACCTCCTGACCCATGAGCCAGTGCTCTACCACTGAGCTACATCGTCATACGACAACTTGATCGCACCGTAGGTTACTGGGTCGGTCAGGTGTGCGGAAGGGGCTGGTAACCACTTCCCTTACACAGCTCCCCCAGTTTCTATTATGTCCCCGCAGGACAATGATAGAAGCTCACAGCGCCGAACCGATCCAGCCAATCCTACCGACCATTGACAAGTCCCTCAGACATACAAAGGCAATAATAACAGCTGGTTATGGCACCCCCTGCGGGGTTCAGGACATACCCGGTGATATTGTGCCCGCCGTACACTCCTACTGCTCATCCAACTACTGTACTGGGAACCAGCTCTCCAACTACTTCACCTGCTACCAACTGCCAGCAGGTGACTAATCTCCATTAAGTCAGAATGCTTTCCTACTGACCTGTCAATGTGTCACCGTTCACTTGTCACTTGCTTTCTCCACCAGTGTAACAGTCGCGGAAAAATCATCTGGAGAAAGGGGATTCGAACCCACCGTTGGTGTCCTCTCTGTTACGTTTTAAAATCTACATGTCTCAGGGAACAATCAGGACCAAATGCAAAGGTGGACTGTGATTGGTCGGTTTGTATGGGCTCCTTGGGTTGCTAGTTGCTGGGAGGTTCTGATGTTTCATATTTTTAAATAACTCTGGACTATATCACTTTGATATATTACCAAAAAGAGAATACAAAAAAAATCATATGTCACAGCGCTAAAATTTATGGTGTAACAGTCGCGGAAAAATCATCTGGAGAAAGCGGGATTTGAAAACACGACCTCCTGACCCATGAGCCAGTGCTCTACCACTGAGCTACATCCTCATACGACAACTTGATTGCACCGTAGGTTACTGGGTCGGTCAGGTGTGCGGAAGGGGCCGGTAACCAATTCCCTTACACAGCTCCCCCAGTTTCTATTATGTCCCCACAGGACAATGATAGAAGCTCACAGCGCCGAACCGATCCAGCCAATCCAACCGACCATTGACAAGTCCCTCAGACATACAGAGCATGATGCACAATAACAGCTGGTTATGGCACGCCCTGAGGGGTTCGGGACACACCCGGTGACATTGTGCCCGCCGTACACTCCTACTGCTCATCCAACTACCGTATTGGGAACCAGCGCTCCAACTACTTCACCTGCTACCAACTGCCAGCAGGTGGCTAATCCCCAGTAAGTCAGAATGCTTTCCTACTGACCTGTCAATGGGTCACCGTTCACTTGTCACACGCTTTCTCCACCAGTGTAACGGTCGCGGAAAAATCATCACGAGAAAGTGGGATTCGAACCCGGGGCCATGGGCCAGTGCTCTACCACTGAACTACATCGGTTCGGTGCGCAGAAGGGATAGTAACCACTTCCCTTACAATGGTATGGTTATCCATGAGAAAACAGTATACTTTCACATTATTGATGATCAGTAACCTCCCACTAGTGATTTATGTACTTAACTTTGCAAGTGTGTAAAGGATTTCTTAAAGAATGCAGCCCGATAAGTAACTCGCCGGGGCTGTGTTGGTGCATCATGCAGAGTGTCTCAACCCTGTCTGGTATGCATGATGCTTAATACAGCTCTTAAAGGGTTATGTCAGGTGATTGTGTATACCACTGCTTCTAAGTAGTCACACTCAACAAACTCTCCTCTCTGTTACATTTTAAAATCTACATGTCTCATATATGTACCTTTTTCAGAGGGTTTACAGACAAATACATCTGTCAAAAGAAGAGTACTAACAGCTTCATTTGTGTTTTAACAAAAACCTTTTATCTAGTCCAACCTTTGTCTGGCATTCAGAGCAGAAAATTAAAGAATTCACTCCAATTTGGAAACGGAACCAGCCACCTTGTAAGGTAGAAGCCACAGGGCTGCACACCATTCACCTCCAGGTTGTAGTTAGCATGAGAAATCTGTGTTTAATGCTAAAAAGCTGAGGCAAACAGCCATTAAGGTTAGGGAGACTGAGCTAGCCGAGCAAACTACCAAGGATATAGTACCACTGGGACTGCTCTGAGCATGGAGAGAGGGGCAGATAAATGAATTTGCTCTGAGGGAGGGCTTTTGGTCGTTTTAATGCAGCATACTACTTAAATGCACTATGCGCCTTATCAGTATAATTCATGAATGACACTTAGGCAATGACTCAGCATGTCAAACCTATAGACTCCCAAAACATCATCATGATGTATGGATGCAGCCCTGGCCATGAATGCATCAAGATATGAAAGCACTATGCCGCCCTTAAAGAGTTGAACTGGGAACCAGCTTGCTTGCCTTACACGAGGGATAAAAAGGTGAAAACGGAAAAAGGACTACTTGTCCCTACCTTGCACAACCACTGAATGCCTTGTTGACAAGGCTCACTATGCTTATGTGTACCATGGTTACCCAAAAACTCTGGCCAATCAGGGCCCAGGGATTTAGTCTATGACCTCACTTCCTCTGTGCACTCTCCTAGCAGAGTGTTGGTGGACTTCCTAATATGGGAACTATCTTGCAGCAGATGTTTAGGACTTAGGAGAATTTATGTGGAGGTCATGTAGGCCCAATGAATGAGGGGGGCCTTTGTGACACAATGTAATCAGTACAGTGTGTGTGGTACAATTAGTGGTTTCGACTTGAATGTCTCATCAGGTGTGAATTATTTGGAGAATGTTGAGATTGATTATATCCTTATCACATTCCCAAGGGATATATGTTAGTTGAACTTTAAAACAGAGGTGGGACTTGAAGGTGGGTGTTAGTGTCAAGTAAGTCCAGTTTAGTTTGTTTTATTTTGATCTGGTGGGTTTTCTGAACATTAAGTGTCAGTGATTTAGGATAGTCTAGTTTATGGAGTGGATCAAAAATAACAAGTTCAATAGGGTGATTAGTGTGACTTAGATTGGTACACATTATTGGATGTCACTAGATAAATGGGGCTTAGTTTATTTATCTCTGTACACTTCCAAGTTGAGGATTGTAGGTGGGGGCCGCAAAATTAGTGAGTGGCTCATGTGACAACAATGAAGCATAGGGTGTTTCGGTTGGACAATGTCCGCATGGCGTGAATGACATGTAATTCCTGTGCCTAGGTGTGTGGGACTTTTTCTTACAACCCATTATACCAAAATTACCTTCTTTCTTAAAAGATTCAGGGGACTTTATAAACACCATAATGAATCTGGACATCCCCCCAGACGCTATTTTGGCGACTATGGACGTCACTAGTCTCTATACTAACATCCCTACACCGGAGGGCATCCGAGGGGTGGGGAAGGCCTTATCCTTTGAGAGACACCCAAACCTAAACCCCACCAATAGGTCCCTTTGTCAATTATTAGAGTTAGTCCTGACTTGCAACAATTTTCAGTTCGATGACAAAGACTTCCTCCAAATAAGCGGTGCCACAATGGGAATCAAGCTGGCACCAGCCTATGCCAACATCTTAATGGGGGACTTCGAAAACAGGTTTGTATACCCTTATCACACCCAACCCTCTCTATTGCAAACCCACAGACAGTCACAACTACCTACTGTATAACTCAGAGCACCCCAGACATGTAGTCAGAGCTATACCCTACTCACAATTTATCAGAGTTAAACGTATTTGCACAAGAGAGTCCGAATTCCTGCGCAATTCCCTAATGCTCTGCACACATTTCCTTTGTCGGAAATACCCTCGGAACCTACTCATAGATTCACTGACAAGGGCAAAACTACAACCCCGGGCCGAACTAATCAAACCCAAATAAAAACCAACCACTACGGGTAGACTGAAAGCATTTTATTGCATCACTACCCACAACCCCCATAACCCCCCTATAAAACAAATCCTCACAGAAAATTGGGACCAAATAGAAAAGACCAAAACAACCCGAGAGTTTCACGAGCACAAATTGGTCTTTGGTAACAGGCGAAACAAAAGCCTGGGTGATGAACTTGTGAGAGCCTCCACCAGCCAAAAGACCCCTGCCATCAAGGTCCCACACATTAGAAAGTACCTGTGCAACACTCCTCTGAACTGTAGATACTGCCCAAAAATCATCAAGAGTGGCTTCATTCAGTCGACCACCACCGGCAGAAAGTTCAGGACTTTGACCTCCGTCAACTGTCAAACCGCCAACATAATCTATGCTATAACTTGCAAATCCTGTGGCATACAATATATTGGCCAGACCCTAGAACGCATAATGGACCGATTCCAGGGTCACCATGGGGACATAGACCACAACCGCGACAAACCGGTTGGCAGACACTACAATCTATGCCCCCCACCTCCCAAACAACCATCTTGATGGAACGGCTTAGAAATCACAGTCTTGAGTTTCATAAAAAGCCCACCGCGATCCGCTGCCGGAATCACGGAACTAAATGTGGAGGAACGACGGTGGATGCACTGCCTCTGTAGCATCACACCGAATGGGTTAAATCTACTAGACTAATCTAGGCCTAGGCCCACAATTCTCAATAATCCGTCTTCCCAACACAAGGGATAAAAAGTATACCATATTCAGCTTAATAAGCCGCCCTCCCCTTTTTAGATTAGATCAATAGCTCCAATTTCACGATTTTGGAGACATTTAACCTCTTACGTACTAAAACGCCATGAAAATAATTATATATAAGCACCCAGGGCACACATGTTAGTTGTTAAAGTTTGTCATGAGGCTACATGGCATTTTAGTCAGTGAAGAATGTGTACATCATGTATAACTGGTGACTGTACATCGGCTTGACTACTTATAAAGATTTTGGACAGACATCTTTTCAAGCTATTAGAAGGAACTAAAGATCTGGAAGTTAGGGGAAAAGTGATAAGTATTGATCTAGTTTGTGCTTATAAATCCATCACATGGTATAGATTGCTTGATTGATTAATTTGGTTGTTTTACGTTCATGTGTACTGGGACATATCTCAAGTTGGCAGGGAGTCAGCCACAAATAGTAGTAGTCTGCCTCGCAGTAGTAGGACAGATATTTATTAAATACACTGCTTGCCCAACACAGCAGTGACCGCATCTATGGACGATCTGTAGTAACATTATTGTATTAAGTTGTATAGTATATATTATATCTTATATACCCTGTTACTTTTTTCCATGCAATTTAGACAGAGGATGGAGAGCCAATCAACAATGTTTGTCTACATCTAAATTAAATAATTAAATCAGGCGTGACCTACAGCTGCTCTACAGGTTGCCATCAGAAGGCATTTCCCTACAGAGGGTGCAGTGACTGCCTCCTTTATCCACCAGGGGGCGTGACCTGTCCCTGATGGCGGTCAGCATGCACGGTCCTCCATCACAAGATGGCGTCTGACAGAGGAGGTTTGGAGCCCCGTGTCTGCATCAGGACCAGCAGCCTTATCTACAGGTTTATGTTTGACCAATCACAGGGATCTGTTGGATCAGGGGCCCTGATTAAGAATGTATTCCACTGATGTGATCCGCCGTGAGATATGTCCATCAGTTGTGAACTTTTATCTGATGACAGAATCACAGCCGATTCTCACAAGTGGAATACACCCTTAACTTAACACACCGGTAAACATTGCAAGGCGTTTATTTTCTCTTTATATAAAAAAGCCATATCCTGCAGTTTACGTATTGTAACAGAGTGTCATTATTTGATATACATACATTATAGTGTCATTCAGTTTTTCAGAACACAAGGTAGAGGGCCCTGAGAATACCTTAAATACTAGCGTATAAGCCCAACTCACGGATTAGCCGTCATCAAACTTATATATATACATCTAAAAACTCGCCTATAAGCTGCACCCTGACCTTGGACGGATTCTTTGAGCCGCACTGATGAGCTGACTTGCATACTAACCGCAGCTTCTATGTGAGAGTTTACGGTAGTTTGAAACAGCAGCAAGTGTGGCTGCAAGCCTTGGGTGCAGGTGTTCTGAGCACTGAGCAATTAAATCTCATACAAACACAAATGATGTTCCCATTTTCAAATTGAAACCTAAATTTTTCATCAATAGGACCCATTTAGGTTTTTAAGTAGGTTAATTTCTCCGACAAGCCCTGATCTTTTTGTTATTCCCACGCTGACATTCCCCATTACCATTGTCTTATTTCAGCTATGGACAACATTATTAACATGTGAACATAATAGGTGTGATATATAAGTAGATGTAATAATACATGTAGATGACACCACCACCAGAATCAAGAAGATAACAAAACAATTAACCCTTTAAGGAGGTATTTCACTAAAAGATGAATTTTATGCACCAATGCAGTCTGGTGAGTAACACACCAGGCTGCTTGCCAGCCCTCCCGGTAGACGTGTCTCAACCCCATAGGGTTTGCGTGATGCTTGAATGTAGCCCTGGTGAGTTACCCTTCCTACCAGGACTGCATTCATGCATCATGACGACAAAGGATGCTTTAATGCATCATGCCGTCCTTCGGTTGACTAATAAGGATCATATCACTGAGAAAATCTAGGAGCGGTGTTTTAAGGCAAGTACGACAAAAAGTGGAATACGACGAATCAGACAGGCATTTTATAGCAGGAAGAATATGAAGAAAAAAAGGAATAGTTCCTGGGACACTTTAAATAAAACAGGTCATGAAAAAAGACTCACGGCAAGGAAAACAGCAAAGAAAATATTCTATGAAGAGAAAATTGATCAGCCAGAGCGTTTTTCATCAGCAGCGCGACCATAACAAAGTAGGGTTTGAATAACAGCTGACTGACTCCATCTTGTCTTTAGCAAAGTGGCCATTATTCACTTTAAGTTCTGCCAAGCCTCTTTTCACAACTGGGAAGAGGTCCTTCTGCTAAAGGAAACCATCCCACAGTGTACCAGATTGTATGTATACATCTATCTGCAGATCTAACATTAACATTGTAGCAGTTAGTTTGGATTAAAATAGTCCAATTTGCCTTGCTTCTATAATTGACAAACAGGCTGGAAAGCCAATGATCAGCAATAGCATACATCTTTGTAACCTGGTAAATGAGTTTATAAATGTATTTTATCCCAGAAAGTGATCCTCAAAATAAATTCTCTGGGCAGCCAGAAAATGGTTGGCCACTTTAGACTCGAGTTACTCCATTTCACTGAAAAGCATGCGTGACTCTTGTTCAAAGAGATGGGTTGGCCAGAATAATATTAACCCGCCTACATCTGCTGTTGGGTAATTACGGCTTTCTACCCCCGGGAAATAGTTCAATATGACTGAAGTAGGGCATCTCAGCCAACATGGCTCCCATATCATCCAGGCCCTACCACACAGTCTTGGCATGGGGACCTGAGCGTTGAACGACTTAACCATTATTTGTTTAGTAATTGATGACATGTCTCCATATGGAGACCTTGGCTGTCACATTCACTCCCTGCCCCTATCCCTCCCCCGTACCTGGTGACTGTAATGGTTAGTTCGATGGCTCATTTCGTTATAACGTTCTTGTGGATGCTGCAAAAATCCTAACCTTGGTGCCATTAAAAATGATTTAATTCATTTAAAATCATTTTATTCTGAGAGATGTGTTAAACCTGCCTGCATTTGGGTTTGGGTCCTTCTTTCAAAGTTAACATTAAGCTGCTACCACGGATTCCACAGTTTACCAGCTTGTATGTAGACATCTATTCTGCAGTCCTAACATACATCAAAGCAGTCTGAACAGATAGTTTCGAAGGTTTGGATTCAGTTTGCACTGCTTAATTCTCGAGAAACATGCTGGAAAATCTGCAATAGCAAACGTGTTGGTGATTTGATAAATATAAGATTGCTGACTGTGGTCGGTTGCTCCCAAAAGAATGGCAGTTCTGATATAATTTCTTTCTTTTACAAATCCTATTTGGTTGGGCTATTGGGGAACAGAGAGGTGGTCCTTATGGCAACATTATTAGCCTTAGTGGATCAATTTAAAGTCAAAGAGCCAGGTTAAACCACCTAGATAGGCCAGAGAATGCACCATAGTTAGATAATAACTTTCAAGAAAAGTGTGAGTGCTTTAATGCGCTATGCCCTTGGTCGTCATAAAACATGACTGCAGCCCTGGTGAGTAACTCACCAGTGCTGCATTCATGCATAATGCCGACCCTATGGGGTTGAGCTTTCCCTGTAGGGTCAGTATTCTTTTTTTTTTTAAGTGTTTTATTGGGTTAAAATAGTATAATTACAAGAATGCATTATACCTAGCTACCGCGCATTGCGTTTTTTACTTAATAATGACATTAGATGAGATGAGAAAGGTGTACAATTATGTCTTTTCAAATGAGTAATATGTCGTATTTTCATAAATAAAATGATCTTTACATAAAACAATCGTTGTAATTCTTCTTAATAGCTAGTTTAAAAGCCTTGAGGTCTGCAATTAATGTATATTCAGGTTTTAACTGATTCCATCTAGTATGATGCACCAATGTAGCACCACTGTGGATGCACTGGTGCATCATTACCGAAATTGTTATCGCTTAGCGAAATCTGTCCATAAAGAGTTAACATGAGAAACAAACGTTGGAAGGCATCTCTACTAACATGGCTCCCATATCAACAAGACCTTACAATACAGACTGAGCAATGGGATCTCAACATGAAACGACTAAACCATTATTTGGTCTGTAATTGATGACATGTCTCCATATGGAGACCTTGGCTGTCACATTCACTCCCTGCCCCTATCCCTCCCCCGTACCTGGTGACTGTATTGGTTAGTTCGATGGCTCATTTCGTTATAACGTTCTCATGGATGCTGCAAAAATCCTAACCTTGGTGCCATTAAAAATGATTTAATTCATTTAAAATCATTTTATTCTGAGAGATGTGTTAAACCTGCCTGCATTTGGGTTTCCTGCTACTTGGGAACTGCAGCATGGTCCTGGTATTACTGCTCTCACATCAGGTCCAAGAGGGAAGTAGTGCATCATGCTGTAATGGTGCCTTAGTCATCATGATGCACTCATGCATCCCTGGTGACTGACTTGGTAGGGCTGCACGAATGCATCATGTTGACCCTACAGGCTGGATACACTTCTAAAGGGTCAACATGATGCACCAACACTGCAATAACAAGATCCTTACTGATGCTGCATTGATGTATCATTGCGACAAATGTTGTCTCAAGGTAACATGTCACCCTTAACCCTTTAAGGACGCAAAATGCCTTGATGTACCTTGCCTTTTTCAGTCATAATGCATGAATGTAGCCCTGTTGAGTCACTCGCCAGTGCTGCATTCATGCATCATCACGCATCATGACACTCCTGAAGATTCAGTATCATGCACCAATGCAGCACTGCTGAGGTACTCGCCGGAGCTGCATTGGTGCAAACAAATGCTGCTTTAAAGCAACATGCCGCCTTTAAAGGGCCGCTACTGCCTCTTAGCAACATCTAAAATACCATTGAAAAACCGCTGCTGTCTCAGGGCAGCACCAGTGCAGCAATACCACCAAATCACTGCTACCCTATGAGACAAATGTATTTTTGGACCAATCCAAAAAAGATTCTACTAAACTGCTATGTCCTCTTGTCAGAAAAGTGTAAATTTGGTCAGCAATCCAACTCATGTCACTCCTAAGACGTTAACCAAGGGATTACCTGCCTGCATATTTGGATGTCAAAATTACGTTTTCTCAAGGCCAGCAGTAAATTAAAGGTACTGATTCATGTAGCTTTAACACAGATTGCATGAACCATAGGCTGTAACTGAGTCCTGCTGCCATGGTATTGTGCATATATAGTGTATGTAAAGGTCTGACACTCCTAGTCCCCGGTCATCTATCCACTTGAGGCGGCAGCACTGTACATGGGATTGTAGGTAGACAGTGGCACCATCTGAAGTACAGAGATTTGTAGTTCCTACCTTTCTACTAGATGGTGCCACAGTCTACCCACAATCCCATGTACAGTGCTGCCGCCTTAAGTGTATAGATGACCGGGGACTAGGAGTGTCAGACCTTTACATACACTATATATACACAATACCATTGCAGCAGGACTCAGTTACAGCCTGTGGCATGAACTGACAGTTTAAGCAGGGCATGATGCCTCAAGGCTCCTGTTAATGTGTCACCATGATGCTTCAATACAGCAGGGGTGAATAACTCTCAAGCTCTGCATCAAGTCAGTCCTTAAAGCATAGTACCTCTGTGGGATCTTTACACTACAAATCAGTCTTTAGACTACAAATTGATACCAATTTGTTGCGTAAAGACACACCACGGGTCTTTACACTACAAATGTGTCTTTAAAGCACAAATGTCTTTACGCTACAAATGTCTTTACGCTACAAATGTCTTTACGCTACAAATGTCTTTAGACCACAAATGTTTTTATGCTACAAATGTCTCTAGGCTACAAACTGGGCACAAAAATCTGTCAGTCTTTACGCAACAAATCCTATATAGTGGTCTCAGGAACCAAACTGGGCTTATAAATCGGTCAGTCTTTACGCAACAAACCCTATATAGTGATCTATGGTACCAAACTGGGCTTAAAAATCGGTCAGTCTTTACGCAACAATATACGGTTCTATATAGCCAAACTGCACTTTAAGATCAGCCAGTCTTTAGGCTACAAATCCTATATAGTGGTGTATGGTACCAAACCGGGTTTAAAGATTAGCCAGTCTTTACGCAACAAATCCTACATAGTGTTCTATGGTACCAAAGTGTGCTCAAAGGTCAGTCAGTCTTTACGCAACAAACCCTATATAGTGGTTTCAGTCTTTATGCAACAAATCCTATATAATTGTCTCAGGAACCAAACTGGTCTTAAAATCTGTCAGTCTTTACGCAACAAACCCTATATAGTGTTCTTTATAGCCAAACTGCACTTAAAGATCAGCCAGTCTTTAGGCTACAAATCCTATGTAGTGGTCTATGGTACCAAACTGGGTTTAAAGATTAGCCAGTCTTTACGCAACAAATCCTAAATAGTGTTCTATGGTACCAAAGTGTGCTCAAAGGTCAGTCAGTCTTTATGCAACAAACCCTATATAGTGTCCTATGATACCAAACTGCACTTAAAGATCAGCCAGTCTTTATGCAACAAATCCTATATAGTGGTCTCAGTCTTTAGGCAACAAACCCTATATAGTGGTTTATAGTTAAAACTGACCTTGAAAATCAGTCAGTCTTTACGCAACAAATCCTATGTAGTGGTCTTAGGTACCAAACTTGGCTTAGAAATCTATCAGTCTTTACGCAACAAACCCTATATAGTGTTCTATTATAGCCAAACTGCACTTAAAGATCAGCCAGTCTTTATGCTACAAATCCTACATAGTGTTGTGCTCAAAGGTCAGTCAGTCTTTACGCAACAAACCCTATGTAGTGGTTTCAGTCTTTACGCAACAAATCCTATATAATGGTCTCAGGAACCAAACTGGTCTTAAAAATCTGTCAGTCTTTACGCAACAAACCCTATATAGTGTTCTTTATAGCCAAACTGCACTTAAAGATCAGCCAGTCTTTACGCTACAAATCCTATATAGTGGTCTATGGTACCAAACTGGACTTAAAAATATGTCAGTCTTTACGCAACAAATCGTATATAGTGGTCTCAGGAACTAAAATCGACTTAAAGATCAGTGAGTCTTTATGCAACAAACCCTATAAAGTGGTTTATGGTACCAAACTGATCAAAGATGAGTCAGTCTTTATGCAACAAATCCTATATGAACTGGTCTCAGTCTTTACGCAACAAACCCTATATAGTGACCTATGGTACCAAACTGGGCTTAAAAATCTATCAGTCTTTACGCAACAAACCCTATATAGTGTTCTATGATAGCCAAACTGCACTTAAAGATCAGCCAGTCTTTATGCTACAAATCCTATATAGTGGTCTACTGTACCAAACTGGGTTTAAAGATAAGCCAGTCTTTTCGCAACAAATCCTACATAGTGTTCTTTGGTACCAAAGTGTGCTCAAAGGTCAGTCAGTCTTTACGCAACAAACCCTATATAGTGGTTTCAGTCTTTACGCAACAAATCCTATATAATTGTCTCAGGAACCAAACTGGTCTCAAACTCTGTCAGTCTTTACGCAACAAACCCTATATAGTGTTCTTTAAAGCCAAACTGCACTTCAAGATCAGCCAGTCTTTACGCTACAAATCCTATATATTTTTAAGCCCAGTTTGGTACCATAGATCACTATATAGGGCTTGTTGCGTAAAGACTGAGACCACTATATATAGGATTTGTTGCATAAAGACTGACTCATCTTTGATCAGTTTGGTTCCATAGACCATTATATAGGATTTGTTGCGTAAAGACTGAAACCACTATATAGGGTTTGTAGCGTAAAGACTGGCTGATCTCTGAGTGCAGTTTGGCTATAAAGAACACTATATAGGGTTTGTTGCTTAAAGACTGACAGATTTTTAAGACCAGTTTGGTTCCTGAGACCATTATATAGGATTTGTTGCGTATAGACTGAAATTACTATATAGGGTTTGTTGCGTAAAGACTGACTGACCTTTGAGCACACTTTGGTACCATAGAACACTATGTAGGATTTGTTGTGTAAAGACTGACAGATTTTTTAGCCCAGTTTGGTACCATAGACCACTATATAGGATTTGTAGCCTAAAGACTGGCTGATCTTTAAGTGCAGTTTGGCTATTATAGAACACTATATATAGGGTTTGTTGCGTAAAGACTGAGACCATTATATATAGGATTTGTTGCATAAAGACTTACTCATCTTTGATCAGTTTGGTACCATAAACCACTTTATAGGGTTTGTTGCATAAAGACTCACTGATCTTTAAGTCAATTTTAGTTCCTGAGACCACTATATACGATTTGTTGCGTAAAGACTGACCGATTTTTAAGCCCAGTTTGGTACCATAGACCACTATATAGGATTTGTAGCATAAAGACTGGCTGATCTTTAAGTGCAGTTTGGCTATAAAGAACACTATATAGGGTTTGTTGCGTAAAGACTGACAGATTTTTATGACCAGTTTGGTTCCTGAGACCATTATATAGGATTTGTTGCGTGAAGACTGAAACCACTATATAGGGTTTGTTGCGTAAAGACTGACTGACCTTTGAGCACACTTTGGTACCATAGAACACTATATAGGATTTGTTGCGTAAAGACTGGCTGATCTTTAAACCCGGTTTGGTACCATACACCACTATATAGGATTTGTAGCCTAAAGACTGGCTGATCTTTAAGTGCAGTTTGGCTATAAAGAACACTATATAGGGTTTGTTGCGTAAAGACTGACCAATTTTTAAGCCCAGTTTGGTTCCTGAGACAATAATATAGGATTTGTTGCGTAAAGACTGACAGATTTTTGTGCCCAGTTTGTAGCCTAAAGACATTTGTAGCGTAAAGACATTTGTGGTCTAAA
This sequence comes from Harmothoe impar, assembly GCA_947462335.1. Taxonomy (NCBI): domain Eukaryota; kingdom Metazoa; phylum Annelida; class Polychaeta; order Phyllodocida; family Polynoidae; genus Harmothoe; species Harmothoe impar. The sequence goes on along the minus strand of OX381721.1, from coordinate 60,167,154 downwards.
GACAGTGTAGTGTAAAGACCCGTGGTGTGTCTTTATGCAACAAATTGGTATCAATTTGTAGTCTAAAGACTGATTTGTAGTGTAAAGACCCCACACCCTCACCTTTTTATCTTATTGAATGCAAACCAGGTCCAAGCTGCAGTAAATCCCCCCACATCCAGGGGCCCCTGGTAGGGTGTGATAAATAATACACGACAGCATGTTTGTGAACTGCTATGCACGGCCAAGAAAATCGTAAATGTTTACATTACGTCCAAATTTACATGAATCGAAATTTATGGATTCATGATCAAACTGTTCTCCAAAACTTAAGTCAACACATTTTTCTGCCGGGGCATGCTACGCCGCATGACAACTCCCATTATGAGGTAGAGGGATGTTTACTCACTTCTGTTAAAATCTGAGTTCTAGAACTTTTAGTGTAGAAAATGGGCTGGTGTACATTTTAGTGTTTACAGGAGAGTTCTGATGTTACTCTCATCAGCTCATATTGTTCTTGAATATGATTTCCTTTCATATAAATGCACCCTTATACTATAATAGACTACCTATTAGACCATTTACATTCACACATTCATATATAAGAGAGCCTGCGGCCCTTCAGGGTACATTACCCAAGGAGTATCCATATCTGAATAACTATGAACTTCCAGTCATACCAGAATCAGATACTAACATTTACGCCAGTTGGTTTCCCTATTAGCATAACCATGTAAAGTTTACTATTGTAGTAAGTACACACTAACTACTATCACCCACTCTGAATAACTCTACCCGGTGCTCTGTACATCAATCTGATGTAAACAAAGGGGAGGAGAGTGGAGGGGCGTGTTGAACCCTTCAAGGATGGCATGTCGCAAGAGGATGATATTTGTCGTCATGATGCACCAATGCAGCCCCGGCGAGTAACTCACCAGTGCTGCATTGGTGCATCATGCCGACCCTTTTGGAGTGTTTCAACCCCATAGGCTCAGCATGATGCTTGAATGCAGCACTGGTGAGTTACTCGCCAGGGCTGCAGTCATGCATCATGACGACCAAGGGCATGATACATTTAGGCATCATGCCGTCCTTAAAGGGTTGAGATGATGCCTGACCTGTGTCTGTCTCTGCCACTGCTGCTGTCACTGATGGCATTGTCAGTGTCACTGCTAGTGTCATTGACACTTAGGGCTAAGGGTATAGATGTCAATATGATCCTCTGATCACTGCTACTGTTTATATCAGTGTCCCCTAGCAATGCTCAATCTAGTCTCTCACTAACAGACACTCCCGCTCACCCCCACCCCCCCACACACACACACCCATGTCCGCTTATATAAAGATAGTTTAGGGGGTTCAGACTATGCTCAATTATGCCATTCTTGCATCAGATATAGGCATTTTGCTATCGTTTGGTCATGTCTACCAAAGTAATCATGTTCATTAAATATATCGTTTTGTAATATTTGCATGTATACAAAAAAAGTAGAAGTGGCAATAGACATTACATAGTTGTTACAGTAGCCTGTGTTTATATCATTGAGACCTGAGGGTCAGGGTGTAGCTGTCACTGTGGGCGTTAGTGTCACTGACACTTAGTGTACTCCTGTACTCTGTGAGGGTTACACAGGGGACACTCATTGACACAACACAGTGCAGTAACAAGACTGGGTTAAACCTTTAACCCTTTAAGGATGGCATGTCACTACACAGTGTAGTCATGCTGCAATAATGCAACCCTGGCTAGTAATTTGGGGGCCCTGTCGATTTTAAGAGATAGCCATGTCACCATGTCGATTTGAAGAAATGTCCCTGTCCTATGCCACCATCTCTGATATTCCTCATGTTGCATGTCATAAGGCCCAAAAAACGGCCATGTCGCCATGTCGAATCTAGTGGTCCACACCCATAAATCGGTGGTGCTGCATTGGTGCATCATGCCTACCCTTCAGGAGTGTCTCCACCCTGTAGAGTCATTATAATGCTTGAATGAAGCCCTGGAGAGTTAGTCACTGCATTCATGCATCATGACGACCAAGCTCATGATGCATTAAGGCATGATGACGTCCTAAAAGGGTTAAGGACGGCATATTACCTCCAGGCTTTATCTTTATTTGACGTCATGACAGCACCGACGATTGAGTTAGTAATGGCATGACTCTTAAAGTGGCATTCTCACTGAGCGTTTCCCACTCACAACTCTGGTACTGTTCTAGTCTACTATGTGGTAAGTGCGAGTGGTGAGAATGCCTCTTTAACACATAATACGATCCTTACTGTTTTACTTACTTGCCCTGCATACACTGTAAAAATATTCCGTTGAATATACGGAGAATCAGTGTAAAATTTAACGGTGATTCATCATAACATATGATTACGGTGAGGCAATGTAAAACCAATCAATTTTACTTTGAATATCCGTAATCCAATACAGTGAAACACTGTTTATTTTCACAGTGAAACACAGTTTATTTTTACGATGAAGCTACGTTTAACTGATTTCAGTTTTATCACACCAGGTGGCAGTTTGGTTCATGAAGAGATTTTCCTGGATGCTAGGAACACCATTTTTGTGGTGATAAGAAATATATATACAGATACAGCTGTAATGTTTGCTCTGTAGCCATCCTAGAGTGACTTCTGCTCATGGACTGGTATTACAAAGTGTCATGAAGCATTCTATAAGGCTTTCATAGACTATTTCCTAATGATTAGGTCTGAAGTCTTGACACTAAGATGATATTGCTGATTGGAACCAAATTGGGTTTGGAACCATATTGAGCATGGAGTTAGGTATAGGGGGATAAATGAACTGGGACAAATCAGTTAAATTACACAAAATACCATTGCAATTATTGTTTAGGCACTGAATCAGAATACAGTGATGTTTTGTATTCTGTTAAAATAACGGTGATTCACAGTTCCGTAGAAATGACGGTGACTTTAGGAAAAACGGTGACCGTGACAATAACGGTGAAAGTCCGGCACCCAGTGTTGCTAGTGAATCTCCGTTACTTTAACGGATTTTTTTTTACAGTGTAGCCATTGGTGCCTAATACCAACCCTGAAGGTTTGTTTAGCGCCAAAGGGTCAGACCTGATTGGTTTCAGAAAGCCATTTAACCCATATAATGTACATATCTAAACACAATATGCTCAACCTGTAACTTCTTTTTCATTAGAATTTAATATTGGAGGGCTCCCTAAAGACAGCTAGGGCACATCAAAGATTTCAACCAAAGCCAAGTACAGTAAAACTTGGCTACAATGAGCATGGATACAACGAGCACTGGCTTATAACGAGCATATTTGTCATACCCTGACTTTCTCCTATACATTTCTATAGTAAAGGAACTTTACTAGAACGACCTTGCATTGCACTAAGCTTGCTTATAACGAGGTAATCATTGCTGTAATTTCTCCCCAATACTTAGGCATGGCCATATCAAAAGAGGAAAGTTTTCACATAGCCCCCCCCCCCTCCCCCGCTCACTGGTCCGTTCCTACCCTCCTGAGGCCGCCACATCACAGAGGGACGCCCTCTCAAAGCCCCCCCCCCCCCCCCCACCCCCGCCTCCCCCTGCCCTCTGTCCCCTCCCCCGCTCACTGGTCCGCTCCTACCCGCCACATCACAGAGGGACGCCCTCACATAGCCTCCCTCCCACTGCAGAGATAAATCTAAATGCCCCGGCCCTTAGTCTGAAGTGGCTATCCCAGGTTAGTCATAGGGGCATTGGTCAGGCATGACCAAGTGCTATTCAAAAAGTGACTGAGGCATAACAACATATGACCAATGCCTAAAACTCATTGAAATGGAGAAGACTAAGGTGAGTTGGTCAGTACTGACCAACCGGACAATATTAATTACCTAGGTTGGTCGTATATAGGGAGCCAAAAAATGACTAATTGGTTAGGATAATTATAGTGACTGAGATATTTAGCTGTTTAGGGATCCAAAGAATATTAGTGTGTCCCATCCCCACCTGACTAGTCCGTTCCCAACCTCCCAAGCCCACCACAGCACAGAGGGAGTCCCTCACTGTCCCCTGCCTCCCCCCTCCCCCCACAGGTCTGCACCTATTAAAAACCCTTTTTAGATAGGTGTCTAAGCTTACCTCTGTTACAACGAGCACTTGCTTACAACGAGGTAATTACTGTAGTAGCAGGCACCTCGTTGTAACCAAGTTTTACTGTACTACCTGCCCCCCCCCTCCCACCGCCACCTCTCAGCCTTAACCTTGTTACGGCAGTCAGACACCTGCCATGTTTTGGCAGCCATGTTTGATTGCCAGGGTCACTGTAACCATGGTAACAATTATGGATTCTTCAAGTGATCTAAGAATAGATTATTAGCTACCTGGCACCCGCCCGTACCAGCCCCCCCCCCCCCCCCCGCTACATTCCCACTCTCAGTCTCTCTGCCAATCTCTGCCTAGCTGCTCTCCCCCCCCCCCTCCCCTTCATCCCTTTCTCCCCCTCCCTATCGGTCTCTCTTCTCGGCCTTCCCTCTTCGGTTTCAAACACCCTCATACTGACATTTTCATAATGCCCTATCTCCATTTCTCCGACCCATTATCCTGACCTATCTTTTCCTGGCTAGCCCGCCCCCCCTGCCCCGACGCACTGTGCTTCCCTTATTGCCAGTATTTCCGTAACCCCCCTACTCTGCCCTGTCTCCCTTCCTCCAACCCCTTCTCTGACCAATCTTTTCTGTAGGCAGCCTACGCTACCCCCTACCCCTCAACCACACACCTTCCTTCCTGCCTGCCTGCGTTCTGTTAGTCCCCTTCTCTCCCCCATCCCTCCCTCCACTTCCCTCTTTCCTCCCCGCCCTTTCACTCAACCATACACCCCTCTCCCCGACCACCACGACCCCCACCCCACCCTCACCCTCACCCTCCCACCCCCCTGCAACCCCCGACCCCACACCAGTCAGCCATTTGATTAATTATTCAGCCCACTATGGTAACAGATCCGCCTCTGAAGTCAGGTCGTTATTGCAATCACTATTAGTGGGGTGATTATGCCGTAACCTGCCCCGAGGCTTAATAACAGGGTAGCTTCAAGTGGATGTTAATTGGCATCGTTATAAATGGGGTTGTGTTCAATTCCTGCTGTTGCCATTGTAAATGTTTCAATCTACAAACCCTTTCTGACATAATATTATGTAAGAATGGAGCCTGATTACTTGTATTTATGTTTCTAATATTATGAGCAGTCTAGTTACCTTTTGAACACATTCAATGCCCGTAAATGCATCATTTCTGACCTTAGTGTAATTATTCACTGCTCAGTCACTATTCCTGGAGGTCATAATGTATCATTTTGCAGATTTGCTTATTGTGCTGAAATATAATACATAGACAAATATTGATGCCCAATGATACCATCTCTGTTGTATTTTACGAGTGGGGGTAGGGGCCATAACCCACCAAGCTGCAGGCCGAGTTGAATACACCCCAGCCCCCAAAAATGAAATACATATCAGGCATTGTATCAATTTAGTTGGGATTTGGGTTTATTTGTTAATTTGAAGAATTCAAGGAGCGAAAGACAACTTTTCTTAGCTCATTAAAATACACCCACATTTTATTCAATGTGGGGCATTAAATATTGTGCCTCCAGTACTTAAGCACAGTACTATATTACATCTTGCATTTCAGAAAATATATTGTTGTTTGGAGATATTATTTATACTGATTGAATATATGTTGCATGGAGGTTAAATTAATTAAATAACTCTATCATTTTTGATCCTCATGAGGACTATGATAAAAGGCCATCCATCTAAAATTGCAGTGGGGGCAGACAGTTTCTTAAAAGGTAGTCTGATCCCATGGTTATAGGTCCTTTCTTGTGTTCTGACGTCACTGCTACCAGACTCCCACCTGGTGGGGGCCAGACACACCAGGGTCATGTGACCACTGACTGGCCGTACAAAGCTGACATCCCCAGCAAACAGACATCCATAAAGACCAGTGGCCTTTGTTTTCTTTGACTCTCAGTCCTCAGAACGGCCAGACAAAGTCACAGAAGTGTTTTCTTCAGGTGACCTGTTAGCCCACCTTCTGTCAGCCCTGCGCTGTGTTTTGTGGCTGATCAGTCCCTGCTTCTCTACTCTTTTTGATTCAGAGATTAAGGCGTCTGGCTTTTACGTGCTCCTCTTAATACATCAAGCACATGAGAGAATGTTATGCACAGTGTTAGCCATGCTTGTTATATATTCATGTTTTTCTTTGTTTAAACATCTATGATACACAATGTGAAGCAGGCCTTTGTTGCCCTATCTCTGTCTCAGTGTCTGTGTCTCCGATTCTCTTTCCCTCTTTCTTTTTCTCTCTGGCTTGTGTTCTCCCTCTGCATCTGAGTCTGTCCATCCATTTCCTGTATGTTCTTCTCTATATATATATATATATATATATATATATATATATATATATATATATATATCATATATGTATATCCCTTTTTTTGTCTCTTACTGTATATCTATCCCTCTGCATTCTTCTCCCATCTATGTCTTAAGATACTGTCACACTGAGTAAAGCCTTGTTTTTAGGTTTTTACCAGGTGATTTTCAAACAGTAATTAGCTATTCACCATCAGAAAGGCTTTAACCAAAAGGATCACAGCAAAACAAAGGCTTTTTTGGTTACCTAATCCCTGACCACAGTCTGATCAGTCGTAATTCATTAATACCAGCCCACCAGGTGCCAAACCCACTATACTGGTCTGTGTGTTGACATTATCAGCATGCCTCTGCGGTCAAAGAGCACGTCTGGCATTTGGTGTAGCCAAGTACTACAGCTGCCGCTACTGTGTAAGGGTCCTATGGTGCCATGGCAGATCGGCACCTGTATGGGGCACCTTAGTAATGTCATACATTTATATCACATAACAAGTGATGTACATTTACGAGTACCAAATGGCCATGCTGTGTTACTAACCTTACATGTCTACAACAGAGCTTGATCAATACATAACACCCACTGACCTACACCTGCCACTACTTGGAAAGGGTCCCTAAGATGCCATGGCATGTTTGTAAAGTAATGCCATAATGTTAATTCACATAAAGGACAAGAGACTCAGAGGATTCCTCATACCAGTAAGCCCCAGCTTTCCACAAAAGGTGATGAATATTTATGAGTACAAAGTGGCCATACTGTGTCACAGACCTTACGTTTCTACAACAGGGCTTGGTGAATACATTACATGCTAAGTACTGAAACATGTGCTAGCTCTGACTGACGACACACAAAAATAGGTCTGGTCCTGTTTGTTCTGTTGGTGGAAGCCGACATGCCATTCTTGTTTCCTGTGTGCATATTATGGAAGCCTCCAGGAGACTGCAGGTGGTGATAAGGGAATAGTCTAGATGTAGGATCTGATAAGAAAGCTGGTGGGGTGTAGATGGTGGCAGGGGGATTCAAAGCATAAGACTGCAAGCAGGGCAGTTCAGCAAGGGAAGAAGGCAGGAAGGGGGCAGAGCTGAATACAGAGGGACGGAGAGGGACAGAAAGAGGTTGAGAGAGACAGAGAGGGAAAGAGAGGGACAGCGGAGGACAGAGAGGGGCAGACATAGGCAGACAGGGACAGACAGGGACGGACAGGGAAAGAGAGGGACAGAGATGGACAGAGAGAGGCAGAACGACAGAGATGGATAGTGGGGGACAGGGAGGAACAGGGAGACAGGTGGCATCTAGGCAGGCAGGCAGGTAGGCAGGCACCCCGATAAGGGAATAGTCTGTAAATGTGATCTGATAGTGAATCTGATGATGTGTGAATGGTGGCAGGGGTATTGTGAGTGTAAAACGGTAGGCAGGCAGTCTGGCAAGGAAGGAGGGAAGAGTTACTTATAGAGGGAACAAAGGAGAGAGGGGGACAGACAAGGACAGAGAATGATAAAGAGGGACAAGGGCGGACATACAGGGACAGACAGGGACAGGGAAGGACAAACAGGGGCAGGGGTTGTAGAGAGGGAGCAAGGTAGGCAGCCAGTGATGTGGACAGTAAGGGGGATCAGGGAGAGAAAATGATAGAGAGGAATATATAGCACTCCTTTTATCCAATTATCACAAACATATATCTGTCTATGCTAGTGCCTGAAATCCTTGGCAAGCTTAATCCTCACACATTGCATATTGCTCTGTTCTCTTGATGTGATGTATAATTTGGCAGGTGATAACCATTCCTGTAGCTGTAAAATTGTCTGTCCCTCTGCAGTAAGTGCACCATCTATAAGACCATTATGATAAGCCTCATACACTTCCCGACCCTCATTTACACAACCACCATCTGATAACACCTACACTACAGTAGCCTGTTCACCTACCCTCCTCTTCCATTCTCCTATTATCACTCATCTGTCTAGAACAAACATCCATTTTGTTTTCTCCTAGCCTGACAGTGCTACATCCCTTGGAGCCAACCTGTGAGTGGCAGTATCAAGGATGATTGTGATAATGCCTCTCTCTTTTTCCTTCCTCCTCCTCCCATCCAAACAACTATCTGATATAGTCTCTGATATGGTGACAATAAATTATATTCTGCATCTACAGAAGTTCCCTGCAGTATATCATATTTAAGGATGCTGGCTAGATACGTTGTGCTATTTCTGTGGCCTAGATGTTATCATGTTGAATCCTTAAGGATGGCATATATATGGTGTTTGAAAACACAAAACATTGTCTGCATGATGTACCAACACAGTGCATCATGCCAACCCTTCAAGAGTGCTTTAATCCCTATAAAATGGCCAGAGCTTAAACCATGTGCCATGATGGCAAACATAAAAGCTCCTGGAAGCACTCTCCAGCCTTTGACCCGTAAAGGGTTACAGAACGCAGTGTTGCAATTATAATTGAAGGTTAAAGAATGTAGAAACTGCCATAATTGATAATGATCAGTGCCTCTAAATACAGTTTTGTATAAATATTTTTTTCTTTAAATAAGGCCACCTCATAACCAGGGAGTGATATGCTTAAACAAAAACTATCTTTCAAGATGAAGCCGCAGGGACATCCAACTACTTTCAATATAATTTCCATAAAAACACAATTAAATGTGGTAGGCCAGAGAGACAATAATCTCTATCATGAAATAACAAAAAATGGAAAAACTCATTTTACTGTTAAGACCGCTGTAATATTGAGTTCATCAAGTGCAGTGCCCTTAGCTTTGGACGGTAAATGTCATAACACAGTGTTTACATTTTTAGAAATCCCCTTAATGGAAGCGAACCTCCAATGAATAATAAAGATAAAAAGGTCAGTGACCGATCATATTGACAATGACACATTTCACTTTTCAATGACACACAAAACTTTGATAGATGCTTTTTTCATTGAACCATTGTCTGTCTGCCATCCAGCACTCCTTTGAGGGCCGCACAGTGTCTTAAGGTGTCCTGACCTTTGGTTCATGAATACTAAAGGAGACGGTGCATTAAATTACTATATAGCTGCCCCTAAAAGGTAGATGTCTATCAATGCCTAACCCCTTAAACAAAGTCAGAGGGTGAAATAGGATAAGAAATATTGTTATCTATGGCCAAAATAGTTTGCACTGGTTAATGGTGTGGAGAGAAATATCATAAAAAGGAAGAGATAAAATCAACGACCTTGGATAGAGAAGGGTATACACATTCAAAATGTATAGTGTTTGGGAATGTATGCTGTATAGTGACCTGACAGCACTATTGTAGACTGCCATGGGTTTGGGTGTGGTAGGGAAGTAGAGTAATGTACACAGCCAAAAATTATTATCAAATTTCAAGAAAATAAGATTATTAAACTCGACTGGCGGACAAAATAGTTGTTTTAAGAAAATATTTTCTATCAAAACAAGTGGTTTGTCCGCAACTTGAGTTTAATAATCTTATTTTCCTGAAATAAGATAATTATTTTTCGCTGTGTAAGCTATACAGAGACAGGGAGATGAAGAGACGGACAGAGGCTGACACACAGGGAAACTAGATGGAGAGAATGAATATGGATCTCATAAATTGATGATTTAACAGCTCTATGGAATATTGCCTACAGGATATGGTATGTGATAAGTGTAGATTATAGAACAGAATAGCTTGGTGGTGGTAGTGGCAGCGGTAGCAATGCTCAATCCAGTCCGAGTAACAGGCCCTCCCGCTCCCCCCCCCCCCCCGCCCCCTATGTCCAAGAGTTTGGGGGGTTGAGGCTATTCTAAATTTTGTCATTCTTGCATCAGATATAGGCATTCTGTTATCATTTGGTCATATCTACCAAAGTAACTATGTTCTTTGAATATATTGTTTTGTAATATGTGCATATAATTTTACATACACAAAAAGTATTCAGAGGCCTGTCGGAAGTGGCAATGGACATTACATAGTTGTCACAGAAGCCTGTGTTTATATCATTGAGACCTGAGGGTCAGGGTGTAGCTGTCAATGTGGGCGTTAGTGTCACTGACACTTAGTATCAAATGTACTCTGTGAGGGTTACACAGAGGACACTCACTGACACAACATAGTGCTGAAACAAGACTGGGTTAAACCTTTAACCCTTTAAAGATGGCATGTCACTACAGGTGTAGTCATGCTGCAATAATACAACCCCACTGAGCAACTCGATGGTGATGCATTGGTGCATCATGCTGACCCTTCAGGAGTGTCTCCAACCTGTAGAGTCATTATGATGCTTGAATGCAGCCCTGGAGAGTTACTCACTGCATTCATGCATCATGATGACCAAGGTCATGATGCATTAAGGCATGATGACGTCCTAAAAGGGTTAAGGACGGCATATTACCTCCAGGCTTTACCTTTATTTGACGTCATGACAGCACCAACGAGTGAGTTTGTAATGGCATGACTCTTAAAGTGGCATTCTCTCCGAGCGTTTCCCACTCACAACTCTGGTACTGTTCTAGTCTACTATGTGGTAAGTGCGAGTGGTGAGAATGCCTCTTTAACACATAACACGATCCTTGCTGTTTTACTTACTTGCCCTGCATAGCCATTGGTGCCTAATACCAACCCTGAAGGTTTGTTTAGCGCCAAAGGGTCAGACCTGATTGGTTTCAGTAAGCCATTTAACCCATATAGTGTACAGATCTAAACACAATATGCTCAACCTGTAACTTCTTTTTCATTAAAATTTAACATTGGAGGGCTCTCTAAAGACAGCTAGGGCACATCAAAGATTTCAACCAAAGCCAAGTACTACCCTCCCCCCCCCCTCCCACCTTTAACCTTGTTACACCAGTCAGACACCTGCCATGATTTTGCAGCCATGTTTGATTGTCAGGGTCACTGTAACCATGGTAACAATTATGGATTCTTCAGGTGATCTAAGAATAGATAATGAGCTACCTGGCACCCGCCCGTACCAGTCCCCCCCCCCCCCCCCCCACGCCACATTCTCACTCTCCATCTCTCTGCCAATCTCTGCCTAGCTGTCCCCCCTCCCCTTCATCCCTTTCTCCCCCTCCCTATCAGTCTCTCTTCTCGGCCTTCCCTCTTCGGTTTCAAAGACTCTCATACTGACACTTTCATAATGCCCTGTCTCCATTTCTCCTACCCAATTTCCTCACTTATCTTTTCCAAAGCCCCCCCCCCCCTCTGCCCCGACGCACTGTGCTTCCCTTATTGCCAGTATTTCAGCAACCCCCCTACTCTGCCCTGTCTCCCTCCCTCCTACCCCTTCTCCGACCAATCTTTTCTGTAGGCAGCCTACGCTACCCCCTACTCCTCAACCACGCACCTTTCCTTCCTGCCTGCCTGCGTTCTGTTAGTCCCCTTCTCTCCCCCATCCCTCCCTCCACTTCCCTCTTTCCTCCCCGCCCTTTCACTCAACCATACACCCCCCTCCCGGACCACCACGACCCCCACCCACCCTCACCCCTCACCCACCCACCCTTACCCCTCACCCACCCGCCCGCAACCCCCGACCCCACACCAGTCAGCCATTTGATTAATTATTCAGCCCACTATGGTAACAGATCCGCCTCTGAAGTCAGGTCGTTATTGCAATCACTATTAGTGGGGTGATTATGCCGTAACCTGCCCCGAGGCTTAATAACAGGGTAGCTGCAAGTGGATGTTAATTGGCATCGTTATAAATGGGGTTGTGTTCAATTCCTGCTGTTGCCATTGTGAATGTTTCAATCTACAAACCCTTTCTGACAAACTATTATGTAAAACTGGAGCCTGATTTCTTGTATTTATATTACTAACAGTACAAGTAGTCTGGTCAGCTTTTGAACATATTACATGCTCCTAAAAGCCAGAATCGTAAAAGGCATCATTTCTGACCAACATGTTATTGTAATTGTTCTCTCCTCAGTCACTATTCCTGGAGGTGATAATGTATCATTTTGCAGATTTGCTTATTGTGCTGAAATGTAGTACATAGACAAATATCGATGCCCAATGATACCATCTCTGTTGTATTTTACGGGTGGGGGTAGGGGCCATAACCCACCAAGCTGCAGGCCGAGTTGAATACACCCCAAAAATGAAATACATATCAGGCATTGTATCAATTTAGTTGGGATTTGGGTTTATTTGTTAATTTGAAGAATTCAAGGAGCGAAAGACAACTTTTCTTAGCTCATTAAATGAATACACCCACATTTTATTCAATGTGGGGCATCAAATATTGTGCCTCCAGTACTTAAGCACAGTACTATATTACATCTTGCATTTCAGAAAAATATATTGTTGTTGGGATATATTATATATACTGATTGAATATATGTTGCATGGAGGTTAAATTAATGAAATAACTCTATCATTTTTGATCCTCATGAGGACTATAATAAAAGGCCATCCATCTAAAATTATCGTAGTCCCCTCAGATAACACTGCAGTGGGGACAGACAGGTTCCTAAAAGGTAGTCTGATCCCACAGTTATAAGAGGGTCCTTTCTTGTGATCTGACGTCACTGCTACCAGACTCCCACCTCGAGGGGGCCAGACACACCAGGGTCATGTGACCACCACTAACTGGCCGTACAAAGCTGACATCCCCAGCACACAGACATCCATGAAGACCAGTGGCCTTTGTTTTCTTTGACTCTCAGTCCTCAGAACGGCCAGACAAAGTCACAGAAGTGTCTTCTTCAGGTGACCTGTAAGCCCACCTTCTGTCAGCCCTGCGCTGTGTTTTGTGGCTGATCAGTCCGTGCTTCTCTACTCTTTTTGATTCAGAGATTAGGCGTCTGGCTTTTACGTGCTCCTGTTAATACATCAAGCACATGAGAGAATGTTATGCACAGTGGTAGCCATGCTTGTTATATATTCGTGTTTTTCTTTGTTTAAACATCTTCACACAATGTGAAGCAGGCCTTTGTTGCCCTATCTCTGTCTCAGTGTCTGTGTCTCTGATTCTCTTTCCCTCTTTCTTTATCTCTCTGGCTTGCGTTCTCCCTCTGCATCTGAGTCTGTCCATCCATTTCCTGTATGTTCTTCTATATATATATATACATATCATATATATATATATCCCTTTTTTTGTCTCTTACTGTATATCTATCCCTCTGCATTCTTCTCTCATCTACACCTTAAGATACTGTCACACTGAGTAAAGCCTTGTTCTGAGGCTTTTACCAGGTGTTTATTAAAAAGTAATTAGCAATTCGCCATCAGAAAGGTTCTAACCAAAAGGATCACAGCAAAACAAAGGTTATTTTAGTTATTTAATCCCTGACCACAGTCTGATCAGCCCTGATTCATTAACACCAGCCCACCAGGTGCCGAACCCACTATACTGGTCTGTTTGTTGACATTATCAGCATGCCTCTGCGGTCAAAGAGCACGTCTGCACCTGTTACTATGGCAGTATTGTAATGCCATAATCTTATATTACACACTACAAGAGACTACAGTAAGTCCCTGTGTTCCACAACAAGTGATATGTATTTATGAGTGCAAAGTGGCCATGGTGTGTTACAGACCTTACAATTCTACAACAGAGCTTGGTGAATACATGACACACTACTGAAACGTGTGCCAGCTCTGATTGGTGACACACACAAATAGGTCTGGTCCTGTTTGTTCTGTTGGTGGAAGCCAACATACCATTCTAGTCCCATGTGTGTATTATGGAAGCCCCCAGGGGAGTGCACATGGTGATAAGGGAATAGTCTGGATGTAAGATCTGATAAGGAATCTAGTGAGGTGTAAATGGTGGCAGTGGGATTCTGAGCATAAAACTACAGGCAGTGCTGTTTGGCAAGGTAAGAATGAAGGAAGGGGGAGGAGCTGTATACAGAGTGACAGAGAGGGACATAGAGATATAGAGAGAGACAGGGATGGACGGAGAGAGATGGAGAGGGACAGGGAGGGACAGGGAGGGGCAGACAGGACAGAGAGAGATAATGAGGGACAGGGAGGGACCGGGAGACAGGTGGCATCTAGGCAGGCAAGCAGGCAGATACCCAGAAAAAGGAATGAATCTGGTGATGTGTGAATGGTTAAAGGGTTTTGTGAGCGTAAAACGCTCGGCAGGCAGTCTGGCAAGGAAGGAGGGGAGAATTGCATATAGAGGTACAGGGAGGGACAGACAGCGACAGACAGGAACAGGGAATGACATAATGGGACAAGCAGGGACAGACAGGGACAGACAGGGAAAGACAGGGCAAACAGGAACAGGAGTTGTAGAGAGGGAGCAAGGTAGGCAGCCGGTGATGTGGACAGGAAGGGGGTCGGGGAGATAACATGATAGCGAGGCAGTCATATATCACGCCTTTTATCCAATTATCACAAACATATATTTGCCTATGAGAGTGCCTGAAATCATTGGCAAGTGTAATCCTTACCCTCAGTACACATTGCTCTGTTCCCTTGGTGTGATGTATAATGTGGCAGGTGATAACCATTCCTGTAGCTGTAGATTTGTCTGTCCCTCTGCAGTAAGTGCACCATCTATAAGACCATTATGATAAGCCTCATACACTTCCCGACCCTCCTCTACACAACTACCACCTAATAACACCTATGTACAGTAGCCTGTGTGTCTACCCTCCTCCTCCATTATCCTATTATTGCCCATGTAGCTAGGATGACTTTTTTCCTAGCTATTGCTTTCTTCAAAATCTTCCTAATCTGACAGTGCTACATTGCTTGGGCCCAACCTGTAAGTGGCAGTATCTAGGATGGTTGTGATAATACCTCTCACTTTTGTCCTCCTCGTCCTTCCATCTTAACAAATATTGGATAGTGTCTGATACAGGGTCAATTAATAGCATTCTGCATCTTGTGGGTATGATGTGTGTGGGGTGGCCCATCTGTAGCGCGCTCGCTCACGGATCTGAAGAACTTCGGTTCGAGTCCCTACCTGAGTTGACTCAGCTCTCTATCCTTCCGAGGTCGGTAAACTGAGTAGCACAAGAGACTTGTCTCAATGTGCTCAGCTAAGCAGGAGGCAGTGACAAAACTTGAAAGCGTAGCAACCACATCTGACCCCCGTGGGCACTGTGTATGTATCCTGAGATCAGTATATCCCCATGGTACTGAAAGTCTATGAGGTACACCTCCTGAAAAACTAAGGGTTACATCGAGATATTAGCACCCAGCTCCACGTGCATTTGCACTGCCCAGAAAAAGATATGACACTGATTAATGTCTAACAAAAAAGGCAGGAGTAACAGCTTAGCTTTTTTAGGGTCTGATGTACCAGCACAGTGCATCATGCCAACCCTTTGAGGGTGCTTCAGTCCCTTTAAACTAGAAAGAGCTATATTCATGCACTGTGACCTTAAACTCAGTCAAGTGCTCTCAAGCCTTTACAATTTTAAGAACACTGTGCTACAATCATATTTGAAGGTTAAACAATGTGGATATCAAAAGAATCGAGAATGAAGAAGTTTTCTAAATACAGCTTTGTATACACGCTTAGAAAGGTGAGAGGCACGTCCTCGCTTTTGGGTGAGAGTACTTTCGGGGACAGTGACTCTCAATTTCTGAGGGTGTATGTGATATTTGTTAAACCCAGGCTGCCTCATAACAAGGGAGTGACTTGTTCAATTTTAACAGAAATATTTAAATTAAAACTATCTTGATGGAGCCACAGGGACATCAAATTACTTTCAGCTTAATTTTCATAAAAACACCAAATAAATGTGGTAAGCCTGAGAGACAATTACCAATATGATGAAATAATAAAATCGGAAAAACTGATATTACCCTCAGAACTGCTGTAATATTGAGTTCATTAGGTTCAGTGTCCTCAGCTCTGAGCTGTAGTTGTTATGGCAGAATGTTTACATTTTTAGAAATCCCCTAAATGGAAGCGAATCTCTGATGAACAATACGGATAAGAAGGTCAGTGACCGATCGTATTGACAATGACACATTTCACTTGAAACCATTGTCTTTCTTCCATCCAGCACCCTTGTTTTTATTCCTTTGAGGGCTACACAATGTCCCAAAATGTCCTCCCTTGGTGTCACAAATACTAAAGGAGATGGGGCATTAAATTACTATTCAGTTGCCTCTAAAAGGTTAATGACAATTTTATCCCCTTAAACAAAGTCAGAGGGTGAAATGGGATGACAAATCTGGAGATAGTGCTATGTATGACCAAAATAGTGGTGCACTGGTTAATTGAATGGACAGGAATATATTAAGATAAAAATGAGGAGAAAAACTGAAAGATAGATTTTGGAAAGAGAAGGTCCCTGGGCTCATACACATACAAAATGTAAAGTAATTGGGAAGGTATGCTGTATGGTGACTTGACAGGGAGATGAAGAGAAGGACAGAGGCAGACACACAGGGAAACTAGATGGAGAGAATATATATGGATCTCATAAACTGATGATTTCACAGCTCTATAGACCATGGCCTTCAGGATATGGTATGTGGTAAGTGTACATTATAGAACAGAGTAGTTTGGGTGTGGTAGTGGCAGGGGTAATGTTCTATAGCAAGACCGAGGGCTCAAACACCATTGTCTATCATGTCCAATAGCTAAGTTTGTTACAAGACCTGAGGCAATAGATCTATAAATGAATAATAACTTTCTGTAGCATAAGGGTGATAAGTACTGCCAGTTAAATTACAACGGTAATAAATGCACCGCTATATACTTGTACTGACCCTCCCTAATCTCCTCCTGTCGCTGGTGATGAGCCGTCTGGCTGTGCAGGGTGCTCTATGGCTGCAGGCTACACCAGTAACCAGCTCACAGGTCACAGGGTCAGACACCACCCTGCCACCTAGTGACAAACACAGGAATTACTCACCCTTAATGACATCACATCCCGGGTCTGGGCTGCAGACAGGGTGAAGTGGTGTTAATCACACTGCAGCCGCTCAACCCCATCCACATTTATTACGGACCATAATTTGCTCTCAGTCGTTTCTTTTAATGTGTTAGCAGTCAGTTAGGAAAGAGGTCATTGAACCTTAAAGTGCTGGGAAGCAAATCCTCCTATCCATCCCTCACTCTACAGTTCTCTTTCTGCAACTCCATGAAATTGTCAAGTTGATGTTTGTACATGTATAGGCTGGCCATACATACTTTGCTAGACTAATGTATTGAATGCAACTTGCTAAGAGAATGATATTTCCAGATAATTAGTGCTATTGCAATAGGCTAGGCCATGTTTGTTTTGGTAACAAGCATCAAGGTGGGTGTGCAGACTGGCGATTGACTAAATCAACAACATATCCCCCAACTAAATCTGTTTTGGCTATTTGGTTCATAGCTCCTGAGTATTATCTCTCTGTCTAGCATGTTTTGCACCTAGATTTTATTTCCTTTTCTCTGTTCTCTTTCTGTCTCCCTGAATTCATAGTCCCTTTCACGATAGGTTGTTGTGTGAGCAGTTCCTCTGTCTGTGCCTTCCCTGTCCTTAGTCCCAACTCCCTCTCCACTCTCTCCATTCCCCTCCCAAAGACATTATAGCTGAATGCTGTTTCCCAGATCGCCTCTCACTTTTTAGATATTATGTTGATAGGGACCTGTAATGAACAGATATATATGCACTGCATGCATGTATATTCAGTCCATCCTGTATAATAGGTTCCTAAGAGGATGGAGATGGGGCGGGTATACAGGACCATATGTATATATTCATGCAACGCTTTTTGATGTCACTGCAGACTAAAACTCTTTAGTAACCTTTCATATATCAAAATCACATTTCAGAAGAAAACAAAAGTCTATGTTTGAATACAGCTTTTGTTTCTCCTCCTGACACATCAATCATGGCCATAGTGCATGCTGCCAAGGTGCTTACAACACAACAAATGACAGGCACTTAAAACTTCCTCTAGAGAGTTGAAATATTTATATCCACAGCAAGCTGAGTTTGAAGCATAGACAGACCTTCCTCATGTCAAGAACACAATAACGAATTGATACCCCTTCTTTATCATCAAAGCAGCCTTACTTATACTCATTCTACATTTATGATTTTAGTCCTCTTTGACAGATTATACAGCTGCCTCTATAGTGTCTTTGCTATTTACTGGTATATATGGTTGGAGCTCAGTGACTGGTGGTTTTGGTTAAGAAATGGCTGTAAATTAATTAGATTATATCCAAAGAATGTGACTTACTTATGTAAAGTAATATTTGTGGGACACACAGATCTAGTTTATCAGATGTGAAAGTGATGGAAAGCATTCAATATGCATTGTCTAAAACCTGAATCATTGTCAAGTCTATGTATACTCCATTATGTTTTAGATTGGATGGGAGGGGTTTAATTTAGGTCTTGGAAATTGGTATTCTCACTTGTAGGGCTGTGTTGTAATAGCTTTTCACTCCTGGTGTATAGAGAGATATTGCCTTATTGAGTCATAAACAATTACCTTCTACATCAGGAATTATGCACTGAAGCATTTTATGTTGTTAGTTTGAAATTGGGTTTGTTCTAGGTGTGATGCAGTATTCATCACAGCTAAGTATATATATTAGGGGAGGAGCTGCCCATTCACATTCACATTCACAGATAACCTGTTGACATTCATGATTGTTAGGAGCATGGACGATTTGGAACTGCTGTAGCTGGTAACCCACTTGCTTGCCTTGTGTCAAATGGTGCTGACCACTATACTATAACCCTTGCACCTGATAGTCATCGCTTCTGACAACTTCTGGGTTTGCATTGGACATGCAGTCAGGCAGACCCACACCCAGGCCCCTACAACCACTATCGCTGAAGGCTTGAAAGTACAGCCTGAATACAGAGCTTCACTCAGCAGGTTTTATATTTTATAGTGCTCTTTTCTCATTGAACTCAGAATGCATTTTATCAGACTGAAGCTCTTAAGTTATAGAAGGACAAACATGAGAGGTAGATGTTCTGCTTATTGGGTCAAGAAAAAGTGGTTGAAAAGGAGATTCTACTGAAGTTTGTTAAAACCTAATGCCACCCTTTTTTTAGATAGGGGACTCGCTGCAAACGTACTCAACTTCTACCTGTTTACCAAGATGTGAACAAACCCACATACTTTGAACGGCTTGTTCAATTCTAAAGAGAAATGCCTAGTTCTATAATTTCTGGGTCCTACATGTATATGTATACAAATCAATAGTAAACAAATAGATGGGGACTGTGATGACCGGTTATGCACACTTAATGTATACACCTTCACCTCATGAATAATGTAGATATATGGAGGCTGAGCTATATGATGGATCATAGTCCTCAAGCAGCTACTGCAGTATGCATCCTGCCCAACAGCAGTTTTAGCTATGGACTGCCGTACCCCTTATGTATGGATACAGCATTTTACCTCCTTCTCACAATATATCATATTCTTATCTTTCTTCTTCTGTAAGGTACTTTGCTACGGCAGTTTTATTGTCTTAAGTATACTGATAGATAATTGTAGGTCTGAAAGGATATTTTGAATTACAAGGAAATCATTGTCCCATCACAATCTTTACAACCGTCCAATTTTCTCAGCACCCTATGCCGTCAATAAACAGCTTCACAATGGCAATATTCCCCTTAGCGCAGTGGTTTGACCGAGGTCATCCCATCAGCATCAGCCTCTGAAGGCTTTTTCAAGCTTTACGGCCTCTGGGCTTCTCTCCATTATATTCTATACAAACTCAATTTCCTTGGCTGGTCAGATAGGTGCAGAGGCTAGTCATTCACATTTCATGTTCACTCTAAAACTCTACACCAATAATATTTTGAATAATTTTTGAGTCGTGTACCTCCTTTTTGTATACTAAACATCAGCTGTGCGGGTCTATGATTTAAATCTTCACATCCTACCTTTACCCTGGATGATGTTTGTTAGTAACAAACTGGTTCTTACCTGCAAAGACACAAGGGAAAATTCAGTTAGTACATGCAGAGTAGAGTAGCGGTAGACATCAGTACAACATCCATATAAATGGACAGCATATAAGTAGCAGCAATCAGCATGTATATGCACCTGTCTGGTTAACATGTAATCATATTGATGTAGTCAAGTGCTTCTACTTATACATATCCCATACCTATGTCTACACTCCGACCATTTGTGATTATTACCAAGATAAACATGACCTACTCTATGCTGGGCCTTCAACCAGACCATTGTTACACTGAAGCCATTGTTATACTGTATTCATTTACACACTCAATTACGCATCAGCATGTCGCTATGAGATCTTACAAACCTGCTGGAATTGATAGTTGGAACATGTCTCTAAAGATCTATAATTCTTTTTTGAGTTTTAAGAATGACTGGATAGATGTGAGCTCTGATAAAAATTGAAGCTAAACCCCAGGCTTAAGAAAAACATGAAAAGAATTTTGATGTGAAATTGCACATTGTTTGGCAGCAATAGAAGACCAATAGCACATTAAACTAGTATCACTCTCTGTAGTGATGTAGGTTTACCCTTGCTTTAAGGCTTTAAAGTGCAATCCCTTTGCAGTGATATAGAACCACTGCTTATTTGAAGTATTTCAAAGATAGATTACAGTTTTGAAACCAGTCCTACACCTGGCGACATTATTTTTTGACCTGGGCTTGAAAGGGCAATTATTGTAGGTTATACTGAGTGGAAGGAATGTAGGAAAGAATGACAACATTGGTTGTTTTCACAAAGTCTACAATAAAGATCCTTCCAGCTTGAATTGCCATAGCCCTCTCATAAAACAGATGAAAGCCTATTATCCCTATTTTTGCTCCTTGTTCTACACTTATACTACTTTTATTTAAACATTCTGCTGTAATCCACAAACAACGGCTCACCAGGTGAACAAACCACTATAGTAGTTAGTGTGTTGACCATAGCAGTGTGCCCCCATGGAGCACGTCTGGCATTTGGTGGATTCAAGTTATCCACTTGCCATTAGTAGGTAAGAGTACTATCTTTGAGACCACAAGGACTTTAATAGATATTTGGATAAACCCCAGGCAACTGGCAATTGTATGTGATTTTAAAAATCCCAGGGGAGGGAGGTTCTGATGGGGGAATAGTCTGGCTGTGGGATCTGATAAGAAATCTGGTGATGTGTAAATAGTGATTGGGGAACTCTCAATGTAAAATTGGAGGCAGGTCTAGTCCTGTTCTGTTGCCCAGATACAGTGTGTGATTTGGCAGGTGATAACCTTTCCTGCGAACATTTCTGTGATTAATGCAACATCTATAAGACCATTATGATAAGATGTTCAGCCACCTACCCTCCTCTACACAACCACCATCTGATAACACCTACAGTAGTCTGTCTGTCTACCCTCCTCCTCAAATCTCCAGTAATCTCTCACATAGCTAGGATTAATGTTTTCTTCTGTTGCTTTTATTTGTTCCTGGTCTGACACGGCTGCATTCTCTAGGCTTGACTTGGAAGTGGCAGTATCTTAGTTCATCATGATAACATATCTTACTTCCTCATCCTTCAATCCAAACCACCGATAAAGTCACTGATACAGTAGCAATGCTTGACACAGAATGGCAACAACTCTCCCTCTACAGAAGTTCTGTGCAGTGTATCACACTTAATGTTGCTTTGGTTGTGTCTTTTTCCTGTTTTTCTCTCTTGAATGCTAAATTCATTACCCCTATGGATGGCATATTACCCTCAAAAACATAAAACTTTGTCATCAAGATTAAGCAACACAGTTGCATTGCATTGAAATTATAGAGCTGATTAAAGCACAATCCAGCCTTTAAAGGGTTAAAGAACACACTGCTGCAATTATAAATGAAGGTTAAAGAACGTAGAAATTTTGCAAATTTGAAGATCATGGTTTCTCAATACAGCTTTGTATGGACAATATGTTTTTTTAATCCAAGCTGTCTCATATTTCACTGACATGTTCAATTACATAGATCTACGTTATGTAAACTGCAAGTGTCTTGATGAAGCAACAGAAATATCCTACTACTGTAAACATAATTATTATAAAACCCCGCATGTGGGAAACCCGAGAGAGACATTTACTGTTAAAGGATAAAAAAACAAACTAATATTGTCCTCAAGACTGCTGTATTGAGTCCATTAAGCACATTGTCGTTTCCAGTTAGTTGTAATTGCTTTGGGAGATGCAACAGATTGCTTTTGGTTCAAAATGAATCCCCTCAATCTCCAATAAACAGTTAAGATATGATGGCCAGTGACCGAGCGTATTGTCATGAACGGATTTCATATTCAATCACATATCTCTTTTCTAGAGATTAATCAATGATTTCGGAAATCTTTGAGACAAACAAAGCCTTGTCACATACTTTTTTTTAAACCCTAACCCTTGTGCAACCCCTTTAAGGGCCACATAGTGTTTAATGTGTTGATGTGTTAATGACCCTGACAGGGTGAACACCTCTCAATGATTGAGGCCCTCAATAAAAAAAAACTAAATATGAAAGGAAATAATGGGATAATGAGAGAAATTTCTAAAGATTAAGGAGATTAAATGATACGTTAATAGGAACTACGAATATGTTACTTTACTTCAAAGGATCCATAGAGAAACCTCACATTACATTCGGTGATAAGTACTGGCAGTTAAGTTACACCGGTAAAAGCGGCACTCATACATACTTGTGCCATGTGTCAGCACTAACAAGCCTGACCCTCCCTAATCTCCTCACGTCGCTGGTGATGAGCCGTCTGGCTGTGTAGGGTGCTATATGGCTGCAGGCTACACCAGTAACCAGCTCACAGGTCACAGGGTCAGACACCACCCTGCCACCTAGTGACAAACACAAGAATTACTCACCCTTAATGATGTCACATCATGGGTCTGGGCTGCAGACAGGGTAAAGTAGTGTTAATCACACTGCAGCCGCTTAACCCTAACCAGATTCATCACATACCATCACTTTTGTCTCTTTTAATATTTGAAGTAGCCAGTGCAGATAGGGCTGGTTAAGTGCCATACTGTGCTTTCAGGTGCTGTGCACATGAGACATGAATCCAGGGCTGCATCCTGCCAATTCTACTGGAGCGTATTACATGATGCATGATGCATAAATACAGTACCGGTGAGTCAATTGCCAGGGGTGCATTCATTCATCATGTACAAAGGGTGCTATTTCCTCAAGTACTATGCTGCCTTTATAGTGTTGCAGCGTTTAAGATAAAAGTACCAGAGCTTTG
This sequence comes from Harmothoe impar, assembly GCA_947462335.1. NCBI lineage: Eukaryota > Metazoa > Annelida > Polychaeta > Phyllodocida > Polynoidae > Harmothoe > Harmothoe impar. The sequence goes on along the minus strand of OX381721.1, from coordinate 60,143,635 downwards.
AGCTGGAGAAAACTAATAACCATTTCTATCCCTTACTCTACCATACCTCGCCCGGCACTTCATACGATTCCCATTTGTAGTTGGTACACATGTCTTTCCATGCACATAATGTAATACATACATTAAAGCGTGACGTGCCTGGAGAATATGAGCACCCTTACTATGGGCTGGGTCATGTTCACCTTGGTAATAAGCCTCATGGTGGTTGTATAGACGTAGGTACGTGATGTGAAGAAACAACAATTACCGGCACTTGACTACGTCAACACCATGTTATCGGCTAACCAGTATGTTCATGCACATGTTGAATATATACATAAGGTTCATGATGATTGTAATAGGGAGGGTATACAGGACCATATTTATATATATATATATATATATATATATATATATATATATATATATATAAATATATATATATATATATGTATATATATATATATATATATATATATATATATATATATATATATATATATATATATATATATATATATATATATATGTATTTATGCTTAATGCTTTTTTGATGTCACTGCAGACCAGAACAATTGCCTGCCCTTCCTACATTAAAACTCCCTTTGTTGTTGGTAAGAATGGAACACAGAGACAGCTAGTATATCAACAGAAGGACATGGTTAAAGGCATTCAATATGAATTGTTAATGACCTGATTTATATTCAGGACAGTCTATACATACACTATTACAACTTAAATTGGATGGGACAGGTTTAGATTAGGGCTTAGAAATTGGCTTTCACACTTGGAAGGCTGTATTGTAATAGCTTCTCACTCCGAGCGTAAAGAGCTATTGGTTCATTGATGGTGAGGCATAAACAATTGCATTCTGTATCAAGAATGAACCTAGGCACTTTGTATTTAGAGTTAGAAATAGTTTTTTATTTCATGTGTGGTACAGTACTCTATATAGTTAGGTCTAGGGAAAGTGCTGCTACTGGTTTAGAGATGAATCTAACATGTCATTCTAGTATTGAAGTATGGGGAACTACTGTAGAACCTAGCGTAAAGACAAAACAGCAGGTGTTTCTTTTTTTCTAATGCTCCCTGCTTATTAAAAACTGGCTACATTTAAGTTGAATGCACTTTATGAGATACAGCCAGTGCAAATCATGAAACATCTGTCTTTCAGGGCAATAAAAACTGGTCAGGATAATACTGCGGAGGGCACGTGGTAGTCGTAATAGTACTGTCCTTAAGTGTTTAAAAGATCCAGTAACCTCTACATGTCTGTTGTAATGTATATAAGGGTTACACACTGGCACAAACATTGAAGTCTTGGTTCAAGTATTAAGGGAGGTACTTAGCTCCACAAATTCTGAGTTATTCCTCATAGATCAATAGTTTAAGAGATAGATGAGGGTTGTATAAGTCATTAACATATTCATCTCATGAATAGTGTATACCAGGAGGCTGGTGTGTATGATGGATCATGCTGCTGTCTCAAAGAGCTGGGATTGTTGTATAAATCAGATGAAGTGCTATCACTGAATTAAACACTACACTCAGATAATAAACAGAATGAGGATCTCCTAAAGCCTTGGAGTGATACCAGATATTTTTAACAGTTTGGATTTAAATTTTTACTAGATATCAAACCAAATTGATGCAGTAATGTACTTACGTCTGGAGGCTTGCTTGTACATGATGGATCATGCTCCTGTTTCAGAGCTGAGAGTATGTAAAACTCAGATAAATGGCCAATCATAAGAACAATAGATAGTCCAAGTATTCATTACTGCCTAGAAGTGATGCCAGTCATGATAGCCTATTTGACAGGCTGTTCTTTAGCTCCATACCAGATACCTAGATGCAGCGATGTACTTACCTCATGACTAATTTACATATGGACAGACTTGATGACAAGATGGATCGTTTCCTGACTCTGAGTTCACAATTTATTTATATAGCCTTGGATGTAAGGGGTTATTAGTTAATCCTGTTACCCTTTAAGGACAGCATGATGCATCAGTGCATCATGCCCTTGATCATCATGATGAATGAATGCATGAATGTATGCGAGTGGCCATTCAAGTATCATGTAGACCCTACAGGGTTGAGACTCTCCTGGAGGGTCAGGGAGTTACTCACAGGCATAATGGCGACAAATGTGATGTCTTAGCGACAAGGTAACAGGCATGTTGGCAGAGGCATATGTGCTGAGGCCATTATGCACTGCTGCAAAAAAGCTCAATGAGGGAATTTTCAAATGGAAATAAGAGGCATCAGTCATCAGTAAACCCTGCATCTTTCTGCAATTTTTTTAAAGTCAGTATATAGCCATTGTTAGACATAGTTTATGAGCATCGTTTAAAACTAGGGGTTATTTTATCATTTGACATATTGCCCTATCATGAGATTAAGCCCAATACTGGCCAGGTTAAAATAAAGGTCACAAGAAGACATCGTGGACAAAAAAAAGTGATTTCATTTTCAAAGTGTGTGAAACATGGTGCTCATCATCCAATGTATATGGCCACTTACATAACGCTGATTTTATTCTGTGTTACACTAGCCATTGTGAGCATTGCTTTTTATGATAGTTGGTTGGTGGAGGTAGTAATTATATTAAAAGCCACAGTGTTGTGCCTCACAATGGCAGTATTCTACATGCCCAAGAGCAGAGTGACTAAGGTAACTCTTGTCACCTTCCTTCCCTCCCAATGCCCTAAAACCTACATTTGACCTCTGTCACAGACTAGACCTGTTTCTAAGCATTGTCATATGCACATCTTTTGTCCTCTATCAGCCACTTTGCTAGAACAGTTTTCTAATCTTTTGTGTTCCAGGAGATGTGGCATCTTTCACACACATGTTTCTATCTAATTTTATACACAACGTTTTTCTTCTATGAGACACATTGCTATGGCAGTTTTCATGCTGCAATATTCCAAAGCACTCTGTGCATTATACTCCTTAGCTAATTTAGTATTAGTATTTTGAATCTTCAGGAAATCTTTAACCAGGCACAACGTCATTTAATCTTTCATACCATCTTGCTACACTTTACTTGCATATAAGCAGCATTATTAGGCCGTCAATAAACAGCTTCACAATGCCAATATTCCTCCTAGCACAGTGGTTTGACCCAAGTCATCCCATCAGCATCAGCCTCTGAAGGCTTCTTCAAGTTTTACGGCCTCTGGGCTTCTCTCCATTCTGTTTTATACAAAGAGCAAAGTCAGCTTCATGGGCTGTTTAAGTTAGTGTGGTTGTAGGGTCATTCATACAGCATGGAGCGTTTTACATATGTATATAGACTAGAGGCTACTGCAGCCATTTCCTGGACAATTCCTGGACAATTACACAATGCTCCATTTGTGTAAATTTTATTGTTTTATCGATGCGAGTTGACTAAACAATTGTGTATAAGTAAGAGAATACTGCTCAGATCTATATATTGAAGAAACACAAAGAACTTATTCAGCATACATCTTGCTACCATTACGGCCATCACACACATATAATAATCTTGCAGACTGGAGATATTGATGCCATCAAGACCCTCGCAAAGCTATATGTGGAATCTGTAGAGGACTTCTATGTCCGTGCTATGGGACTAATAAATATAACAACACTGTCAGCAGCACATTGTGTGTACATTGTTAGTAGTCTAGCTGCACTGTCTGCCCTCGGTGAGCTGACAGCTTTGTGTTATCAAAAGAAAGCAGCTCTGCTCTTACTTCACAACTCTCCACCCTCCACCCTGACCCCTACTGAACCTTCACAGTGCCTCACCCTATGGGGATCCGCCTTTGCCAAAGGGCAATTCCCAAGGAGGAAGTCCAGGAACATCCCGGCTTTTGAAAAAGGCCTATAGCAGCAGACTGGTAAACTCTAGGAAATTATTTAAATTGGTTGAATCAAGTTATACTTAGTATGAAAGGCAACACGGAGAAAGGCAACATAGCCCATGGATTGCTGCTGTGTGCTTTTGGGGATGAGCACTTACTGTAAGCTAAAACTTACCACTTAAGATGCAGTTTATTGATTACCATACATTATTTAAGGGATGAAATATCTTGAATGGATTTTGATATAATTTTTGCTGATATGAAGTTATTTACACTTTCTATAATTTGTCAATATCAATGTATGACTATCTTACTGGTTATGCTTATGAACTGATGGCACTTCATATCAACCTTCAATTTCCCTTTTACCTCAGTGCCCGGCAGAGTTCTGCCTCAAGTGGCTAAGGTCTGAGCACCGACCTTGCCCCAGCTATTGTGTTCAGTGGAGCACGTAAAGATGGGCCTCAGACAGCAATAAACCACAAGTGGTTGACTCTCCCTGCCAATACAGAGTGGTCCGGTCCAGACTCTCTCGAGATGTAGAGAGGGGTCCTGATGCAACCCTTTCTCTTTATGCAATTCCAGAACATATTTTCCACAGGGATGCTACCTTTGACACATTTATTGAATATGCAGTTCTGGTTACCTTTCTAGGAACTCAATTCAAAAAGCATAGCCACGGTGTGCGCCACTCACTGGGGAATGTTCCCATTTGAGAAAATCGTTTCTAGCATTAATATTAGGATGCTGTTATTAATACAATAGACAATGAAATTTGTATTGGAATCTCACTGACATTACTGATGTCATCAACAAGTCCCCTTTAAAACAGCACTGCCTTGCCACCAAAATATGCACTTTATAGATATATAGAAGATTGCTACCTGAGGGTGTCAACATGTCAATGGTGAATAGGGAACAGGTAGTTTGGACATTGATTCCCAGCCTTTGGTAATGTGTGATATGAACACAATTTGAGTAGTAAACACTTTTAGATTTCAATGTTATATTGTTTCAATTTATAAACCATCATATATTGATTCTGTCACAAATACATTTTCTGTCATTAGATGAGTGTACACAGCATCCATTGCAGTATCTTCTTTACACACCATAGTGTGAGTCAAATAGTTGTTTGATGGTTGGACATTTTCTGCATAATTCATTCCATGGGAAATGATCTGCCAGTAAAGCTTGTGTCAATGCTTGCACCCAAACCTAGACAACAGGGCTTTACTAAAGACAGTATATCCAGCAGAGCTGTATCAAGTGACATGAAATTAGCGTCATTGGTGTCAGCTTTCCAGGAGGAAGGTTGGAGTTTCGACATGCCGTTCAGCCTCTAATGGTGGCATAGTGCTTTAATATCCTTTTTAGTCAATGCAGCTCAGGCATTTCTACTCCCTGGGCTACATGATTGCATCATGGCAACCCATCATGTTGATACATCTCTGAAGAGTTAGAATGATAAACCATTGAAGGTCCACCAATAAGGGCATATTACTCACCTGCAAGGCGGTTAACTCCACCAGAAATTCAGTGGTGAAGGGGTTAAGGCACCATTTATGAAGGGTCTAAATCAAAAGGGGTCACGTAGAGGTTTTTATAGTTTACAGTGGATGTTACTATATGCCAAATAAGGGAGCTATTCAAGATAATATATGTGACATGATCTAGGAAAAGGGACCTTAGTGCACCCTGCAATAAGGTCCCTTTTCGCAGATCGTGTCACATATAGAGGCTTTTAAGGGTGTTAATCAAGGTAAATCCTAGTAGTATTTTAGATATAGAGTGGTCAGGGGAACTGTTACAATGCACTGTGCCAATATGTATGCATACAGTGCACCTATGTTGTTCTGAAAAACAAACCAGTTGAATAAATATGTAATACATAGCTAGTATTGCATGATGGGGTCACTTATGGGGCGTACCAGCCAGAGGTGCATCTGGCTTAATAAGGCAGATGCACCGAGGGCTGGTGCACCCCATGCATAACCTTATCATGCAATACAAGCTTTATTACAAGACCAGAAGACAATTTTTCAGCCCCCCTATCTTTCGGTTGTAGTTTAGATTGCCAATATAGTTGTTTATATCGTTAATTTGCATCCTTCACATTGTCGTCTGCTTTGTTTACATCGCCGCCATTATCATATCACGTGACCAAAATACTGCCTTCTGATTGGTCTAGAGCAGCAAGAAGCGTACCACACACCCGCGTGGTATGCAAAAATGTACCACACCCCTGTGCAGTACGATTTTTTTGATTAAACAAACACAGGATCGTACCAATACTGTTAGGTCATGTAATAAATACCCCTCTACTTCATTGGCATGCAATAGACCTATACACACATTAGATACTAATTACCTATGGTTATTTAACTTAAACACATGGGTGCTAATTCAGACGATGTGGTCCCATAATAAGATCTCTGATTTATTTTTGAATGGCAAAACACTATATTAAAATTGTTTTGAAGTAGCAGGGATGTTCCCGGTGTAAATAAATATATCATGTCCTCTTCCTTTATTTATCACAGCTTTTAAAGTTTTATTTGGAATGAAATATGATAATTTAGTGCACATTTGTTGACACAGATTGATTAAAAGGTGTTTCCTCCTTTTCATTCATTACTCCAATAATTATTCTAAACGATTTAATACATTGGCCAAGGAAGTAATGTTATCTGGGCACAGAATAATTTATTGTTATTGGCAACAATGTTTCATCACAGTAGGATTTTTTGCTTGCATCCTTGAACACACAATAATGAAATGGGCCTTCCAATCGACCATAAATGTCACCAAGCAAACTGAGGAGGGATGGGGACAATGGCTGAAAGTGACTTGGATGACTCAAATGGCATCCAGCTCATTTGGTTGTGAACCAAGTAATGGAAAGTCATTTAAGGCAGGATGGTTTGTGCATTATTAGAATATGCCTTATTTAACAAGATGCAAAAGATCTGCCCCAGTGTTCAAATCAATATATTTGCATTCTAGCAACATGTCGAGTCTAGGAGCAGATTGACATCAAAAAGGTTGGCAATATTGTTCTGGAAACATGTCTTTGAGCTATCCTGCACATACCTGATAGCCTCATTCATTTAAGAAAGGTAGAATTGTTCAACCGCCTCTCTAAACCTACCAACCCTGGTACTGCTTTTTCATTTTTATCCTGGAGAAATACCGGAAGCTGTGAATACTTCCCTATGCCTTAAACCCTCACGATCTCTGTAAAAGGCCTCGAGACATAGCCCTTGCTGAGCCCCCACTGTTACTTAAGGTGCATTAAATGTTTTAACCCTTTCAGGATAGCATAAGGCATTATTGCATTATTCCTTTGAATAACTCGCCAGTGCTGCATTCAAGCATCATGCTTATCCTACTGGGTTGAGACACTCCTGTGAGGTCGGCCTGATGTACTGATGCCGGTGCTGTATTGGTTCATTGTGTCATCATTTAGTGACATCCGTCCTTAAAGGGGAGGGTGTTAAATGGCTAATTTTGTCGTACGGTTTCAGGGACAGGCTCAAACTATGCATTTGGGACCCAAAACTCGGGAAATCACAAAAAAAAATAATTCGGACACCTGTGACCCCCCTGTACATGGGGTCCGAAGATCGGCCAAATAGTGAGAAAACTGCCCAAATTCAGGGTTTCAGATTCCTACTCAAACCTCACCATGCCTTCATGAAAATGGTCAGAAACCTTCATTTGGCACCCAAAGAGAGCATTTAAAGTCATATTGTTGTGATTATAGAGGTGCTTCCCCCTCTGGGGAGGGGGTGCGTCCATGGTAAAATACCGATAAATCAGCGTTTTTGAAGGCATTTGCTCCTATACAATCAGGTCCCTATACAGCCATAAAACATCATCATGAACCATTCTGGAGGGCCCTCTGTTTCTGTTAACTACCCCCTATGACCCCTAACCCCCCCCCCCCCCCCCCACCCCATAGCATGCATTAATAGCCATCAGATAACTCCCCTCCCCCCTCCCCCCTCGCCTCTATATTACACTGTACTCAGAATGTCAGGATCTTTGAACATCAATAGTCATTCACAGACACCTTAGCCTGTCTTGGGAGTAAGGGTGGGGGATATGGAAGGGGCCCAGACTTCCTCCCTTACACTATACAGACATAAAAGGAGGGCTAACTCAGTCCATCTAAGAACTACAACCATCAGACCTCTTATAATTTATTTATAATACATGCATGAATGGCTTCACCACCTCAACAGAAAACTGATAAGGGATCCAAAGAGACTATTACAGGTTATATTCTTGTGATTGCATGAATATAACCCACATTTTGGAGGGCCTTTGCTTCAATATATTTGAATTGTCAACATATCAATATGAGTTTAGATCAGATAGATAATACCCTTTTCAATGGTCTCTATATTCATTTTGAGTTACCCTACCAATGATCACATCCCCCCCCCCACTCCATTCTATGCCTAGTACCTCAGCCCATGTGTATTCATAGGCAAGATGACTGCTTCATGTTGTTACACTTATTATACATAGTAATTCTATAATAGTTATAGCAGAGATCTAATATTAACATCACTAATAACCTGATACTACAATAAATAGAAACCCTGACTCTCCTCCTTAACCAAGTGGTTAAATGCATAGAATGATGGATGGTAGAGGGGTGATGGGGGGGGAGTCTACAAATGACTCCAAATAAGGATGGGTGTCTACACCTTGCATGGTTAGTATCCTAGACATAAGACAAGAGATAATTATTCAATTCAATTCTCTGAGGTGTTAAATAAATACTCTGAACCCTAAATATTATTGGAGCCAATAATAAACCCTGCAATTATATCATGGCGCGGGGTAGGTAACTCTGATACCTCATTTGCAATGCTAAAGATCAGATTTTTGTCAAAGACGGGCATAATATGCAACATCTGAGGGTGCTGCTATAATATTTAGATATATGAAAATATAACATTGGCATGGTGCTTGGTAGATATGCTATCCCCTATATGGGGTAAAGGGTAAGTTGGTAGAACCTTATATCAAACTTTTAGGATAGATGAATACATTATCTTGATATCAAACCAAATATTGAACCCAAATTTGACTTGAAGTACAGTATCCCTCTACCAGCTGTAGTAGATACACCTACCAGGGTGATCTCAAGGACCCAACTCACTCTTTTTGTTTTGGGGGGGGGGGGGGGGGGCCTCTTTTAACCACACCACTGTCCCACTCCCAGGCATGATACATACCATGAGAGGCAATGCTGTGCACTGTGCCACATGGAGGGAGGGTTGGGCTGATGGTTGTACTGAGTAATATGGAGCCGAGGGGGGGGGGGGGTTATTACATGGCTATTAGTTTGGGGTGAGGGTGGGGATGGGGTGGAGGGGTGTTATAGGGGATGGTTAACAGGAACAGGGAGCCCTCAAGAAAGGTTCAAACTATCAGACAGGTCTTATGTTAATACATTGTTTCAGTATAGGGTAATATAGAGGCGAAGGGGAGGGGGAGTTATCTGATGGCTATTGGTGCATGTTTGGGGGGGGGGGGTCATAGAGGGGAGTTGACAGAAAGAGGGGACCCTCCAGAAGGGTTTAATCTGCCTGATTAGGTGTCCTAAGGATCTTTTATGGCAGTATAGGGATGTGATTGTAAGGGAGCAAATGCCTTCAAAATAGCTGATTTATCTGTATTTTACCGAGGACGAACCACCTCCCCAGAGGGGGAAACGCTTCTATAATCACAACAATGTGACTTTAAATGGTCTCTTTGGGTCCCATATGAAGGTTTCTGACCATTTTCATGAAGTCATGATTCGATTTTAGAAGGAATCTGAAAGCCTGAATTTTTGCTGTTTTCTCACTATTTGGCCGATCTTCGGACCCTATGTACGGGGGGGTCACGGGGGTCCGAAAAAAATATTTTTGTGATTTCCCGTGTTTTTGGACCCAAATGCATAGTTTGAACCTGTCCCCGAAGAAAAGTAGATTTATCACCCCCCCCTACTTAAAGGGTTAAGGATGGATGTAAAGCAGGGCTAGGCAGGCCTGGACAGATAATGGTCACTCAGCTAAATGCAACATGCAGTGAGTTAAGTGGTGCTCTGATACCACTCTCTCTTAGCACCACTTTCTATTTAATCCTTTAGCATGAATTTTTTCTGCTTATACTGCACCTATAATCCAGGGTTTCAAATGAGTGGATACCTTGGTTTATGGCAGGGAACTGGACGGAAGAGCTGATATCCCAACTCAGTGCAGGTCCTAGCATTGGGCAAACCTAGGCTGACGATATGACCAGGTCAGTGCAGCGGCATCATTATCCCTGACTCATAATTACCTTCCACTGTAAATAATCACATAATGAAGGAATTTCAACAGCTCCAAATGATGGAGAATGTCGCCATGGGAATAATCAAATTGATCATGGCTGGTTGGGGAAATTAAACCATTCAAAAACTAGAATTGGTCCTATCGATTCAGAATTCAGGTTTTTGACCAAATTCCAGTTGTATGAGTGTGTGGAGTTGGGGGTAAGGAAGGGTGAGGGGGGTGAGGAGGGGTGATTGATCAGGACTGAGAACACCAGCACCCAAGGCACTGTACCACTGCACTCTCACAGCACAGTCTCTGTGTTGTTAAGTAGACTCTGGTGCTGATATTGCATTTACTCTGTTTAAAAGTTCATATCAATCATGTCTTCCTCTAGAACAGTAATAACGTGATGTGCTGCTGTGTAGTGTTCTCTTTGTCTGTTTCGTTCACCTTGCAATCAAGTACTCACTATAGGACAATACATTGTTCCTAGCTTTATTTGACATCAAATTCAAATAGTGATGCATCTGAAACATAATGGTCCCCTGTCACGGTAACCATCTTCTCCTCAGAAATTGCCTAGATTATATAATGTGTTGAACAAGAACAATCTTAGTCTGAGACCCAGGCATTGAGATCTGTTTTATATTGATTGTATCTAAGGCTGTAAGATCCGTCTTTGAGGTCAAACTTTAAACTTCAACAAGGACTTCAATCTGCAGCTGTATGTAATCTGTAGTGAGTAGTAATGTTAGTACAGACATGAGTGCTGATACCTTCATGCATACATCTCTGAAGGCCTAAAAAGTGAAGCTAAATCCAGATAGCTCACTCAGACCTAGGTAGATCCTCTATCATTTTATTATTTTTAACTGTACTGTTGTCCTACAACAAACTGGTATATACATTGCACATTATCTGATCACCAGAATTCGTGCCCTCAATGATGTCAAAGTTCACCATCATAATTTAATTGAGAAATATTTGTAGAACATAAACACTACCCGTTACACAACACCTGTCTGTGACTGTATTACTATTTACCAGTGACGAATATCCTTATGTAACTGACCTATTGCCTAAATGTGATAGGCCATTGGTACTGCATTTTCGTATACTCCTGATTGTAGTAATTACATTAACACATGGAATACCTGATTAAGGCTCAACGCCTATTGAATTGTACTGTCTTCTTTAGAAAATCACCTTGTGGAAATAAAGAGACTTTATAAACTCAAATTAGAGATTAAATCAAACCAAAATATAACTGCAACTGCTAAGGACAGAATGCAGCATCGTACAGAGACTGCTGCAAAGTACTGCCAGCTCACTTCTGCTTAGAAATTGACGGGGATTCCCTCTCTGTCATTCAACAGTATTAGAAACATTTGGATGGATTGTATTCACCTTGCCCCTTCTTATTATGAGGGTAACACTGTGAATAAATACTGTATTAAAACCAAAGTATTGTTGTTTTCTATTCATATCCACAAAAATTGATTTGGTGAAGCAGAATTGATACGCATGAAAAAATAATAGATATATAATTTTTTATACATTTTAAGTGGCATTGGCTTTTTGGAACAATTCTGTTGTACACTCTTTGATAACAGTGACATGCTAGGAGACCTGTCTTATAAACCAACTAGATAAGTCAGGTGTTCCTAATGTACACATGGGGCTCCAAACCTCCTCTGTCAGTCGCCATCTTGTGATGTAGGACCGTGCATGCTGACCACCATCGGTGACAGGTCACGCCCCCTGGGGAATAAAGTAGGAAGCCTCAAACCATCTACCCAATCCAACCAGGATATTAATATACTATGAGGCAATGTATTACAATTTGAGCATGTCAGGTTATTTATTTTCATATCAAAGGATGTGAATGGTTTTAATGTGCACTTCAGGTTAGTTGTTTTTTTCAAATTGGCATACTGGCATTATCTGGTCTTTAAATGGTTAAGAATCAAGATGGCATATCCTTTAGGCTAGGTTAGGGACCAGTCGCTAAATACCCTGAGCAGTTATACGTGATATGTAAGCAGCTGCCCTGACTAAACGACCAATGGTCTGTGTTCCCACTGGAATCATCCTCACTTCTTCACCTCTTCAGCTCCCCCCTCCCTGATCCTGGGCTTTCCATCGGTATTATATCATTCTGTAAATGGCTTTGCAAACTCAGAGTGAGGACCAGTAATGGTTGCTTGCCTTGGTTGTTCTGCCTTAAAATCAGATTTTTCATTTTGATTTGACCTGGGGAAAATTTCTACTTTGTAAGCAGCTAGTCTCTGTTCCAATTCATGGGCAATTTGAAGAATTCCAGAACATGGGCAACAGGAGTATGGCACTGGGACGATGGAGGCAGTATCTCATTGAGAACAGAAATACCTTGTCCAAGTTGAGTACAAACTTATTTCCAATTGGTTTTTATTCTACTTCTACATAATTGCATTGTGCACCGCTGTAAGTTTTGTACACTTTCAATCCTTCACTCAATGATTTCCTAGTACAAGTCTTCATTAGGCCCATTCATTAGATGCCATCTTCTATTGTGAGGTTTTATGCCTTGATTGTTCATCTTGATTTGACCTTTCAGCAATCTTCATTCAGCCTTGTGAGTTCTACTTTGTAAGCAGCCTGAATCTGACCAATTCCTGAAGCAGTACCTCAAGGAAAATTGAAACACCTAACTAATGCTGAATGTATACTTATTTCCAATGGCGTCTTAATTACTCTTTTCTTACATAGCTACATTTCTTTTGTACATATCACTATGCCTTGATCTAGGTGCAGGACCAATGGGATTCAGATGTCTGGGACAGTCTGACCCTTCTACCATGATCCATCTTTTAACACAGTCACTCAATCCTGGGCTCCATTTACACTCTGACAATTGTCCCTAGAATCCATCTTCCCCTCTCTTTCCTAATCCAATGCTTTATTCCATGTTTGCGAAGTCCGTACATTGACTAAGTACTAGAATGTGTAAGTGGGTAATAACTTCCCACGTCCGTCACACTTTGAAGTAGGTCATGTTGGTCTAAGTAGGTCACATTATTTTAATAGGTCACCGCCCGTATCGCACCAAAAACTGCTCTCATCATAGCAAAATAAAGGTGATCATGTAGTAATTGTTAGTAGTTATGTTCAAACTTTTATTTAAACATGGAATAAGAAGGGAATTCAATGATGTGACAGACATGGTCAAGCCTGTCCCTCGGGAGGGACCTGCGGCCCCTCTCTCAGGACAGACATGACAACGTCTGTCACATCATGGAATTCCCTGATACTCTTGCACTGCCCTTTAACAGGCTATTTGTGAACTACAGGCAGTCCAAGCCTCTTGCAGTACCAGTCTTCCCTTCACTGCCTGAAGTCTTGTATCAAACAGGGAAGGGTCATGTGCATAGCCTTATTGGTATGCAGCAGCCCCTACACTGCATCAAAAACATTCTCTATGGTTTAAGCCAAATAGGAGTGCCTTTTTGAGGGATTGAAGTATTCCAACCCTCCCCCCCCCCCGCTCAAGTTTTATAATCAATTCTTTTCTGTGTTGATCGTCTTGAATACATCATCGGAGTAACAGTTTTTTAAATGGAATCAAAATCCAAAGTATGCATGCAATCACCTTGCAAATATTACATGAAAACAATAAAATAATGTTATCTACACTAGGAGACTCCAACATAATGGTGTCACTACCAACCAGGGAAACACATTACCATCAACACTGCCTCAGGGCCTGAATACTCACATCTCTACAGCATTCCTAGCACAGCTAAGGGCTGAAGACTGAAGCTGCTATTGGATGGGCCCAGACAAATCGACCAATCACAGTCCCGAATGCCATTTGGTGCTGATTGTTCCCTGGGGGTGAGCCGGAACGGTTTCATTTTGGCTACTTTTGTCATCATCTTTACAGTAGGAGAAGAGCTCTAGGCCGGGAACCCTGAGGTTCTTATGGGTTAGGGGATTATGGTGGAGGGCAGACAAAGTGCAGTCTCCAAGCAGAAGATTGGTTTTGCTCATGTCTCCGAGGGTAAGACTGTTCTGCTGTACAGATGGAAATTCATACTAATTTCTTACTCCTATCAAGTTGAGGTTGAACCACTTCATAAAATGAAAGATATGAACAAAGTATTTGTTAAGTAGAGGATATTTTGTCATTGTAATATAAACAAGATGACCATTAATAACTTAGTGCTCTTTGATAGAACTACACTTTTATATTCAATTAATTTCTGTCATAAAAGGGATAACTTCTCAACCATGTACATTGTGACAAAATGTATTGAAAGAAGAAAATACCAGAGCATAAAAGGCAGGAACAAAGGAAGTGTACCTGTAGATAGGTAAACATATGGATGGACATGGCAGCAACAAGCAAACCTCTGTTTGGAGAGTGTGTAGGAGCATGGTGATGGCAGTAGCAGGGCCTTTAGAATGAAAGCACAGCCAGAAAAAGCTTCTCCCCAAAGTAGCAAATCGGCTTTCACATCCAGCCTGGCCATTTACAGGGCACAGTGAAGTGAATGTGACTCTACCAGAGGTCTAACACGACATGTTGGTTGAGGTTCAAACAGCAATTACTTGCCAGTTCAACTATTGGTATATCTAAAAAAATATATAGATCAATGATAGTAGTAGTAGAGACTTTGAGATGATGATGAGCATTTGGTCTGTTCCATGACCATGTTATAGACCATCTAAGCCAAGCAAAACATGAAACTCTCCGGTCCTGCATGGGTGAGGACTTTTTCTGGTATTAACTAAAGTGAAACATTGTACAACATGGGAAGGAACCTTTGTCTTCAGGAAAGATTATATGTGGAGATACATCTTTTTATTTCACTATGGGTGGAAGCACTATAGCTGCTTTAAAACCCACCAGGGTTTTCTTTTATGTAATACAGCATAAAGGCACATTGTAATAAAAATGTGGTTGTAGCTTCAGTGCAGCAGAGTGCTCTTCGCTCTTGTCTGTAACTCTCCGACCCATCATTCGTGTTATGGTTAAAAATGCACCAATGCAGCACCAGCGAGCTATTGGCCATCGGTGCATTGGTTATAATAATGGCTTATTGATAAAAAGCCTTGAAATATTCTGCTGTTCTTACAGGGTTATTAGTATTGTTCACTTCACTGAATCATTACTGCTCCCTCCGATTACATGCAATCCCAATCCTCTCTGGGACTGAAATCAATTCTCACGAGACCTAAATATACATCTGATAATGTGTAAGCACTCACAGTATGCCTTTCTTTCACACTCCCTCCCCAATAATCATTTTTGTCATCAAATTAAAATCTCTTCTGAGAAAATTAGCTCTTGATTGTGTAGGATATCGGTCGCCCTAGGGCTTATTGGGGATATAGGAGAGGAACTGGGGCTGTTAATTACCCAGAGGCGTCGACAAACAGACTGTCATTATGCTTCGTTCACATTGTAAGACTGTACAAGTGTACATCTGTGCCTAGAAGTTTGTTTTAGCTATATATATTCAGGGTCAGTACCCATTGCTTTCTGTCCTCTGCCCAGGGCTATTCTACCATCTGGTCTGAAATCTGACCCTTTAAGCAAAGCATACTTCTTGGATGCACTATTCCCTTTGTTATCTTAATGCATGACTCGGATGAGTAGGCTATTTATGCATCATGCCAATCATAAATGGTGTCTTGTCGGCGTATAGGAGTGCTTGTAATCCCTCATTATATAGCCATATTTAAGCTGTGTTCTTGTGCACATATTTTTGGACAGGCCTAGACCTAGAACAAATCTATCTTAATATAGAAATCTATTTGTACAAATAATCAGGTAATATTTTTCATTATATATTTGCATATATTGTGGCAGACAATGGAAAGAATTTCAAAGCAAAAATAAGCTTCAGAAGGAATTCCCTTATAAATGACTGCAGCACAGCCCAGTGGCTCATTTTTGCTGCTTTGGGTTATCATGATGACAAGTTCTGCCCTGAAGCATCCTTGATGTATTAGTATAGGGTTATTTACTTGGCTAATGGGGTATGCAGGAACAATATGAACACAGCACCAGGTGTTGATGAGAATTGGCTGTGAATACAAATACAACTAATTAGCGCACTGACACAGGCAGCTCACACCGCTCTGTCTTAACCCTGTAGGGATGTGGTAATGTCCCAGGGTTCATGTCTATTATTGTCAGGATGCACCCGGGCAGAACTTGTATTGTCATGAACCTGTAGACTTATCATTAATGTATTATGGACGGATGACTTGCCAGGAGTGAATCCATGGAGCTCAACGGCAAATGCATTGAATCACTGACATGAAGGGTTAAACTGTATGAAGTGGATTGTGAGATAAGTAAGCTGATGTGGATAGTATGTGCAGAAGCTTTTGGTTTATCTCATGTTTTGTATGAATGAACATTTCTTCTTGCTTTATGAGGATCTAATTATTCAAACTATACATAAAAGACGCAGCATGCGCTATTCTTTTCCACTGGATAAGCATTAGGAGTGAAAAATTATCATGTTTCTATATAACAATCTATTTCTTCATTTTTATCCGTTAAATGGATCTTCCATTTGGCACAACGGACAAAAACAAAGCCTGATTTTGTGCAACATTTCCCAATACAATACATTTATTTAATTTCCATTTCTAAACAGCCTTTATGCCTGAACAATATTGAAACAGGCCCCCCTAATAGGCTCTGATCATTTCTGAGGGAAGAGCCCATGGTTGATGTTATTAACATGTTGCGAACAGTAATTGCAGCTTCATAATGTAAACCTAATCAACAAGTGGTGGATAAACACTCAGTACTTTTATAAATGAGCTGAGGGTTAGCTACTAATTACCTACAGCCAATTCAGGACTGCTGATGGGACTTGTACTTGGCAGCTTCTCTGGAGGAGGAACATGATTAACATTGCACAAAAAAAACTATTGTGTAGAAAATAATGTATCAGGGTGAAATAGTAATAGAAGAGGCTCGGACTAGATGCTGTAAATCAGTCACTTAAACCGTCTGACTGAACCACTTTGAATTACTGGTGATTTGACTGCAGACGGCTACAAATATAATATTGTTCATCAATACTCCTCTAAATCCATTGGCCATCTTTTAAATATAAATAGTAATTGTCTGTTCCACAGTACTCCTATTTACTTGTAAACTGATAGTTTTAGACCACATCCAATTATTTGCATTTTATTGCAGGTTTGAGGAGACCTTGTGGGAACATTAGAAATAGGGTAGTATATTTGTGATATTGGTTAGTTTGTAACCATTAACAAAATTGAAATCGAAGTGACTTGTAAAGTAACATGAATGATGAATGAAATAGTGATTGCTTTTTAGCTATTACTAAAAGAGGACACTGTGTACAAGAGCAGTGCAGCGCAATGTACTTGATATGAGACCTGAGTTTTTACCCAAACATCTAAGACCTCGCCATTCACCCACACTTCGCTGCTTTGTTTTTACAATTGCTGTACATATATGCTTCAGCTCTCTCCCTCCCTATTTCCTTTCTCCTACACTTCCTACACTCTAAAAACAGTGTGTTACGTTTACACACTTTTCAACACACTTTTCTGAAGCCACTTTTAACACACTTTTTTGTGGTAACACACTACACACTTTTGGCAAAAGTGTGTTGAATCTAAAAAGTGTGTTGGTGTACAAAGCCATGGTATTGAGGAGGTGGGGGTTAAAATAGCTGTTCTACACCTTACAGAGTGTGTCAGGTGCCGTGGCTGAGTGGTCATGGGGTTGGCACATGAGTCCTATCCATGCAGGTTCGAATCCCTTGACAATTATTGTTTTTTCAATATCAAGTATGATTACTTTCTATATGGGTTAAGAGTTAAATTAGTATAGATTTATTTAATTTCTTGTCAGGTCTATTCATGTTCATACTGTGCATATACTGTGCGTATCACTTTTAAATGCTTCTTATATCTAGGAAAAGTGTTTATTGAACCGCTCATAATATATAGAAAAGTGGGAATAGAAGTATTATATCAAAACTGAGTTTGTATTGACAGTGAACAAATCATAGTCAACCACTTTGAACACATCCTAGCTCATGACCCTGGCGAAACTGACACACCTGATAACCAACTGGTGACTGTGGCGCAATGTGCCATGACTGTACCACTGTCAGATAGCGTGGGATGGCTGCTCTCACAACCTTTTCTCAGAGTCTCCAGTGGTCCATTGTAGCCTTTTCCCCTCCCGGCTAGGACCACCTTCGTCAACACTGATATCTGCTATATCTTTACCAGTCGCAAGTGTATTATGCTTCTACGGGTTGAAGCGGATCGGTGCAACTCTCATGGGAGACCAGGACACCGAAGGTTCACCGCAGTCTGTCTAACGACACTTACAGACGCGACTCCTGTCAGGACAACTTGTTTCACTTGGAAAGATTTGGTGCCAGGTCTTCTCTGGGGATCGAACCCAGGACCTCTCACACACTTGTCCAGCCACTTGCTCAGTAGGCCACCAAATCTCCTTGTACAATCATGGTGTACTCCCCACTCAAATAGGTACCAGTACACACAACAGTGAGGAGACACAAAGTATTCTCAAAGATCACACAACTTCTTACCAGTTACCAGTAAGCTATATAACTTACCCTTGGGTATTGATATGTTATGACAGGAAGTGGTTCTTAGACAATACAAAGACCGCCCTTATTGAGGGATGCCAATGCACTGACTAATAATTTGCAGGGCTTTATATCTATTATAAAGACAATAGTTAATCAGCTATTGATAAGCCATGCTTTTACAGCCTTGCAGAACCTCTAATGAGGTCTAATATGGGATGGTTATTTGGTTCATGCAAAGAGCATGTGTGTATAGTTGAAGAGAATAAACTTCCCATCTATTTCCAATATGGATCGAGTGAGTTTGGTCATTCAATGAGATTCAAATAATACAGTTTTTGTATGTATCTCATTGCAAAGTAAATAGGTGTCATATCTTTCATTGTAGTAGAGGGGATTGGTTGGAGAGGGGGTTGTAAAACAGTTCAACCCCTCCTGAGGGGAAGAGAAATTTGACACTTCTTGAGGGGGGGGGCTAAAATATTATGGTCCTTCTTAGAAAATAAACATTCCCATTTGACGGTCAGCCCCATTGGGAATCGAGCCGGGGATCTTCAAGTTCTCAGTCCAAAGACTAGTCCACTGAGCCACTGTGACAGCTACTATATGGCTGTAAGAATGTAGCATAGGTACATGATAGACCTTTACTGCTGCTGCCCCCTTTTGTATATGATACACACCTCTATGACCTCAAGTGTGTAAGCAGGTAAGTGAGTTGACAAAAAGTGTGTTACAATTCATAAGTGTGTAAAATCTCAAAGTGTGTTGCAAATTTATGTGTGTTACTCTTAAAGCATGTTCCCACAACACACTGTTCTTAGGGTGTAACTAGCCTATCCTAGCCCAGTGTCAGGATTTCACTTAAGCACCAGTAAATCACAGTGTAAAGCTTTTACAGCCTGGTCTAATGGCGGGAAATGGAGGCAAGATATTGACCCTAGATCACAGCCATAGCTCCTCCCCCTGACTCTCCTCCTCCCCCTCTCTCACCTACCAGCCCCTGCCTTGTCTTTAGCCTAAGCCCACCCACATCAAGGTCACTACTGACCCCTGACCCTCTGTCTTTGACCTTATATGCAGTACCTTAACATTTTAAATCTCAAACAAAGAGACTTGTAGAATAACCTTGAACCATGAGTTCTCTTTGGTACTTAACATTTTATGATGTCATAGAGAAAAAGCCACATACTACTGCTATACATTCCTTCAGTCTGTTTTCTTCCTCCATCAATCTCACTTCCTACTTCCCCTTTGATAATAACATTTCATTCATTGAGACTGATCCAAAAATATATGCAGCTCGGAAATATATGGTTAGGTATATTTATTGGTCAGGTTGTAATTTAAATTATATTCACTATAGAAACATTTTAACAGCTACTGAAAAAATGTCCCAAAAATGTCTACAGAACCATTGTGTCATGTTGAGATATGTTCAAATATTAGCAAGAGTGCCAAGAAGCAACTTGGATCTTGGCCCATGATCCAGGGCTAGGTGAAAGGTGACAAACCATTGCACCCACTAAGGTGGGCGTTTTATGATGGTCCAAGCTCATAACTAAGACACAATGTGATTTATGTACCTGTGTTGTATCTTATATCACCTCCTTAGGGTCTTGTAAAGGAGGTTTAGCTGAGCCATAAATACACTCTAAAACCAGAACTAACAAAACTTGACACCTGTTCATGTCTAGGTAGATTTCTATTAAATCGGTACTATCTTCATAGTCACCTATTTTCTATTGCCCCTACATGAGTGCCATGGCAAAATGTTATGTGCTAAAGAGAGGACACATATATTATTGTTTAGAACACTCATGTTGTTTAGAATATCCATATGAATATATAGGATATATATATATATATATATATATATATATATATATATATATATATATATATATATATATATATATATATATATATATATATATACACATATGACTATTCATGGAAGGGATATATAACTGTTCTCTACAGCACTACATAATGCATAAACTTTGTATGACTTCTTATATGTAAAGGGGTATGCTACTGACAGAGGGAAAATACACAAAGGTTGTCTTGTAATGGCCAGACAGACATAAAGCATGTAGCACACTACCTATATGCATGCTAGTGATGGGGGAATGACTCATGGATCCATGATGGCTGTGGTCACGCACTGTCAACTGTAATATAGAGACAGATAACATGAGGTTCTATGCAGGGAGTCCAGCTGTGTCCCCATGAACCTTGACGGGCTGCATGCTGGTCCCTTCTAGTGGTGATGCATGAATGGTACCTCACCAAGGCTGCACTCATTCATCATGCAGATAGCTCAAGAATGTATGAATCCATAGGATGCTTGAATGTAGTACTGGAGAGTCACTTGCCAGGGCTGCATTAATGCATTATTGTACTAAATGGCATAATGTATTAAGTGAATGCCCATCGTTCAGTATAAAATGGCAGCCATCTTTCTATATTTAATCACTGACATAAGTGCATCAAATGATGACAAATGATGAAGTTCAAATAGAATTGGAGCTTTCTATTTGGTTCATGCTGAGGAACCCATAGAATGTGTGAATAGAGGGATCACCTTCATTAGTTGCATTTGCTGACTGATTTCTATAGAAATAAAGCTAAATACCTTGGCCAAAACTAAATCACTCCCTACACTAACCTGATTACTAGTTTTGAATAATATCATCATTTTATTGACATCTATATCAGTGAGATATGTAATTTATAGTTAGAGTTGAGCCCAACACAGCTGTTGAGTTCACTTTCAACTAAATCATTATAATTTTACTTAAGACAATTACATGCAATTAAAATCCTCCCTTGAACAAAAAAACATTGTCAATGGACTTAAAACTAGATCTGTTAATCTCTAAGCACTGACAGTATGGCCTGCTGATATTCATCCTCCTTTAATGTGTTTTGTAATGAAATTTAGACCTCTTCTGGGAGAGTTATCTCTTGAGTGTGTGAGATATTAGTTGCCCATGGGCCAATTGGATATATGGGTTGGAAAGAGGACCGTTGATTACCTAGTCACACTGACATTAACACATTATGCTATGTTCATACTGTGGCTGGGACGTATTCGAATGAAGTTGAATCAATGCCTATGCTATTTCCCCCCTGTCTGTGTATAAATGATACAGCAAAAGTCTGAAGAAATCTCACCAAGTGTTGAGGCACACCATTCCTAATTACAAAAACAATGCTAGATCTATAAATAACATAATGTTGCTTCTCATCAGGGGTAGACACTAACTGTATCAGTCATGGGCCACCAGGGCCCGCAGCTTCAAAAATCTATGGGCCGGGACCTAAATCTGTGGGCCCAACAAAAGCATTTACTTCTTTCTAAAAGAAAATCATAGTTATTATCGATTAGGTTACCGGTACTTCAAAACGTTATCAAAATCTAAAGATCCCTGTTGATTTTCTCTTTCCAGCGGTATATTATATGCCTAAAATGATAACTGTAATGATTTCCATGGGTTTTCTCTCCCTATTCTTGTGGGCCACCCAGGCTCATAGGAAGCTACTTCTGTGGAAAACTACGGGCCCGGACCAAGAATTACGGGCCATTGGCTCTCAGGCCAGCGTTAGTGTCTACCCCTTGATAGGGACCTTTCGCAACCACGTAAAAAGCTCAACAAACGTAAACGTAGCCTATCCCTTTAGCACTACTACGTCTGCATTTAATGAGCTACGTCAGGTTTGCTAAAGGTCCCCAATGATAGCGAGAAAAACTATGGTTCACAGGCCAGATTATAATAGGGACCTTTAGCAAACAACGTAAAAGCTTATAAAACGCAGACGTAGCAGTGCTGAAAGGATAAGATACGTCTGCGTTTAATGAGCTACGTTGGGTTTGCTAAAGGTCCCTAATATCTTTCTACTTTGTTCTCTGGCCAATCTGTATCTGAATCAGCTGAAGCTAGCCCTGGTTTTAGGGCACAGGACTGTAGATCGACAGATTCAGGGTTCAAACCCAACCTACTCCAGCATTTCTTCAGTGGTAACGAAAGTACAAAATATCAAAGGTGTAGTAAGCTAGTTCCTATTGAGCCCATATTTTACTTCTTTTTAATGTGTAACTGAAATAGCAGTTATATTTTATTTCCGAATGGAATGTGAGAGGGTACAGGATGAGCAATAGATGAGGGACCTTTTAGCAAACCTGAGGTAGCTCATCGGAGATGTAACAGTGTTTTTTCACTTACAATTATGGTTTGCTTTTTCTTCGAAAAACATTAAAAAAACATTCATATAACGTGACAGACAAACGTTTGTCCATAACGTTATAAAACCGCTATTTGGTGTCAACGTTTTTACGTTAAAAAAACGTTCTATTCACGTTTTTGCAAACGTTTGCAAACCTTCTACAAACGTTAAATCCTGGTAATGTAAACGTTGTTTTGTTAGCTGGGATAGCCTAAAATCATGAGTTCCCTTTGGTAGTTAACATTTTATGATGTCATAGAGAAGAAGCCATACACTGCTGTTACACATTCCTTTTTGGTCTGGTCTCATCCTCCATGAGTATCCCTTCCTACTTCCCCTTTGATTAAACATTTCATTCATTGAGACTGATCAAGAAATATATATAATGCAGCCGGGAAATATATGCTTAGCTTTTTTATTGCTCAGGTTGTGATATCAATTATATTCTCTGTAGAAGCATTTTAATGGCTACTGAAATAAGTCCCCAAAATTATGACATCTATAGTTATTATACAGAACCATTGTGTGATGTCATGTCTAGATATTTTCAAGTATTAGTAAGAGTGCCAAGGAGCAACTTGGTTCTTGGCCTATGATCCAGGGCTAGGTGCCAAAGTAACAAACCGTTGTACCAACTAAGGTGGGCGTTTTATGATGGTCCAAGATCGTAAATAAGACACTAATATGATTTATGCATCCGTGTTGTATCTTATATCACCTTCTTAGGGTCTTTAAAAGGAGGTTTAGCTGAGCCATAAATACACTCTAAAACCAGAACTTACAAAACTGGACACCTGTTCATGTCTAGGTAGATTTATATTTAATCGGTACTATCTTCATAGTCACCTATTTTCTATTGCCCCCACATGAGTGCCATTGTAAAATGTAATGTGCTAAAGAGAGGACACATATATTATTGTTTAGAATACTCATGTTGTTTAGAATATCCATATGAATATATAGGATATATATATATATATACTGATATCACCCGGTTTGTGAGGTCTCAGCTGTAACCCAGTGATGTGGGATCCCATAGAACTAATATACATATGAAGAAAATAATTGCATTTTTGAATACCTCTAAATTAATAGAAACAGAATCTGACAAAAGAATTTCGAAATATGAATTTTTTTAAATGTGATATTGTGGGATCCCCTTGTGGGGTCCCAAATGACCTTGAACTATGACCTCTGTCAGGACCCCACAAAAGGTGTAACTATATGTGTCATATGACTTTGTGGGGTCTCTTTTAAAATACACTTTACAGAATTATGTGGTGATACATTCACTATTATGAACTAACCATATAAATACACGGACTATGCATATTGATGAAACACACTAAAATGTGATGGTTGACATTACTTTTGGTTCTACCCTTGGATTATGGGGTCTTGTATCTGTTCTAACACTCTATTATGGGGTCTTTCCAATAAATTCATTTTATTGAAGTTTTAAGGGTAGATGAAGCTAATTAACATTGTTGGTGACAATGTCCCTTTGTTATTAAGTACAAAAGAGCAAACTAAATAAATATGTGACCTTATTTGATATGGGTAGATATATCCTGCTGTTGCCAACCCTATTAGTGAATGTAAACAAATGCATATATTATCTAGGTCAAGCTGTTCCCCAACAATAAGAGCCCAAAGTTGGGTGGTCTTTTAGCTGCTGTCCCTTGACCTAATTTGGCCTAGTACAGGGGTATGTTTACTCAGTGTTAGCTTTGGAGTAGCAAAGGAGACATGGGGGGGGGGGGCAGAACTCCTATCTGGGATACTTCCTTTGGCTTTACTCACCAACCACCTCTCTACTAGGTAGATGCATAGTCAACTATGGCTCCAGAAATATATTTTCAAGAAGTATACTTCTGAAACCCTGTGTCTTATCTAAATAATCCCAAAAAAATATTGTGTCTAGTGGATAATGGGGTCTTTATAGTTTTAATCCAGGCTTATGGGTTCCTATAAATACTATAAATAAAAAAATAAAACTAAAGCATATACTGTGGTAGTTATCTGCAATATGCCACACCCCCTGCTACTCCTCAGTGGTCATCTGCACCCTGTCACACCCCCAGACAGCCTCAAGTCGGTATGTACACCCTGCCACACCACCAGACATCCTCAAGTCGGCATGTACACCCTGCCATACCTCCTAACATCCTCAAGTCGACATACATCCTGCCACACCCCCAGACATCCTCAAGTCGGCATGTACACCCTGCCACACCCCCTAACATCCTCAAGTCGGCACATACACCCTGCCACACCCCTAACAACCTCAAGTCGGCATATACACCCTGCCACACCCCCTGACATACTCAAGTCGGCCTATACACCCTGCCACACCCCCAGACATCCTCAAGTTGGCATGTACACCCTGCCACACCCCCTGACATACTCAAGTCGGCATATACACCCTGTCACACCCCAAGACATCCTCAAGTTGGCATGTACACCCTGCCACACCCCCTGACATACTCAAGTCTGCATGTACACCCTGCCACACCCCCTGACATCCTCAAGTCTGCATGTACACCCTGCCACACCCCCTGATGTCCCCAAGTCGGCATGTACACCCTGCCACACCCCCTGATGTCCCCAAGTCGGCATGTACACCCTGCCACAACCCCTGATGCCCTCTAGTCGGCATGTACACCCTGCCACACCCCCTGATGTTCTCAAGTCGGCATGTACACCCTGCCACACCCCCTGATGTCCCCAAGTCGGCATGTATACCCTGCCACACCCCCTGATGCCCTCTAGTCGGCATGTACACCCTGCCACACCCCCTGATGTCCCCAAGTCGGCATGTACACCCTGCCACACCCCCTGATGTCCCCAAGTCGGCATGTATACCCTGCCACACCCCCTGATGCCCTCTAGTCGGCATGTACACCCTGCCACACCCCCTGATGTCCCCAAGTCGGCATGTACACCCTGCCACACCCCCTGACATACTCAAGTTGGCATGTACACCCTGCCACACCCCATGACATCCTCAAGTTGGCATGTACACCCTGCCACACCCCCTGATGTCCCCAAGTCGGCATGTACACCCTGCGACACCCCCTGACATCCTCAAGTCTGCATGTACACCCTGCCACACCCCCTGACCTCCTCAAGTCGGCATGTACACCCTGCCACACCCCCTGATGTCCCGAAGTCGGCATGTACACCCTGCCACACCCCCTGCCACACCCCCTGGCATCCTCTAGTCGGCATGTACACCCTGCCACACCCCCTGATGTCCCCAAGTCGGCATGTACACCCTGCCACACCCCCTGCCACACCCCCTGACATCCTCTAGTCGGCATGTACACCCTGCCACACCCCCTGATGTCCCGAAGTCGGCAAGTACACCCTGCCACACCCCCTGATGTCCCCAAGTCAGCATGTACACCCTGCCACACCCCCTGATATCCTCAAGTCTGCATGTACACCCTGCCAGACCCCCTGATGTCTCCAAGTCGGCATGTACACCCTGCCAGACCCCCTGATGTCTCCAAGTCAGCATGTACACCCTGCCACACCCCCTGATGTCCACAAGTCAGCATGTATACCCTGCCACACCCCCTGATGTTCCCAAGTCGGCATGTACACCCTGCCACACCCCCTGATATCCCCAAGTCTGCATGTACACCCTGCCACACCCCCTGATATCCCCAAGTCGGCATGTACACCCTGACACAACCCCTGACATCCTCCAGCCGCCATGTACACACTACCACACCCCCTGATATCCCCAAGTCTGCATGTACACCCTGCCACACCCCCTGACATCCTCAAGTAGGCATGTACACCCTGCCATACCCTCTGCAATGCTGAAGCCGCCATGTGCACCTTGGCACACCCCTGACATTGTCCTGGTGGCATATACACCCTATCATACCCCCTGATATCCTTAGGTTGGCACATACACATTGCCACACCCCCTGACTTCCTCAACTCGGCATGTACACCCTGCTACAGCCCTTGATATCCTCAAGTCGGCATGTACACCCTGCCACTACCCCAGACATACTCAAGTCAGCATATACACCCTGCCACAACCCCTGATGTCCCCAAGTCGGCATGTACACCCTGCTACACCCCCTGATGTCCCCAAGTCGGCATGTACACCCTGCAACACCCCCTGATATCCTCAAGTCGGCATATACACCCTACCACAACCCCTGATGTACCCAAGTCTGCATGTATACCCTGCCACACACCCTGATATGCCCAAGTCGGCATGTACAGCCTACCAAACCTCCTGAAGTCCCCAAGTCGGCATTTACACCCTGCCACACTCCTGACATCCTCAAGTAGGCATATACACCCTGCCATACCTTCTGCAATGCTGAAGCCGCCATGTGCACCTTAGCACACCCTGACATTGTCCTGGTGGCATATACACCCTATCATACCCCCTGATATCCTTAGGTTGGCACATACACATTGCCACACCCCCTGACTTCCTCAACTCGGCATGTACACTCTGCTACAGCCCCTGATATCCTCAACTCGGCATGTACACCCTGCCACAACCCCTGATGTCCCCAAGTCGGCATGTACACCCTGCTACACCCCCTTATGTCCCCAAGTCTGCATGTACACCCTGACACACCCCCTGATATCCTCAAGTCGGCATGTACACCCTGCCACACACGCTGATGTCCCCAAGTCAGCATGTATACCCTGCCACACCCCCTGATGCCCTCTAGTCGGCATGTACACCCTGCCACACCCCCTGATGTCCCCAAGTCGGCATGTACACCCTGCCACACCCCCTGACATACTCAAGTTGGCATGTACACCCTGCCACACCCCATGACATCCTCAAGTTGGCATCTACACCCTGCCACACCCCCTGATGTCCCCAAGTCGGCATGTACACCCTGCGACACCCCCTGACATCCTCAAGTCTGCATGTACACCCTGCCACACCCCCTGACCTCCTCAAGTCGGCATGTACACCCTGCCACACCCCCTGATGTCCCGAAGTCGGCATGTACACCCTGCCACACCCCCTGCCACACCCCCTGGCATCCTCTAGTCGGCATGTACACCCTGCCACACCCCCTGATGTCCCCAAGTCGGCATGTACACCCTGCCACACCCCCTGCCACACCCCCTGACATCCTCTAGTCGGCATGTACACCCTGCCACACCCCCTGATGTCCCGAAGTCGGCAAGTACACCCTGCCACACCCCCTGATGTCCCCAAGTCAGCATGTACACCCTGCCACACCCCCTGATATCCTCAAGTCTGCATGTACACCCTGCCAGACCCCCTGATGTCTCCAAGTCGGCATGTACACCCTGCCAGACCCCCTGATGTCTCCAAGTCAGCATGTACACCCTGCCACACCCCCTGATGTCCACAAGTCAGCATGTATACCCTGCCACACCCCCTGATGTTCCCAAGTCGGCATGTACACCCTGCCACACCCCCTGATATCCCCAAGTCTGCATGTACACCCTGCCACACCCCCTGATATCCCCAAGTCTGCATGTACACCCTGCCACACCCCCTGATATCCCCAAGTCGGCATGTACACCCTGACACAACCCCTGACATCCTCCAGCCGCCATGTACACACTACCACACCCCCTGATATCCCCAAGTCAGCATATACACCCTGCCATACCCTCTGCAATGCTGAAGCCGCCATGTGCACCTTGGCACACCCCTGACATTGTCCTGGTGGCATATACACCCTATCATACCCCCTGATATCCTTAGGTTGGCACATACACATTGCCACACCCCCTGACTTCCTCAACTCGGCATGTACACCCTGCTACAGCCCTTGATATCCTCAAGTCGGCATGTACACCCTGCCACTACCCCAGACATACTCAAGTCAGCATATACACCCTGCCACAACCCCTGATGTCCCCAAGTCGGCATGTACACCCTGCTACACCCCCTGATGTCCCCAAGTCGGCATGTACACCCTGCAACACCCCCTGATATCCTCAAGTCGGCATATACACCCTACCACAACCCCTGATGTACCCAAGTCTGCATGTATACCCTGCCACACACCCTGATATGCCCAAGTCGGCATGTACACCCTGCCACACACCCCCATGTCCCAAAGTCGGCATGTACACCCTGCTACACCCCCTGATGTCCCCAAGTCTGCATGTACACCCTGCCACACCACCTGATATCCTCAAGTCAGCATGTACACCCTACCACACCTCCTGATGTCCCCAAGTCGGCATGTACAGCCTACCAAACCTCCTGAAGTCCCCAAGTCGGCATTTACACCCTGCCACACTCCTGACATCCTCAAGTAGGCATGTACACCCTGCCATACCTTCTGCAATGCTGAAGCCGCCATGTGCACCTTAGCACACCCTGACATTGTCCTGGTGGCATATACACCCTATCATACCCCCTGATATCCTTAGGTTGGCACATACACATTGCCACACCCCCTGACTTCCTCAACTCGGCATGTACACTCTGCTACAGCCCCTGATATCCTCAACTCGGCATGTACACCCTGCCACAACCCCTGATGTCCCCAAGTCGGCATGTACACCCTGCTACACCCCCTTATGTCCCCAAGTCAGCATGTACACCCTGACACACCCCCTGATATCCTCAAGTCGGCATGTACACCCTGCCACACACGCTGATGTCCCCAAGTCAGCATGTACACCCTGCCACAACCCCTGATATCCCCAAGTCGGCATGTACACCCTGACACAACCCATGACATCCTCCAGCCGCCATGTACACCCTGCCACACCCTCTGTTGTCCCCAAGTCAGCATGTACACCCTGCCACACCCCCTGATGTCCCCAAGTCGGCATGTACACCCTGCCATACCCCCTGATGTCCCCAAGTCTGCATGTACATCCTGCCACACCCCCTGATGTCCCCAACTCGGCATGTACACCCTGCCATATCCCATGATGTCCCCAAGTCTGCATGTACATCCTGCTACACCCCCTGATGTCCCCAAGTCTGCATGTACACCCTGCCACACTCCTGACATCCTCAAGTCGGCATATACACCCTACCATACCCTCTGCAATGCTGAAGCAGCCATGTGCACCTTAGCACACTCCTGACATTGTCCTGGTGGCATATACACCCTATCATACCCCCTGATATCCACAACTCGGCATGTACACCCTGCTACAGCCCCTGATATCCTCAGGTCGGCATGTACACCCTGCCACACCCCCAGACAATCTCCAGCCGCCATGTACACCCTACCCCACCCCCTGATGTCCCCAAGTCGGCATATCCACCCTGCCACACCCCCTTCTGGTTCTACCCTTGGATTATGGGGTCTTGTATCTGTTCTAACACTCTATTATGGGGTCTTTCCAATATATTCATTTTATTGAAGTTTTAAGAGTAGATGAAGCTAATTAACATTGTTGGTGACAATGTCCCTTTGTTATTAAGTACAAAAGAGCAAATTAAATAAATATGTGACCTTATTTGATATGGGAAGATATGTCCTACTGTTGCCAACCCTATTAGTGAATATAAAGAAATGCATATATTATCTAGGTCAAGCTGTTCCCCAACAATAAGAGCCCAAAGTTGGGTGGTCTTTTAGCTGCTGTCCCTTGACCTAATTTGGCCTAGTACAGGGGTATGTTTACTCAGTGTTAGCTTTGGAGTAGCAAAGGACACATGGGGGGGGGGGGCAAAACTCCTATCTGGGATACTTCCTTTGGCTTTACTCACCAACCACCTCTCTACTAGGTAGATGCATAGTCAACTATGGCTCCAGAAATATATTTTTAAGAAGTATACTTCTGAAACCCTGTGTCTTATCTAAATAATCCAAAAAAAATATTGTGTCTAGTGGATTATGGGGTCTTTATAGTTTTAATCCAGGCTTATGGGTTCCTATAAATACTATAAATAAAAAAATAAAACTAAAGCATATACTGTGGTAGTTATCTGCAATGTGCCACACCCCCTGCCACTCCTCAGTCGTCATCTGCACCCTGCCACACCCCCAGACATCCTCAAGTCGGCATGTACACCCTGCCACACCCCAAGACATCCCCAAGTCGGCATGTACACCCTGCCACACCCCCAAACATCCTCAAGTCGGCATGTACACCCTGCCACACCCCAAGACATCCACAAATCAGCATGTACACCCTGCCACACCCCCAGACATCCTCAAGTCGGCATGTACACCATGCCACACCTCCTAACATCCTCAAGTCGGCATATACACCCTGCCACACCCCCTGACATACTCAAGTCGGCATTATATACCCTGCCACACCCCCTGACATACTCAAGTCTGCATATACACCCTGTCATACCCTCTGCAATCCTGAAGCTGCTTTTTACACCTCGGCACACCCCTGACATTGTCCTGGTGGCATGTAGACCCTACCACACCCTCTGATATCCTCAGGTTGGCACATACACCTTGCCACACCCCCTGACTTCCTCAAGTCTGCATGTACACCCTGCTCAGTCGTCATCTGCACCCCTGCCACACCCCCTCACACTCCTCAGTCGTCATCTGCACCCTGCCACACCCCCTCACACTTCTCGGTCGTCATCTGCACCCTGCCACACCCCCTCATACTCCTCAGTCGTCATCTGCACCCTGCCACACCCCCTGACACTCCTCAGTTGTCATCTACACCCTGCCACACCCCCTCACACTCATCAGCCGTCATCTGCACCCCTGCCACACCCCCTCACACTCCTCAGTCGTCATCTGCACCCTGCCACACCCCCTGGCATTCCTCAGTCGTCATCTGCACCCTGCCACACCCCCTGCCACTCCTCAGTCGTCATCTGCACCCTGCCACACCCCCTGGCATTCCTCAGTCGTCATCTGCACCCTGCCACACCCCCTGACACTCCTCAGTCGTCATCTGCACCCTGACACACCCCCTGACACTCCTCAGTCGTCATCTACACCCTACCACACCCATTCACACTCCTCAGTTGTAATCTGCACCCTGCCACACCCCTAACTCTCCTCAGTCATCATCTATACCCTGCCACACCCCCTCACACTCCTCAGTTGTCATCTGCACCCTACCACACACCCTGGCACTCCTCAGTCATCATCTGGACCCTGCCACACCCCCTGACACTCCTCAGCTGTCATCTCCACCCTGCCACACCCCCTCACACTCCTCAGTCGTCATCTGCACCCTGCCACACCCCCTGACACTCCTCAGTCGTCATCTGCACCCTGCCACACCCCCTGACACTCCTCAGTCGTCATCTGCACCCTGCCACACCCCCTCACACTCCTCAGTCGTCATCTGCACCCTGCCACACCCCCTCAGACTCCTCAGTTGTCATCTGCACCCTGCCACACCCCCTCACACTCATCAGCCGTCATCTCCACCCTGCCACACCCCCTCACACTCCTCAGTCGTCATCTGCACCCTGCCACACCCCCTCACACTCCTCAGTCGTCATCTGCACCCTGCCACACCCCCTCACACTCCTCAGTTGTCATCTGCACCCTGCCACACCCCCTCACACTCATCAGCAGTCATCTGCACCCTGCCACACCCCCTGACACTCCTCAGTCGTCATCTGCACCCTGCCACACCCCCTCACACTCCTCAGTCGTCATCTGCACCCTGCCACACCCCCTCACACTCCTCAGTTGTCATCTGCACCCTGCCACACCCCCTCACACTCCTCAGTCGTCATTTACACTCTGCCTTATCCCCTGACTCTCCTTTCACCGGACAGATATGTCCACCTCACCTCGTCCACCATAATATAACCTCACACCTATCATGTAACTTTAGATATGATCCTGTTAATTTCCTGATAATTATGAGATTTTTGCAAACGAATACCTCACAAACAATGGGATTCTACTAAAACCAGTACACACATCTATATTATGATAAAGTCTGCATTCCTGAAGCCATCATGTACACTCTGGCACACTCCTGACATTGTCCTGGTGGCATATACACCCTACCGTGCCCCCTGATATCCTCAGGTAGGCACCTACACCCTGGCACACCCCAGTCGTCATCTACACCTTGCCACACCCTCTCACACTCCTCAGTCATCATCTGCACCCTGCCACACCCCTCACACTCCTCAGTCGTTATCTCCACCCTGCCACACCCCTAGCACTTACATGTCACCCTCACTTTATCTATGTAAACTCCACTTATCCACATCACCCTCACCTCATCCAGGTCACCCCACCTCACTGCTTTTTAGATATGAGCTTGTGGGATTCTCAATGGGAACCTAGGATCCCACAAGTCAAATCAGTATATAATATACATATGCACATATATATATATATTTATTAGTGTGTGTCAGTTTTGCTCCTGGATAGTGGGATCCTTTGTCATTTTTCTACATGAGTTGTTGGATCCTGACATTATACCATAATTATCATTCGTGGAGTGGTTACATGTTTAGAAAAATAATACTTAACCAATATAATTTGCTTTCTTATTGATTAAGTCCATATTTGATGGTATTAGACTGTATATATGATATTTGTGATATCTCCCTCTATTATGGGATCCTGGATCTGAGGCAGCTTGACCTTCATGTGCTCACTCAGGCATGACCATACAGGATGTATATATATATACTCTGGCTGTGGTTTGTGATGGGTAGAGACACCTGGGAGCAGGTTAGGGAATCAATAATAAACTTGAAAACATTGTGGGGTTTTCATAAAAAAATGTTTTTAACCAAAAATCTTTCCATATCATAGAACATAGGATCATTTTAGCCCGGGTGGGTTGCGGGGTCTTGCAAAAGATCCCACAATTTTCGAATGACCCCACTACGTGGGTCTGAGAACAGCGAAAGATCCCACAAACCGGGTTGCATGTATGTATATATATATATATATATATATATATATATATATATATGTGTGTATGGTATCTGCTTGGATAGCATAATATATTTGGAGCGGCGGCAAATGGTAGTACCTCAGGTACATACTAGGGGGCGCCCCAAGCTGGCCCCACCTCCTCACATCCGCCCACCGGTACCTCAGTCTGTTTGTAGTAGCCGTTGGAATAGGTCAATTTTTTCTCTCTCCAGTGCTCTGTGCGTCAATTAACCATCAATATGCCAAAGTTTTGTGAAGGCTGTAAAGAAGAGTTTGACGGGCGCAGGTCAGATTGTCCCTACTGTAAAGACGATCGTGAGTACAGGGAGCAAAGGGAGAGGAGGAAAAGCGAACTGGATGACCGAGGAAAGGAGGAAGAAAAGGAGACTCCGCCGGCGGCTACAGGTGGTGCTCCAGGAAGCTCAGGGGGTGCTTCAGGAAGCTCCAAGCCTAAGACACCCAAGAGTACCACCAAGACTGATTTGGATCAATCCCTACACGAACTGGAGGATTTATCATCAGTCTTAGAGGAGTTTAATAAGCTCTCTCTTGACCTGAACTCAAGGATGTCAAAAATGGAGGGCGTGATGGTCAAGATGATGGCTCGCATGCCGGAGAAACAAGATGGCGCCCACCCTGGCCGGCGTCCCTTCAACTTCAGGACCCCACACCCTGGTGCCCAGCCCGAGGTGCCCCCAAGGGTACCTGAAGTGGAGGAAGCAGGAGAGGAGGGAATCGACCCGGCCATCATGGAGGGGGCGGAAATCGACGCGGAAATCGACAACCTGGGAGGCAGATCTACACATAGTCTGAGTAAGTTCGATCTGCGCAGATTCTTACCAGTTGCTGAAAGGAGGCGTCCATTGCAGGTGGATAACTCTGAGAAACTTATTTATCTGTTGACCAGACTGATGGAGGACTTATCCATGAGGGGATATAACATCACAGGCCTCCTCCAGCACATCTCGTATATCTCTTGGATGGCATCGACGGGGATATATGCCACCGAGGCCCTGGTCGAATACGATTATGAAATGCGTGATAGGGCCAGGGAGTTTGGCTGCAGGGCCTTTGTGGGGGGTGACACTCACTTATCCAACATGTATTTAGGTACCAGTGGTACAAAAGCCCACAGGTACCAATCCAGCAAGGGCCCCAACACTCGAGGCCGCAATCAGGGGTACAACCAGGGATCAGGGTCAAGCAGACGTCAGCCTTTAACAGGGTGGAGGAGGATTGCATCCGAGAGAGGGATCTGTTTTGATCACGCCCAAGGACATAGGTGTGATGGATGTCGATATAGACACAGTTGCACGTGTGGATCCAGTGAGCACGGAATGCTGAATTGCCCTCATTATCGACGGGGTGGAGACAGGAACGGCGATCAGGGCGGTTCAGCATGACTCCAGATGCCAAACAAAGACGTAAGCCGGATTATAGACTGTGAAATTGATCCGTATA
This sequence comes from Harmothoe impar, assembly GCA_947462335.1. Lineage (NCBI taxonomy): Eukaryota > Metazoa > Annelida > Polychaeta > Phyllodocida > Polynoidae > Harmothoe > Harmothoe impar. Next base: position 60,108,371 of record OX381721.1, on the reverse strand, counting down.
CGTGTATTGTTGACGGGATTAGCCCTTGTGTACAGGAAAATGACTTGTTTGTCACACCAGTGACAGCGTGTGATAACTTTGTTGATTTTGATGGGAGCCGCCATGTTTTACGAGGCTCGCTGCGCGATTCTGAATTCTGTGTACTTGACGACAAAAAATGTGTTGGAAATTCTAGAAATTCGCCAGTAAAATCAAACGGTACAAAATGTGATGGGAATAATGTCGCCAGGAAACCTGCCGACATTATTTCACAGGAAGGTTGCAATTATGATATTTCTGCCGAAAATGTCACGGTAAATAATGAATTTGTGGGAATTGCGTCGAGCCGGGTTGACGAGCCGCGCGATTCAGGTTCTGTGGTACATAGTCAAATTAATTATGACGAAAATGTGGAAGTCTATCCGGGAGCTCTGTACAACGGGTGGTGCGAAGAGAATTTTGTCGCCAAGCAGGCTGGCGACAATATTGCTCGGGAAGATTTGGCGAGGATGGGATCGGACAATATTTGGGCGAGTAAATGCAATAAATTGGGAATCGCGCCGATCCGTCTACTCGAAAACCAAGATGGCGGCGCACGGGTGGAAATTTCGTGTATTCACGATTCGTTATGGGAAAGTTTGCCGGAATTTGTGAGTATTACTACGGAATTTACGGTATTGAACAATTGTGCGGATAAATACAAATGTACTCGACCTGTGGCCGCAGTAGAGGTGGTTCCAGGGGGCTGGCTGCCGGTCTGGCAGGCATGTTTGGGTGGTACCTGTCACTGTATGTACATTGTAGAAGGAGTGGAGTGTCAACTAAGACCCTGCAGATTCGCAGCAAAAGTGTTAGACTTCAAGGGAAGAGTGTGTACCAATGATATGAAAGTATTGACAGGTGTGTACCGTGGTTTCCGCATAGTTGACCATGGCTGTGTTTGTAAATATTCTTGTACAAATTATCAATCATTGTTGGGGTCCAAGTTCAAGGGGGACATGGATAGGAAAATCAAACAGGAACTAGTGGAAGGGAAAGTTCGTATGGTCAATAAAAGACCCAGATGTGTTCACGCTATGGGGGGGGTAGAGAAGTCAGATGGGTCACTCAGACCTATAACAGACTGCTCCATGCCAGATGGAGAAAGCATCAATAATTTCATTGGGGAAACTTGTGAGAAGTTTCACTATAAATCTCTTGATGATGTTGTTGAGTTGATTACAATTGACAGTGCTTGTGCAGTTACGGATATTGACAGCGCGTACCGCTCGGTAACTGTTCTCCCCTCCCACAGAAAATTTCAGGGTTTCTGCTGGGACTTGGGAAAGGGTAACAGGTATTTTTAAGACCTGCGCTTGTGCTTTGGGTTGGCTTGTGCCCCATATCTGTTTACTTTGTTATCCGACTTTGTTGTTAAAGTAGGTAGCTTAGGACCATTTGTCAATTGTGTCAACTACTTAGATGATTTCCTTGTGACTGACAGTACTATTCAAGGATGTCAGCAGGCTCAGGACGAGTTAGGGGCCACGTTGGAGGGCCTAGGTTTCAAGGTTTCTCAAAAGAAGCTAGTGGATATGACCCTGTCCATTGGTCAGGACAAGTTGGACAGGGTATCTAAGGAGGTAGCTGAACTGCAAGGTGTCATCAAATGCAAACGCAAGCGTTTGGAGCAACTTGCAGGGCTGTTGGCTCACTGTGCAACAGTAGTAAAAGGTGGCCGTACGTACACGCGGCGCATTTACGACCTACTTAAATGCACAGAAGGTCAGGTAGAAGTAGTGTTAGATGAACTAGTCAAGCTAGACTTGAGTTGGTGGGCTCACTTTATGGTGTACTTCAATGGTAAGGCCCGGGTCTTGAATAGTGTGAGTCCAAGTTTTGAGGTGTTCACTGATGCTTCTTCTAAAGTAGGCTTCGGTGCCCATTGGGCCCATGGGTACACTTGGGGTTTGTGGGATGGTCTTGGCCATAGATGTGACCATGAATATCATCCCCCCCAAGAAGCCTATGACGACCATATAAACGAAAAAGAGTTATGGCCGGTCTTGGTTAGCTTGTCTAAATGGGGAAGTAACTGGCGTAACTCAACAGTCCAAGTTACCACTGACAATACCCAGGTACTTGGTGTTCTCCGCACGGGGAAAAGTAGCAATGCCACAGCAATGGCGTGGGCTCGTGAATTATTCTGGTCCTGCTGTTTCTATAACATCAATATTCGCTGTAACTGGATCCCGGGAGTCGACAACGTGGTGGCTGACTCGTTGTCCCGACTCAACAATCCAGATTGTGTAACTATTTGTTCAGCTACATTACCTAACTTCACCGAATGTTGTTGTAGGATTGTCAGGTCTGATCCGCGACTGGGAAGTCCTGAGGGAGAACGCGGCCGCTGATAACTCACGTAGGGCTTATAAATCAAGGTGGAACCGATTCAGGACTTTCTGCAAGGATCACTATTTATGCCCTTTACCAGCTACTGTGACAACCATGTGTTTATATGTGACACACCTGGCTAAGACACTGACTTATTCTACTATCAAGAACTATGTTTCTTCAGTCTGGTTACTTCATGACATTCAAGGAGTAGCACATATAGACTCGAACTGTTATTTGTTTAAGGAGACATTGGCTGGCGCAAAAAGGTCATTAGGTTGTCAGGTTCGCCAGGTAGATCCGTTATCTCCAGAGGATTTACTTCTGATTTACCGTACCTTGGACTTGTCAGTTGGGTCGGATCTAATGCTCTGGTGTGCAATAACTTTATGCTATAGATGTCTGTTGAGAGCAGGTCATGTGACCACTTCACCCCATACCCTCAGGGTCAAAGACTTATTATTCAGGGGTCCTGACATGGATGTTTTCATTACCAGTTCCAAGACAATCCAGTTTAAGGAGCGTGTTCTCCTCATCCCAGTATTGAACTCAGGGAACTCGCCATTGTGCCCGGTGGGTCACATCAAATCCTACTTGGATAGTACGGTGTTATCTAAGGAGGACCCTCTGTTCCCATATTCATACCGTGCCTTCTGCACTGAACTCCAGTCTAAGTGTAAGCGAGCAGGTCTCACCGGAGATTATGCTACGCATAGTTTAAGGAGGGGGGCGGCTACTTATTTAGCCTCCTTTCTGCCTCTTCATGAGGTCAAACGTTATGGAGATTGGAAGTCTCTTGCTGTATTATATTACATATCTGATAATTATAAATGTCGTAGACTCAAGGATGTACTAGTATCTGACCATTGGGGTTCCTGGTAATTGGCAAAAGTGTTGTTGTTTTGGGCTTTGGCCTTTATCTTGTCAATCTGTATGTCAGGAATTTAGGCAAAAGTGTATCTATGTCTTTGTCATCCATGTCTATGTCTTCTCATTATAGCGCTCAGGAATATGTGTATGGTATCTGCTTGGATAGCATAATATATTTGGAGCGGCGGCAAATGGTAGTACCTCAGGTACATACTAGGGGGCGCCCCAAGCTGGCCCCACCTCCTCACATCCGCCCACCGGTACCTCAGTCTGTTTGTAGTAGCCGTTGGAATAGGTCAATTTTTTCTTTTGTTATAATAAAGAGGCCTTTATCTTGTCAATCTGTATGTCAGGAATTTAGGCAAAAGTGTATCTATGTCTTTGTCATCCATGTCTATGTCTTCTCATTATAGCGCTCATGTCTATGTCTTCTCATTATAGCGCTCAGGAATATATATATATATATATATATATATATATATATATATATATATATATATATATATTAGGGATGTCATCGATACTCACTATATCGACATATCGTTATCCCTGGAATGATGATATAAATCGAATCGACATTTCCGTTATATCGATATAATTGACCTGCTGATTCTTAGCTTTCTAACTGTGAAAGAATTTCTCGAATATTCCTATTAGAGGCCAAGCTATGGTCATTTAAGTAATATAGGACAAATCTGCAGAAAAATGGGGTTGTAATCGAGACATTCCAGATCTAATCTGAGAGAGAAAGCATAATATATCTATATGGACATAGTCTGAAAGCCAGACCGTGTCATAGCTTGCCTAAGTTTAATAATTAACTGTATGATTTAAGAGTCTTTTTTGCCACAAAACAACATTATATAACTTCTCCAAATATCGCCATATATCGAAATATCGAGACCAAAAATCGTGATAATCGGAATCGGAAAAAAGTGGATGTCAATGACATCCCTAATATATATATATATATATATATATATATATATATATATATATATATATATATATACATGACTATTCATGGAAGGGCTATATAACTGTCCGCTACAGCACCACATAATGCATAAACTTTGTATGACTTCTTATATATAAAGGGGGTATGGTACTGACATAGGGAAAATACACAAAGGTTGTCTTGTAATGGCCAGACAGACATAAAGCATGTAGCACACTACCTATAGGCATGCTAGTGATGGGGCAATGACTCATGGATCCATGATGGCTGTGGTCACGCACTGTCAACTGTAATATAGAGACAGATAACATGAGGTTCTATGCAGGGAGTCCAGCTGTGTCCCCATAAACCTTGACGGGCAGCATGATGTTCCCTTCTAGTGGTGATGCATGAATGGTACCTCACCAGGGCTGCCCTTATGGCTCAGTCTCATGAGTTTGTAACATTTCAAACGTCTTTGACCGGTGCCGTCTTTGACCGGTGCCGTCTTTGACCGGTGCCGTCTTTGACCGGTGCCGTCTTTGACCGGTGCCGTCTTTGACCGGTGCCGTCTTTGACCGGTGCCGTCTTTGACCGGTGCCGTCTTTGACCGGGTATGTGGTTAAAATGAAGAAAAAAGTAGTATATAGTAAAGAAATTTAAGCTTCAACTTGTAACATGTAATAAACAGTCTATGGTTGTTTTACCCAATTTAAAAAAATAATTTTAATGCACATATTAAGGGTTCCTTTTGGGCTTTTTTTCTTTAGCCGGTCAAAGACGTCACCGTTCAAAGACGACGCCGGTCAAAGAAGTTTCAACTGTTACAAACTCATGAGACTGAGCCAGTAACATAAATATATGAAATATATCAATTTTAAATAATGCCTCGAAATGATGTGTTATAACATATTACACAAAAGATTTACCCATTTCTTTACTATACACTACTTTTTTCTTCATTTTAATCACATACCCGGTCAAAGACGGCACCGGTCAAAGACGGCACCGGTCAAAGACGGCACCGGTCAAAGACGGCACCGGTCAAAGACGGCACCGGTCAAAGACGTTTGAAATGTTACAAACTCATGAGACTGAGCCTTATGCTTCATGCAGATAGCACAAGAGTATATCAGTCCCATAAGATGCTTGAATGTAGTACTGGAGAGTCACTTGCCAGGGCTGCATTAATGCTTCATTGTACTAAATGGCATAATGCATTGAAGCAATGTGAAGCCATTAAAGGGTTACAGTTATATTGGTAATGCTATAAAGCCATGACAGTCTACAGTGTGTTGTACGAATGAGGCTGTATGTGTGCTATTGCTAGACAATGAGTAAGTCAAAGGTAACAGTTCTGGTCATGGTTCAGTATAAAATTGCAGCCATGTTACTATATTTATTCATTCACATTTATAAGTGCATCAGTTTAGTTCACTTTCAACTAAATCATTAAAATCAAACTTAAGACGATTATGTGCAATCCAAATCCTCCCTTAAACAAAAAACAATTGTCAAGGGAGTTAAAACTAGATCTGTTAATTTCTAAGCACTGACAGTATGGCCGGCTGATTTTCATCCTCCTATAATGTGTTTCGTAATGAAATTAAAACCTCTTCTGGGAAAATTATCTCTTGAATGTGTGAGATACTAGTTGCCCATTGGCCAATTTGATATATGGGTTGGAAGGAGGACCGTTGATTACCTAGACACACTGACATTAACACATTATGCTATGTTCATACTGTGGCTGGGATGTATTCAAATGAAGTTGAAGTAATGCTTATGCTATTTCCCCCCTGTCTGTGTATAAATTATACACGAAAAGTCTGAGGAAATCTCACCAAGTTTTGAGGCACACCATTCCTAATTACAAAAACAATGCTAGATTTATAAATAACATAATGTTATTTCTCATCCTACCTTTACCCTGGATGACTTTCTTAGTGACAAACTGGTGCTTACCTGCAAAGACACAAGAAGAAACACAATCAGTACATGGGTGATATATACAGAAATAGCAATGATGCTCAAAGGGCCCTGACTGTTGGTGCATTGGGAAAGCTCTATGACATTTTACTAAGAGTGCCCACATCCCGAGGCTAGGCTGCTCAGGGTGAAGTGTTGATGGTCACACTGCAGCTGCTTAACCCCAACTGGATCCTTCGAGTACCAACATAATTTTATGTTGTTTCTTTGAATGTTTGTTTATGCTCACCGCATGTATATTCATATGTGCTGCACTTTTTTTTTGAAGAAGGTCAAAGCGTCTTCATTCATTTGTATTTCAAATATAACATGAATTATACTAGATTGTCAAAACCATACAGCAGGATTAAATGTTCCTTTTCATCTCTAACTCTCTATCTTTCTCTCATATTATCCATAGATGCGTCTCCCATTCTCCTGGCAATATGACATCCAAGCCTACTCAATCCATATCCTACCAAGTCTTAAGTCAATAAGATATGAAAAAAGGTCAGGTGCATAAAACATCTGTAGACAGTTGAAATATTTACATCCTCAATAAGTTGAGCTTGAATGAGAGGTAGATCTTCTTGATGTCAAGACTGAAATAACAAAGTAATACCTCTTCCTTATCACCAAAGAAACCTTACTTGTACTCATCTTATATTTATGACTTTAGGTGTCTCTGACAGATTACACTAAGGTGGTCTTAGTTTGAATGCATTATAATGGTACACCCTCAGAAAAGTCAGTGTCATTGTCGCTAAAACCACCCTCACCTGAAAGTGCCTGACTTTCAGATGAGGGTGGTTTTAGTGACAATGACGCTGACTTTTCTGTGTGTGTGCTTGTTGGTTGGGATGTAGAGACTTATGGCATAGTTACAAATATCCATCAACTGAATGAGATTCAGGCATCAAATATGACAATATATATATATATACGGAGACAGTTTCCTCATCACAGAGGAACTGGTATACCCACCAAAGAATATGATTGAAAGCATTGACTATGAATTGTTTATGATCTGATGCATAGTCATATCCAGGTACTCCATTATGTTTTAGATTAGATGGGACCATTTTAGATCAGGCCTTGGAAATTGGCTTTCTCACGTGTAGGGCTGTATTGTAATAGCTTCTCACCCCTGCTTTATAGAGAACTATTGCCTGACTGGTGCTAAGGCACAGACAATTGTATTCTGCAACAAGAATGATGAAGCTTTGTATGGCACATTTGAAAGTAATTTAGCCGGGTAACAGATAACCTTTAGGGTATATTCACCTAGCATTCTGACCCCTCTATGTGTGCACAATTGTACAATGAAGTGCATGGATAACTCCAAATCCAAGGGTCTGATTCAAGGTCAGTGGTCAACTCTAGTCAGAATTACTCTAAGAAAATGTAATTGTTGGACATACAGCTAGCAGCTAGTATGTATGGATTTTTTCCCCAAAAGGATTAAATAATCAATTGCATGTATTTATACATTTATCAAAGAAATGAACCTTCTGAAACTGACATACATCATGTTACCATTATGGCTATTATACACATTAATAAACCTTGCACACTAATATGTAAGGCTCATGCTACAATCAGGACCCTTATAAAGTTATAGATGGAATCTAAGTATGTCCCATGGGACTAATAAATATAACAGCACTGTCAGCAACACATTGTGCGTACATTGTTAGTAGTCGTCCTGCGCTGTCTGCCCTCTGTGAGCTCACAGCTTTGTGTTATCAAAAGAACCAGCAGCTCTGGAGGCTCATTCAGAACAACGGAGGTGGTTGTAGGGAACTTGTGACGTGACGAAACATGTTTGACTACCACTAGTAAAAACTCTTTCAGAAGATGGAATAGTCAAAATACATAACTGTTCTTGTCTGCTGGGAAATCCAATGTATTATACATACATAACATATGTGATAACATGCATTTATACATACATATATTTAAGTACATGTATAGTTTCTGAAATGATCCCAAATTTCAGTTGACAACCACTTTGGATCCATAAATTTGCCATGGTCATCAGCACCCAAATTTACATTTTTGACATGCTTTGATGAAAATCGCAATACGACGACTGAAGAGTACATTCTGGAATACCCTCCTGGTCCCAGCTCACCACTCTCACCCCTACCAAAACTTACACAGTGCCTCCACAAGGCAAGAAAGAGATATCCAACATCGAGAGTGGATTGATGCTGTGTGCTTTTGAGGAATGAGCACTAACTCTAACCTAAAAATAACAAAGTAAGACACAGTTTATTGTTTACATATTTACAAAAACACCTTCATAGATTTTGACTTGATTTCTGCCAATATGAAGTGATATACAACTTCTATAAGTTGTCAATATCACATTATCGTGTTGGTTATGCTTATGAACTGATGGCACCTCATAGCAGCCATCAATTCCCTCCTACCCCAGTACCCAGCAGTGTTCTGCCTCAAGTGGCTGAGGACTGAACGCCGACCTTGCCACGGCTATTGTGTTCAGTGGATTGTGTAAAGATGGGCCTCAGATGGCGATAAACCACAAGTGGGTGATTCTCACTGCCAATACAGGATGGTCCTGTCCAGACTTCTTCCACATATAGACAATGGTCCTAGTGTCCCCATTACTGTTGATGATGCAAATACTATACTGCCGTAACAGCTGTGACTCTTTTATTGCATCTTTTATTGCATTATAGCATTTCTGTCAGGTAACTGATGGCGGTTTAGTCTGCAGTGGTATCAAGTCTTTATGAGAATGTAGTTCTTGCTAATCTGATGCAGATTACTCACCACTTCACATTTAAGGATCATTCCAGTCCATACTTGATACATATCAATGCAGACCTCTTACCTGTAGACATTTTTGTCCTACCCCCAATTTGAGCTGCCTTTATATGCTAACCAAACATGGCCCTTATGCCTTGGCACTGAAAATAAACGATCTTACTGTGCTAGACTAATACAACTTTGGTGTTTCTTGATGATGGTTTCAAAACACAATCTAGTCAATTGAAAATCAAAAACTTTAACTGCCAATGCCAGGTGCCAATATCAATGTATAGGGTGTATCAATGTGTTTCAGGACCAAAACAAACCATGGCGATAAACCCCAGCTGGCTACTTAGTTGGCATGCAGTAGACCTATACACACATCAAATAGTGATGCACCATGATTATTTAACTCAATGTCCCTGGATCTACATACTACTGCCACGGATACCCTCTCTCACACAGCCTAAAGAAGGATGAGGTCCTGTGGCTTGTAGACAATCTTTACAAAATATCATCTATTCAGTCAGTCTGACACAGGGGTTGTATACACGTGAGAGAGAAAACTTTGTAAAACTGATATAGTTACATAATCTTGACATTGGTAGCTATTTTGTATAATATTATGGCATGTTTTCATATTTAAAAAGGTTTTGCCTACCCCCTTCTGGACTATGATAACTAGTGTGTTGTGTGGGTGTGTTTTACTTTACATCCATAAGTCATGATGTGTTTACCTACCCTTGATGACATGACTCTGGGACTCAATTAAGCATCGTGTCCTTTGCAGGCTTAGCAATAGTGGAATAAAGGACTGTGTCACACAGCATCACACAATGTGCCTACCAGTGGTATTATATTCAAGGCATTGCTAATGACTTCATATTAAGGGAGTCTTCAACTTTGAGTAGACCATCCTCTCTTCATACGGAAAAACTTGCCATTTTTAAAGAAGATCAGGCAAATACCTTGACAGCACAGGTCATGTTTATAGCAAGCCCCAGGGTGCCTTGACCCATTGTGTGCATAGGAACTATTTTACAAACACTGTATACCCAAGGGCTTAAATGGTAGAAAGCTGTGAGTGCACTCTTAGGGTAACATCAAATCAGTATACACTTGGGTTGATACATATATGGCAATTTCGTGTAAACTCTTCGGTGCAAAATGATTGATAGGTCTCCCTTTAATTCCATTTAAAACTCAAAAATAATGTTTATCACAGATGATTTAGTTCAACAGCCAAGGATGTAATGTGATCTGGGGATGACTTGACTTATTGTTATTGGCAACAATGTTTCATGAGAGGTTTTTCAGCGGCCTTGAGAGCCCAATAATGAAATGGGCCGTTCAATCGGCTATAAATGTCACTGAGTAAACTGAGGAGGGATGGGGGCATTGGGTGAAAGGGACATTGATGCCCTTTGAATGGGGAGGCGCTCATTAGTTGTAAACCAAATAATGAATATTCATTTAAGGGCAGGATGGTGCTTTCCAAAGCAGGAATTATCCTGCATATAGCTAATGTTACGGACTAAAGTCCAAAGGGTTGGTAGGACTTAATTCTAGACCTCTAACTGAACTTCATTATCACACTTTTTGTTGAAAAAGAATTAAATTGTTAAACCTCAACCATGCTATTTCGTTCAATACTTATCATTACTTTTCATTTTCGTGGTGAATGTTTATAAGATTTTATTTTTTATTTCTCTCCTCAATTGCCTTTGCTACCTTTGTAGTTGTTTGTTTTCAATACATGATTTTAATGTCACTGGTGCAGTTTACCTGATTATAAGATCAAACTATCACACATGTTTTTGTCTCAACAGGGTGGAGGTCGTAGGCAGAGTAACACAGGGGTTAAGCTTAAAAAAAGATGGCCATTATTACTTTTCCCTGTGAACAATCATCATTTATATAATGAAGAAACATTCACAGCTCAAGATCATGAAAATGAAAATGGAGAATGTCAGCGTGGGAATAACCAAATAGATCTTTGCTGTTGGGGAAATTAATCCACTCAAATACCAGAATGGGTCCTATTGATTCGGAATTAAGATTTTTGGCCAAATTCAAGTTGTATGAGTGTGTGGAGATGGGGGTGAGGAGGGGTGAGGGGGGTGAGGAGGGGTGATTGAGCAGGACTGAGAACACAAGCACCCAAGGCAATGTACTACAGCACTCTCACAGCACAGTCTCTGTGTTTGTAAAGTAGACTCTGCTGTTGGCCAAAAGTGATTGATTAGCAGAGTAAGGCTATGTAGCCCTTGTATTTGATGAATAGTGTCGTTGAATAACTTCAATATATGAAGAAGTGGAAATGGTACCACTTTTGTTGTTATTGCTCACAGTAGAACTAAGCGTCATGCAGAGACTACAGTAGAATAATGGCAGTACTGCTCAGGGCTTGACAGAGATTCTTTAGCCAGACATTGAATAGTGTTATAAACGAGACTTTGTTCCCCTTAATAGCAGTGTTATGTTATTAAGTCAAGAACAAGGTCCACACAGTTGGATGAAGTGTACAGGTTGCTGATAGAGGTTTATTCAAGATAACCTAGACAGGCTTAGCTAATAGAGTCCGGAGCAGGTCAGTAGGCTCAACGCCGATATGAACATGTGTCTTTGCCCTATCACAGGTACAAAGGAACCAACGCGTTCCATCTGACGCTGGCTATATATAGGCAGCCAACCTGCGCGCGCACACACAGACCCGAAGCCTATAGCGATCTCTATCCATACCCCAAGACCGGAGTAGGTGCTGCCACCTACTGCCGGGCTGAAGGGTTCGGACAGAGTTCCCAACACAGTGTCCAACAGAACCTGCCATATGAATAACCCAAACCCTAGCGCCTACACTTGTATGAAACACATTATCTGGGTTCCTGCCCCTGCATCTTCTTGATTGAAATCATACAAACTGCTAGCAAATACTGGCTTTTGTTTCAAACAGTTTAGAGGATTGCATGAAAACATGCACAAATAAATGCTTGGACATGAGTATATTGAATCAATTTCTGTTATCATCAAAGTTTTGCTTGAAGCATAGTTGTTTAATGAATTTTAAGAGAGATATTTGATTTTCCACACAGTCTGAATGGAATTGCCTTTAAGAAAAACTGCCTCTGTTGTATTCTCTTCAATAAGAGCCACAGCCGTTACAAGGCCTGTGATTGGTCAAACATGAACCTGTAGCTGCTGGTCCTGATATAGACACAGGGCTCCAAACCTCCTCTGTCAGACGCCATCTTGTGATGGAGGACCGTGCATGCTGACCGCCATCCGTGACAGGTCACGCCCCCTGGGGGATAAAAGAGGTAACCCCACACCATCTCCTTATTTACTGTGAGACATTGATGTAGCATAGGGCACTTTGTTAGCCTTATCAGTATCTTTGGTTTCCAAAAGTTAAATTTGTTGCTCCCACATCCGGTTCAGCTAAATAGATAAGAGTTTTCTAATATTTCCCTCTCTGTCTGTAAAGTCTAGGGCCTTTGAAAGCCATTACATCTTGTACTTCCGATTGAAAGAGAAATTGGCAGCCATTATTGGAAAATATTTTACATGACTAAAAATGTATTTTTAGACTTGTCAGAATAAACATGGCATATGTGAGAAAAGTCAAAAAAGAAACCTGCACTTATCTCTATCTGCCGGAAATAAAGCTGGCTTGTCCGACTTGCACACCCACCACCACATCTGTACTATGCTTGTAACCCCCTCTACTTAACATCATGCTTTAATGTACTGTCTCATTTTCCTGTCGGCATGCTGTCATCCTATTGGGATTTTTCAGTTCCCAGCATAACTCCTTACCATTACACTAGTTTGTTATGACATTAAATGAACATGAACCTAGAGTCTTTGAGACAAGGTGGCAGTGTCCATGGAAAAACATCCTTTGACCCTTTAGGCTAGGTTAGGGCCCAGTCGCTGTATACCCTGAGCCATTACACATGATATGTAAGCAGCTGCCCTGACTAAAAGACCTATGGTCTGCCCTCCCAAGGGAATGACCATCACTTCTCCACCTCTTTAGCTCTTCTCTCCCTTGGCCCAGGCTTCCCACTGGTACTATATCAGTCTGTAAATGGTTTCGCTAACTCTGAGTTGGGACTAGTAATAGTTGTTTACCTTGGTTCTTCTGCATTAAAATCAGATTTTTCTTCATGATTTGACCTTGCAATAATCTGCTTCTAGCCTTGTTGTCTCTACTTTGTAGGCAGTGTGTTCCAATATATGGACAATTTGTACAATTCCTCACCAAAACATGGGTAACAGGGGTATTGGATCGGGAATAAAGAAAGCAGTATCACATGAAAAAAGGAAGTACGTATTGCACTCAATTGTACTTATAAGTAAAGCATCAGTTAATAATATTAAGTCTCTTATTTTCAATCAGCACAACATTCTAATACAGTTATACATGGAGGGCTTACTAAAATGAACCATGGATGAATATATGGAGTTGACATGTTATACTCATCACAATACATTCAGAGGTAAGGTTCAAATGTTGCAAAGCCTGGTGCAAGGACGACAAACCCATAATCTTCCCAAAGACATTCTGCCTCGTTTTTACCACCCGTCTTTTAACACTGTCGCGTCATCCCGGGCTCAATTTACACTCTGACAATCGTCCCCAAAATCCATCCTCCCCTCTCTTTCACGATCCAAAGCCCCCTTGGTCTGCCCTCTGTTGGGCCATTTGTGAACTACCGGAAGTCCCTACCTCTCCCGGTGGCTGTGTTTAGTTTGCTGCCTGGACTCATATTTCAACTGGGTGAGGGTCTTGTGGATAGCCTCACTGTGCTGCATGCTGTATTAACAGTCACAGACACTGCATGAATTTTGCTATTTAAGCAAAGATTGGAGTGCTTAAAGACACACTTTAAGTATGTAATGTCGGTTAATGCCACTTAAAGCCGCTTAAATGACATGTTGACGTTTCCCTGATATTTACATGAAATTAAATGAACTTAAAGCAGCTTAAAATGTGACTTTAAGCAATGGAAAGTATGCTGAAATGCCACCATTTGTGCAGTGAGAGTCCCACTGTAATAAAACACATACCCAATGGTAATAGCCATATAGCACATCATCAGTGGGTTCCATCAGTGCTATCTTGAAAGGCTTGAAGATCAACCTGACCTGCTGGGGCATGCTTAGTTTAAACTTTTCTGTGCTTATTGTCCTGAACACATCATATGAGTTAATATTTTTAGAGTAGAAATTAGCAAGAGTCAAAATCCAAATAATGATTTCCAACACATTGATGATAAGGTAACAATGAACTAATGCCATCATCATACGGAAACCCCCACAGAATGGTCTCATTACCCATCAGTACAACACAATTTCATGACCAGCACCAGTGCCTCATGGTCTGACTACACTGCAGTCTCATACCACAGCACTCCTATAGCCCTGGCAGTAGCTAAGGCCTGAAGACAGAGGGACCCAGCTATTGGATGGGCCTAGACAAATCGACCAATCACAGTCCCGAATGCCATTTGGTGCTGATTGTTCCCTGGGGGTGAGCCGGAACGGTTTCATTTTGGCTACTTTTGTCATCATCTTTTCAGTAGGAGGAGAGCTCTAGGCAGGGAACCCGCAGGTCCTGTGGGGTTAGAGGATTATGGTGGAGGGCAGACATAGTGCACTTTCCTAGCAGAAGATCGTAAATGCTGATATCTCTGCTAGAAAAGAAATAGTATTGTACTGATGGCAATTGAAACTTATCTCTTAAGGGCACCAAGTAAAGGCTAAATAAGTTCATCAATTGGGAGGTAAAATCTAAATTAAATCAGTTAAACTGTTATTGAAGCTCAAAATGTGACTGTCTTCATAAAAAATAAAAGATGATCGTGGATAACTAAGGCCTCTTTGATATTTATATTTAAATAATTTCACTTTACCAAATGTTATGGATAATCTCTTATTTTAACTGAGTCAAGAAGAATATTCAAAAGCAAAATCATATATGTATATTTTTCAGAGGGCAAGTAAGTCAGTATAGTGGATGAAAAAGGGAGAAAGGCAAAGGAGGATGAGAAAAACGCAGAAGAGAAGGAATGTGGAGACGAGTAGAGAGATATGGCAAAGGAGGAGGCATCAGTAAGCACACATCTGGCTGCAGCTTGTGCAGGCAAATGGTGGAGGCAGTAGTAGGGTCTTTAGGATGAAAGCACAGTCAAGGAAAGGCCCCTCCTCAAAGTAACTATCGAGGCTGGCCATTTACATGGCACAGTTAAGTGATTGTCACTGTACCAGAGGTATTTGCAGGACAAGTTGGATACAGTTCATACAACTGTTACTCTCAAGTTCAACTATTGATATCAGATATGTACAATGCATTATTGGGAATTTGAGAGGGTGAAGTAGATGAAGTGAATTTTAAATAGATCAATGCTGCCAAGCTAAACATAGAATTTGAAGATCTGTATGTTCTGCATGAGTGAGACCTAAATATGGTAACAACAGAGAATATCAGGAGCCTTTCATACGAGGACACTTCTATGAAATATGCCATCACTGCATCCAAAGATCTACATACATCTAAAATGATTGGAGTCTACTATTAATAATCTTACAAATTTACATAAATAGCCTAAAAACACCCTTTTATCCAATTAACTGATTGAGCACACAATGACAGCTAAAAATCTAGCTTAAGTGTAGGAGAGTGCAAGAGAGTGCTATGTTTTTTTTTCTCTTAAACTCACATTAATGCCTACTCAACTGGGTCATCATTATGCACCAATACTGCACTAGTGAGTGTTTTGCCATTACTGAATTTGTGTATGATGCTTCAAAATGAACAACAACCAGTAAGGCACCATGCCATCCATTAAGGGTTGTTTGTGCTGTTCACTTCATTGTAGGCTAAATCATTAGAGCTCCCCCCACTAAAGACGATTACATGCAATCCCAATCCTCCCAGGGACTAAAATCAATTCTTACTCGTTCACCTAAATCTGAATCTGATAATCTGTGAGCACTCACAGTATGCCTCTGGTCCACACTCACTTGCCAATAATCATTTTTGTCATCAAATTAAAATCTCTTCTGAGAAAATTAGCTCTTGATTGTGTAGGATATCGGTCGCCCCGGGGCTTATTGGGGATATAGGAGAGCAATGGGGGCTGTTAATTACCCAGAGATATCGACAAATACCAGAGTCTTATTATGCTGTGTTCCTATTGTAAGAATGTACAAGTGAATATCTACGTTTTAGTCCATTTCACACTGTATTATCGCCTTTACCTAAGGTAATTCTTCTAGTCCAAAAACCAATCATCAGAGGTGCATTACTCATACGGGTATTATCGGTGTATCATGGCCATAAAAGTATGCAGCCTCACAGGAATAAGTGTAGGGTTATCTCTTTGGTTAAGTAGTGTTAAAGCCAGGAACAATATGAACACAGTACAGGCCAATGAGAATTGGCTGTGAATACAAATACAACTAATTAGTGCATGGCATAGGCAGCTCACACCGCTCTGTCTTAACTATTTTAGGACTGAATAACACCTCTTGGCATCATAACGCACCAAAACTGTCCCAATTCTGCATTGGTAAATCATGCTGATCTGTCAGAAGTGTATTGACCTTGTATGGTAGGCATGATGCATGAATTCTTCATTGAGGAGTGAGAGCACACAATGCATTCATTCAGTATGATTGCACACACATAATATATATAAGCACGATACTGTCCTAAAGGGGTTAAGCTACATTATGTGAATGGCTGGGTAAGTGAGCTGCAGTGTATAGTATGTACAGGGGCTTCAGGCTCATATCTTATATTCTATAGAAATGGAGATTTCTGGCTGTTTGCTGAGAAAAAAATGTATTCCAGTGACGATTATACAGGGTAAGAAAGAAAAAAACTGATACTGGGTAACGGAACAAGAGCAAGGAGGACAGGGAAAACTGCCTGAGAGATGAAGGAGGGGTAAAAATGTAAGACCATGATTCAATATGCCTCATATGCTATCCCAAATTGATGTTTTTTCTACTTAAATCAATAAACATGACAGCCCTTATCTCAGAAATATCAAGCCTGTTTCACATCAAAAAATTTCTAAAAAGTTTTTTTGGGAAAGACTCATTTAACAAAAGGTCTATAGCTAGTAGTAATAGCATCAGCAGCTTGTAATGTTAATGCACGGCTGATGTAGGCCCTTATCAACAGGTGGGAGATGCACACTAGGTACATTGGTAAATGAGCTGAGGACAAGCTACTAATTGGCTAGAAACCAATTAAGGATGTAGAGATGGGAGGGCCTGCTATAAATGCTATGGAGGAGGAATCTCAATTTATATCGCACAAGATGCATCAATGGCACTTGTGTATAAAATACTAAGAATCACTGATGAGGGTGAAATTGAAATAGAAGAGGCTAGGACTAGAGACGGTGAAGGAGTCACTTAAAGAGTCTGACTAAACCACCTTGTACTACCTATAAATGGACTGCCCATGGATACAAATATAATCCAATTTCATCAATGCCCCTCCGAATCTATCAACAGTCATCTTATCAGTACCCCTTAACATGTAAACGTTAAAAGCTCATCCAGTTATTGAATAAGCTTGGTTTCATTTTCCAACCTCAATGCTAATCAAGAGCTACTCTTTAACTTCATTTCATTTGTTAAATCATGAAAACCTCATGGGAATGTTCATAGTAACCAATAAACTAGTAGGATTCTAGGTGTTTTTCCTTGGTGCTTATCAACTAAAAAGTTGAAATTGAGGAACATTTCTAGTAACATGGATGACATATGAAATGGTCATTGCCCTTTGCTATGTCCACCTGCCTCCATTGTGGGAGTTTGTATGGGAGGAGCACAGTGTCCTGGTGGACCTGATGTCAGCCATAGATCCATGTGTAGTGCCCAGATAGCACTACCTCATGTACCAGTACCAGTATATCACATACACACTGACATGGGCTCTTCCACTATATAAAGGACAGGTCCTTTGTGGGCCGGGGACAGTGGATTTCTCCACCTGGGCACAGATATATGTCAGACTCTTTGCCATGTTGATTTCATTGTAAGTGATGTTTCCACAGCCTCCACACCAGCCTCTCCAGACCCTTCTTGGAGATTTCTCTACCTCCCTGCCTACCTCAGTCTCACCCTCCACTCCCCCTGTTTCAGCCATACTTTATGTACAGCCTGCCTCATTTCCCACCTAGTTGGCGTCATGATTTCACTTAAGCACCAGTAAATCATGATGTAAACCTTTTACGGCCTGGTCTCATGGCAGGAAATGGAGGCGGGATATTGGCCCTAGATAAGCCTATGCCCCTCCCCCTGCCTCTGCCACACCTCCCCACTCTCACCTGCCCCTCCCCCCCCCAACCAGTGCCAAGCCTCCACTACCATACCCCCTTCCCCCCCCCCCCCCCCCACACACACCCTTACAAGAATCACTGCCTCTTGACCTATTGTCCCCCGCCCTTCAGCCTCTTCTGCAGTACTTCATATTTCCAGCAAGAAGTTCAAGTTCAAGTTCAAGTTTAACACTGTTTATTGCCTCTTCATATCAAGACGATCAACCTTTGGCAACCCGAACGTGGTCAGCGTTTGTACAATTTTCTTGGTTTGTATGTCATTACTGATCAATAAAATAATACATATGTGAGTAGGGAAACATTATCTTCCTACTTGTGAATAAGATAGACCTTATTTATCATCAAAAAGATTACTTATTGATTAGTCCTAGCTTTTTGGACTGTATGATACGTGATGTTATACTACCGGTAGCATTCTGCGGCAAAAGTTACATGTACATATGTGTGGCGCAAGTCCTTACTGACTTACTTAGGTATTAAATAAAGTATACTCAGAACAATTCACGTATCCGTCGCTTATGTTTTATACTAAACCTGTCTTGCTCCTTGTATTCCTTCATACTTTAGGTAATCATAAACCTTATGAACCTTGCCGCATGACTAGCTCAATAAGCTCTCGTTGCAGATCCCCCCCTGAAACCATCCCTGTATACATAGGTGGACTAGTATAACTTGTTTAACTAAGTGCGTCGACGTTTCACAGAGATTCAGACTCATTCTGGTCGTTATTAGGATCAGGCCATAAATGACTATGCACGCTGCTGTTGGTATATGGAGCAGTTGGAGTTCACTAATACTATGACCCTGTATTTAAATTAAATAATGTTGTATTGGATAGAGTTAGTACTTTCCCTTACCTGGGTGTGACCTTGGACACTGATTTAAAATTTGTTGACCATCGTATATGTGTAACTGCTAATATTAGACATAAGATCAGACAGCTGAGGAAGGTCAGGGATCACACAGATGAGGACACTGCTTTAACTATATATACAAGTCAATGGTATTACCTACAATAGATTACGCTGATTTTATATGGGATAGGGATAATAAGGGAGAGACAGAGGAATTACAGAAATTACAAAATAAAGGTCTTCGAGTAGTGTACAAAGTTAAATTAGAGAAAAACCCTTTAATGGACACGCAAAATTTACATGAAAAAAGTGGTTGTGATAGGTTAATATTTAGAAGAGACAAGCACCTACTGTATTATGCCTTCAGTTTGAAAAAGGATCCTATGTATATAGATACAAGGGCTCTACCTACCAGATGGAATCAAGGTATACGTCTTAAGGTACCAAGGTCACTAAAACCAATTGTGATACGTAGTGTCCTATATAGAGGAATATTAAGGTGGAATGACTTGAAACCAATGTACACGGAGTTGGAGACCCTTTGGAAGTTCAAACTAGCAATTAAAAAGGATTACCCACGCTGCTTTATGAATGTAAACTGAAATATCATACGACATACCATGTACTCATCTCATCTCATCTCATCAGAAATATTATGTAATAACTGTAGAAACATTCTTTTGTTCATGCCATGTCAAGAGGAAAGAAATCATAAGGATGCCATTGCTATATATTACACTAAAGACCATCAAAGATGCTTGTATAGATAGGGGTGCTGGCGGCAGAAGGGCAATGCGCCCAAGCTAGTTTTCGCCTGAAAAGGTGATTAAATCCAATAAATCCACGTTAAAAAAAAATACAACAATAAAGAATACAAAATGAAATAAGTAGCACTATACACATCAAGTCATTGTATTTAAGAAAAAAATGAAGCTGATCGCCCTCCCTCCCCCTATTCTGTCTCTATAGCCCTACGTGCGTCATTTACTTTCTCTTAGCTTCCCTACCCCCTCCATCCCTTACCTCTTCAACCTCCTACAAAAGCACTTATTGTGTTTTGTGCCGATTATAGCTTATAATTGGGTAATGCCTCATTTATCTCTTCTGTGTCCTTCCAACCCATAACTGCTACACCCTCAGGAAAAGACTAGTCACAACTACTCACAACTGACACTCTTTCTACATTCATATAGAAAAAACATGGAGTATATAAATAAAAGATAAACTGCTGCCAAATCCTCATAAAATATAGCATGTGAGCACGTAAAGGAGATGTCTCCGGATAGCAGCTGGTCAATCTTGTGAATGGCAAAAGATTTATTTTGGGAATCCTACTAAAACTTGATCCATACACTGTGACAATGTTAACCTGAAAGGATAGGCAACTACTGAATGTAATATATTGGCTGGCATGGCTCAATCAAAACGCAACAGTACCCATCTAGAAGCCTGTTCTAGTGCATATCTTATGTACTGGGTGCACATTAATTCATGCCCTCCAAGATGTGCACCTTGCCCATGAACTTGAGGATGATATTCAAATACGAGCAGAAATAAAGGGAGTTAGAGTGAAGGTGTAGCCAATGCGGTATGACCATTATAAACATCCTAGCTCACTTAGGATGTGGTCATTGGTTGAGGTTGTTGTATTACTACATAAACACATGCTCAAAAAGGTGCTCTGTAGCCTTTATCAACATGGTCATAGCCAAAAATAATTATCTCATTTCAAGAAAATAAAATAAAGAAACTCGTCTGACGGACAAAATGACGTAAAACTTTTTTATAACTAGTCATTTGTTTGACAGGCAAGTTTATTTGTCTTATTTTCTCGAAATGACATTAGTGTTTTTGGCTGTTATGCCAGTTAGTTGTGTGGGTTTCATTCAGATTTACTGTTTGAAATTCGAAAATATTGTCGCTCCCCTGTTGTCCGTTTCCTACCATAGCCACCAACCAACCAAGCACACCACCTGTGGGTGTGGTGAGTGGTGTATAGGGTGTGCCATGAGGAGAGGTAATGAGGACATAAACATAGCCGTAACACAGGTCAGTCCTCTACAACTAGGTAAAGGTCTTTTTTCAGTTCGTCCAATGCATAATTACAGACAAATACAGAAAAACTGTCAAGATCCGTCATAGCTGTAGGCCTATAGAGTTATACCCACAGGGTTGGCCATTTACGATTTCGCTGTTTGCGGTTACACTTATTGATAAGACACATCCGTAATGGTACCTTTTCCCTGTGTAATCAATCATTACTTACAGTGACAAGCATGTACCCTTTCTATAAGCTCATCAGTGTAGGCAACCAGAACCAGTCCCAACCCTTCATAGGCCGTATATGGCTCAAACTCCTGACTTACGTTGTTTTAGGATAGAGGAAGGACAAATCAGAAAGTACTTAATATGTTTAAACAAGTTTAGTATATTGAAAGGTATATATCTTGGCTCCTTGGAACACTTTTTGATACATTTCTAACCCTAGCGGTTCAGATTTTATCGCCTCGTGAAGTTTATTGTCCTTTTTTCAGGTGACTCCGTGATGAAAAATCCATGATCATGAACATTATGTTTTAAATACATCACAGCAACTAATAATTTTGTTTACAAGCTGGGCCAACATATATCTTGAAGCATACCAAGAATGGATATCCTCTGAGTAATAGTTTTTGAGATACAGCCCGATGAATTTTGAACATTTATCAGAAATATGAACATTTCAACTACATACTCTCAACTTTACCCTAGTTTCCTCAAAATGGTCCCATTATTGGTTAAATTCACTCTACAGTGTCCTGATCATGTGTACTTGAAGAACGTTGGTACCGGGTTAGACCAAATTTGCACAGTATAGGCCTGAAGTACCCCTATTAACCTATTTTACGTCACGGAGTCACCCGGGTGACTCCGTGATGGAAATTATTTCTTGTATAAATGAGCATAAAAATGGTGGATTTTTGCATTAGAACATTAGACAGAGTGGGTAGGACACAGGAAAACCAGAGATAACCTAAATATATTGGGTATTAACAATTTTATGAAGGTTTAAATTTTCATCAGGGTGGCTGGTGACTCCGTGACGAATATTCCGGGTGACTCCGTGACGGAAAATATGTATCCCAATGCTCCTGGAGGCAAGATTATTGGATATTTTTCAAAATTTCTTTTTTCCAGCAGAAGACAAGAGTTACCTCACAGTCTGGGATACAATAGAGACTGTGTGGATCTTCTTTATTTACTACATAGAGGTATCAACCTGAAATGACATTTGAATATTTTGCTCACAAAACACACTTAAATGACTGTGGAGAAAAAAATACGGAACATATCTAGTGAAATCCTCGTGAATCAATTGACTGTACCATAGACCTAATAGAAAATGATATTAGGAATAAGCTGTTACTGCCTCAGTACACATGGGAGGCATGTAAAACATGTCATTTTTAGCGCTTTTGAGGTTTTTAGGGTTTTTTGGGCCTTTGGAGGGCCAGAAAACGGAAAATATTAGGCCAATACACAAAAAATAGAGATTTCCTGAATTATTAGGATGTTTTTTCACATATACCAAAAATTTGAATAAATTGGTGCAAAACTGGTTATTCTGTAGGGGTATAAGCCTGAAAAGGGCCAGAAATAGCCAAAACAACATAAGTGGGGAGTTTATGCCATATAACCAAGATTTGCATAGACCTCACAACAGTAACCTCTCCTAACAATATAGTCCTTAAATGCCAGAAACGCAGCTTTGTGGTTAGATGGCAAACCTCTAGAACCTAAGCGTCTACTAGGGGAGCCATTTTATGGTTGCCATGGGTCTTAACTAAGGCACTTACATGATTCATGCACAGCATGTAAAATCATATATCACCTTTTTGGGGTCCCACCATTGGGGTTTATGAGCTCTATAAAATATATTTTTAGCCTGATATGAACCTGTGTTGTACTCCACATAGATTTATCAGTCCATATAAAGACTCGTTCCCAACATTATATGGGTGTCCCAGAGCCAGGAAAAAACATGGAATGAGATCTACTTGGTAATTAACTGCCTACTGATGTAATCTAATGCATCATCTTTTTTTGCTACATATTTCTCTAGGAACAAGAAGGGTGGCGGAAGGGACAAGATAGCAAGCGACAGATTTTAAACTAATCAACTGCCTTAAGCATGTATTCCACTGACGTAAATCAGATGAGATTCCGTCATCAGACAAGATTCCTCCATAAGTTTAATATTATAGACTGATGACAGAATTACAGACGATCAACCATAAGTAGACCATAAGTATACAGAGATGAGGAAAAGAATGATGAGTGCCAGCGGCTTCTATGCTATTGTAAGATCGAAGTGTACATAGACTTAATACCAGTAGACATGTAAGTAGTATACAGAGATGGGGGATAACTCATGGACCGACCGTTTACATGCGGGTAGGGAAGACACATTTTTGCCAGCTGGGGTGGGGGGGGGGGGGGGGGAGGGGACTTGATGAATAGGGTTGGGGGCATAATAAGAATAAGAAGCCAAAAATGTTTGAATCGAATATGGTATAGTTATTTCTGTGGGAGGGGGGCACTTTTTCTTTTTTGCTAATTGATAGCATGGTTTAGAAAAGAAGTTCTAAAAAGCATCTACAAAGCTTCTAAGCACCCGGCTGTGCTTTAGCATCTGCATCTAGATGTGAAGTCTCTATGTCATAAACAAGTGTAAAAAACAGTAATGATTGGGAAAACATGTGGGGAAAAATCTGAAAATTGTGGGGCTTAAGAGAGGGCCCTTTTTACATTGAATATGGTGCAGGTAATTAGTGCGTTGCACGGCAGCTCAAACCACCCAGTCCTATATAGAGTCTGGCCAGGCACAGGGCATAGTTCTCTTTATACTATATGGGACACTGAAAGGAAATATTTGGCCAGCGGACGAGAATCTAATTAATCTATGACAAGGATGTACATGAGAAGGAGGCAACAATGGGCGCAATTTATATTCAAGGAAGAGGGATGGATGGAATGATGAATCTAAAATAGAATCATCAGACAATAGTATAATGATCCCTAAATCTATGTCATCACCTGTAGATAATTATCAATGAGAATGACTTTTCAATAAGCATTGCAAATAGTATACCCTCTTGATAACATTTACTACTTGATAAACCATTCTGCAGAGCACCTGCCATTATTCATTATGACAACCTAGGTCGTCATAATGACTAGGCTCCTGCCCCTTTGCTCTTAGTGTACCTGCCTCCTAACGTCCTCTCCTCCCTGCTTGCCTGCCTTCCTTTTTCAAAGCCTCATTTCCTACCTAGTTGGCGTCATGACTTCACTTAAATACCAGTAAATCATGATGTAAAACTTTTGCGGCCTGGTCTCATGGTGGGAAATGGAGGTGGGATATTGGCCCTAGATCAGCCACAGCCCCGCCCTCTGTCCCTGCCCTCTGCCCCTCTTATTATACTTAGAGTAACACCGACATGCTCTTTGACCCGTCCACCACAACCTTCTATTCAGTCCAGCAGAATTCAACCTTGACAATGATATTTCACCGCACTTTTTAAAATTATAAATGGTCAGCCCTCTCACTCCCTCCCCCTCCTACCCTTCTGCCATAAGTTCAACTGCCTGCAATCCTGGTCTATAGCAAAGGGGTGTACAACACAATTTTACCTAACAAGCGGCACTACTTGGCATTATCAGTCCCAAACCAGATTATTATCTGATCAGTGACTGACTCAGTGAGGCAGGAACAAAATGAACACAGCACGGGTAATAATCTGGTGTAAATACAAGTACAGCTAATTAGTGCATTGCACAGGCAGCTCACACTACTCTGTCCTATTTTGAGTCTGACAAAGCCCGGGCTATAGTTCCGTTTATACTATGTGAAACACTGAAAGGAAATATTTAGCCATCGGAAGAGAATCTAATTAATCTATGACAAGGATGTAAATGAGAAGTAGGCAACAATGAGGAAGGTTTTTATTCCAGGAAGAGAGGCATGATGAATCTAAAATAGAATTTATAATCAGACAAAAGCATCATACATTGCCTCTTCTTCATCATCTAAATCCTCTGCAGATCATTATCAATAAGAAGTAAAACAACAGGTACACCGGCAAACATAGCAAAAGGCAATGACCATTTCATACGTCATCCATTTTACTAGAGATATCCCTCAATTTCAACTTTCAGGTTGATAAGGACCGGATGGTCAAAAATATAGAATCCAACTATTTAAAGGTGAGCTGCCAATAACCGAGAAGCAGTTAACAATCTAATGATGTGAGGTACAAACAGGGAACACAGTGGAGGAGAGTCTAAGTCTTCTATGGTAAATTCCAGCATCTAGGGTAACATGACCTCTTTGTAACCATTTGAAAATAGCATATATTTTTTATAACATTTACTACTTCCATGATACAACAGAATTCCAGAAAGATGAAACAGTCATTTCATTTTGCTAGTTACTGCTTGTTAAATAGAGAGGGATTATATTGTTGGCATTATTCCTTGTATTTTAGCTATTTAGGATTTAACAAAATGTGTATTAGAAACAGAGTTATATGTTACACATGGTTGTCATAACCTTATGGCTAATCCTACCCACATATATTCTGGATGTATGGAAGATATAGGGGTAGTATATTTTTCTAGTAATACAAGGCCATAGTCTGAGTCTATATCTAGAATACCAAGCCTGCAGAGCAGTACATAATGCCATAGTGCCTGCATCCCAGTGGGCACATAATGTTGAATCAACATTGATAAATGGTTGTCAACATTGATTCAATATTGATGCTATGTTGATTCAACATTGAACTGAATTTTGTGCCCACTGGGATTACACTCCCAGTCCAACCTTCACACACCCAGCACTTTAGATGCAAATGGTGACTACCTTGCACTCTGCTAAATATAACATCAGGAGATCAGGTGTCAGAATGCAGTATGGGGAGTGTGACCACGGAATCTGTATTGGTTAGTATACTGCTGTTTTATGCTGGTATGTACACCAGCCAGTGTTGTTAGATTTCCATATAGCTGGGCAGTGGGGAGGCAAGGCGCTTTGAAGGAGCCTCATATGATGCCAAACTCACTCTGTCTTCTTGAAACTCCCTTCTTAACCGCTCCCTTTCCTCTCTCCCTGCTTCACTGGAATATGTCTTGTAGGTGTAGAGTAGATTCTATTATAGGTAAACACTAGAATCATTTGTAGATCTACAGTAGATTCTACTGTGAATTCATTCTACGTATTGGAAGAAGAAAATACCAGAGCATACAAGAGTAAAGGGAGGATCAAAGGAAGTAGACCTGTAGACAGGTATACATACAGATTGACATGGCAGCAGCAAGCAAACATCTGGGTGGATATATAGCTAATAGAAGAAGAGAATATCACAGGATTATGAGTGTCTACTCTAAAAACACATTTCCCTAAGGTCCTGAAAACCACCAGGGCTTTCTTTTATCTTATACATAAAGGCCCCTTGTAAAAGCAATAAAAATGTGGTTGTAGCTTCAATGCAGCATGGGCTCTTGTCTGTAACTCTCTAACCCATTATTCCATCAGGTCAATGCACCAATGCAGCACCTGCAGCACATCTCTTCACTGGTTATAATAATAACATATTATTATAAAGCCTTGAGACATTCTACATCCTTACAGGGTTATAAGCACTGTTCACTTCGCTGAATCACTGCTGCTTCCTCTGATTACATGCAATACCTATCCCCCAGGGACTAAAATAAATTCTTACGAGACCTAAATCTAAATCTGATAATGTGTAAGCACTCACATTATGCCTTTCTTCCACACGTTCTGCCCTATAATCATTTTTGTCATCAAATTAAAATCTCTTCTGTGAAAACTGCACAAGTGTACATCTGTCCCTAAAAGTTGGTTTTACTTTATATATTGAGGGTCAGCACCCATTGCTTTCTAGCCTCTGCCCAAGGCTACTCTACCATCTGGTCTGAAATCTGACCTTTTAAGTGAAGAACACTTCTTGGATGCGCTATTCCTATTGTTATCTTAATGCATGACCCGGATGAGTAGGTTATTTATGCATCATACCTATCATAAATGGTGTCTTGTCGGTGTATAGGAGTGCTTGTATATCCCTCATTATAAAGCCATATTTAAGCTGTGTTCTTGTGCACATATTTTTGGACGGACCTAGACCTAGAACCAATATATTTAGATATAGAAATCTATATGTACAAATGATTTTGTAATATTGTCTAACATATCTTTACGCATATTGTGGCAGACAATAAAAATAATTTCAAAGCAAAAATAAGCTTCAGAAATAATGCCCTGATAAATGTATGCAGCACAGCCCAGTGGCTCATTGATTCTGCTTTGGGTTATCATGATGACAAGTTCTGCCTTGAAGCATCATTAACGATTAGTGTAGGGTCATTTACTTAGTTAATGAGATATGCAGGAACAATATGAACACAGCACCAGGTGTTGATGAGAATTGGCTGTGAATACAAATACAACTAATTAGTGCACTGACACAGGCAGCTCTGTCTTAACCCTGTAGGTACGTGGTAATGTCCCAGGGTTCATGTCTTCTATTGTCAGTATGCACACGGGCATAACTGGTGTTGTGTATATGCATTATGATATCCCTTCAGAACCTGTAGACTTATCAGTAATGTAGTATAAACGGATGACTTGCCAGGAATGCATCCATGGAGCTTAATGCCAAATGCATTGAATCGCTGACATGAAGGGTTAAACTGTATGAAGTGGATTGTGGGGTAAGTGAGCTGATGTTGATAGTATGTCCAGAAGCTTTTGGCTGTATGTTTATCTCATGTTTTGTATGAATGGACATTTCTTGTTGCTTTATAAGGATCAATTTATTCAAACTATACATAAAAGACGCAGCATG
The DNA here is from genome assembly GCA_947462335.1 of Harmothoe impar. Lineage (NCBI taxonomy): Eukaryota > Metazoa > Annelida > Polychaeta > Phyllodocida > Polynoidae > Harmothoe > Harmothoe impar. The sequence continues at coordinate 60,080,338 of OX381721.1, read as the reverse complement.
CGCTATTCTTTTCCACTGGATGAGCATTAGGAGTGAAAAATCATAATGTTTCTGTATAAAGATCTATTTCTTCATTTCTATCCCTTAAATGGATCTTCCATTTGGCCCAACGGACAAAAACAAAGCCTGCTTTTGTGCAACATTTCCGAATACAATACATTTATTTAATTTCCATTTCTAAACAGCCTTCATGCCTGGACAATATTAAAACAGGCTCCCCTATTAGGCTCTGATCATTTCTGAGGGAAGAGCCAATGATTGATGTTATTAACATTATGTTGCGAACAGTTATTGCAGCTTCACAATGTAAACCTAATCAACAAGTGGTGGATACACTACATTTATGAATGAGCTGAGGATTAGCTACTAATTACCTACTGCCAATTAAGGATTGCTAATTGGACTTGTACAAGGATGGCAGCTTATCTAGAGGAGGAACATGATTAACATTGCACAAAAAAAACTATTGTGTAGAAAAAAATGTATCCGGCTGAAATTGTAATAGAAGAGGCTCAGACTAGATGCTGTAAATCAGTCACTTAAACCGTCTGACTGAACCACTTTGAATTACTGGTGAATCGACTGCAGATGACTACACATATTATATTGTTCATCAATACTCCTCGAAATCCATTGGCCATCTTTATATCCATAGTCATTATCTGTTCCATAGTACTCCTATATACTTGTAAACTGATAGTTTTAGACCACATCCAGTTATTTGCATTTTATTGCAGGTTTGAGGACACCTTATGGGAACATTAGATAAAGGGGAGTACATATGTGATATCTGTTAGTTTGTAACCATTAACAAAATTGAAATCAAAATGGTATAAAATGGCTATTACTAAAAAGGCCCCAACTCGGATTCTAGGCAACAGTTATCTCATATCTCACCTAAGTGCAAAAAACATCTGCTCTAACATTGTTCCCATATATGGACATTATATAAACCAACACTTAGCTGTGAGAGTGTGTCCAATTGCATTCAGGAAGTGAGGTCATGGACTTAATCCCTGCCCTCTGATTGGTCAGAGCTGTCAGGTAGCCATGGGTACACAACAGCATAGAGAGCCTTGTCAACATGCATTCAGTGGTTGTGAAAAGAAGGAGACAGAAGTGTAATCCGTTTCTTTTAGCTATAACTAATAGAGGACACTGTGTAAGGAATCAGTGCAGTACAATATACCTGATATTAGACCTGAGTTGTCACCCAAATATATATATGAGACATGGACCTGATTGTATACCCAAAAAGTGTACTCCTTTTGCTTCGCCATTTACCTACACATTCCTGCTTGGCTTTTATAATTGCTGTTTGTATAATGCTTCAGCTCTCTCCCTCCCCTTGCTTTTCTGCCTCCCTTCCTCACCTAGGCCCTACCTAGCCCGGTGTCAGAATTTCACTTAAGCACCAGTAAATCATGATGTAAACCTTTTACGGCCTGGTCTCATGGCGGAAATGGAGGCAGGCTATTGGCCCTAGATCACAGTCTCAGCCCCTCCCCCTGCCTCTCCTCCGCTCCCCATCTCTCACCTACCAGCCCCTGCCTTGTCTTTAGCCTAAGCACACCCACATCAAGATCATCACTGACCCCTGACCCTTTGTCCTTGACTTTATTTGACATTTACCTTGAAATCCCCAACAAAGAGACTTGTAGAATAGCCTTAGATCATGAATTCCCTTTGGTAATTAACATCTTTTGATGTCATAGAGAAAAGCCATATACTGCTGCTACACATTCCTTCTGTCTGGTCTCATCCTACATCAGTCTCCCTTCCTACTTCCCCTTTGATTAAACATTGCATTCATTGAGACTGATCAAAAAATATATGCAGCTGGGAAATGTTTGCTTAGGTTTATTCATTGGGCAGGTTGTAATATCAATTATATTCACTTTAGAAACATTTTACTAGCTACTGAAATAAGTCCCAAAAATGGGATGACATCTATAGTTATTCTTCAGAGCCATTGTGTGATGTCATGTCTAGATATGTTCAAATATAAGTAAGAGTGCCAAGGGGCAACTTGGTTCTTGGCCCATGATCCAGGGCTAGGTGCTAAAGTGACAAACCATTGCACCCACTAAAGTGGGTGTTTTATGATGGTCCAAGCTCATAACTAAGACACTAATGTGATTTATGTACCTGTGTTGTATCTTATATCACTTCTTAGGGTCTTGTTAAGCTAAGCCATAAATACACTCTAAAACCTAAACTGGAACCTGTTCATGTCAAGATAGATTTCTATTAAATCGGTACTATCTTTAATGTCACCTATTTTCTATTGGTCCCACATGAGTGCCATGGCAAAATTTATCATAGCTATGTGATCAAATACAACGCTAAAGAGAGGACACATGTATTATTGTTTAGAAAAAACAAAGATGAATATTCATGGAAGGGATATATAGCTGTTGACTACATCGTCACATAATCCATAGACTTTGTATGACTTTTTATATATAAAGGGGTATGCTACTGACAGAGGGAAATTACACAAAGGTTGTCTTGTAATGGCCAGACAGACATAAAGCATGTAGCACACTGCCTATAGGCATGCTAGTGATGCGGCAATGACTCATGGATCCATGATGGCTGTGGTCACGCACTGTCAACTGTAATATAGAGACAGATAACATGAGGTTCTATGTCAGGAGTCCAGCTGTGCTCTGTTAAACCTTAAAGGGCTGCCTCATGGTTAATGCAGCTAGTGGTGATGTATAAATGCTACTTCACTTGGATTGCCCTCATGCATCACGCAGATGGCTCAAGAATTTAATTATAGTTTAGCCTGCTGTTCAGTTCACTTTCAACTACATCATTATAATCAAATTTAAGACGATCCCATGCAATCCAAATTCTCCCTTGGACAAAAAAGAATTGTAAAGGGACTTAAAACTAGATCTGTTAATCTCTAAACATTGGCATGATGCCCCGCTGATATTCATCCTCCTATAGCGTGTTTTGTAATGAAATTTAACCCATTGAGGCTGGCCCCAAACAAATATTTTCAGCCAGGGGGCCGGGATTTTTTCCAGAATTTTTCCCTGGGGCAGGGACTTTGCCCATTCCCATAGAGTTAAGTCAATTATAGTCGACATCCGGCCCCACATGGTGTAGTAAATAGTCTACATTCGGCCAAAGGTGGATGTAGAGTATAGTCTACATTCACCCTCAATGGGTTAAACCTCTTCTGGGAGAATTATCTCTTGATTGTGTGAGATATTAGTAGCCTATGGGCCTATTTGATATATGGGATTGAAGGAGGACCGTTGATTACCTAGACACACTGACATTAATACATTATGCTATGTTCATACTGTTGCTGGGTCATATTCAAATGAAGTTGAAGCAATGCTGATGCTATTTCCCCCTGGTCTGTGAATAAGTAATAGTCAAAAAGTCTGAAGAATCTCACCAAGTTCTGAGGCACACCATTCCCAATTGCAAAAACAATGCTAGATCTATGAATAGCATAATGTTATTTCTCATCCTACCTTTACCCTGGATGACTTTCTTAGTAACAAACTGGTGCTTACCTGCAAAGACACAAGAAAAAACACAATCAGTACATGGGTGATTTATACAGAAACAGCAATGATGATCAAAGAGCTCCTGACTGTTGGTGCATTGGGAAAGCTCTATGACATTTTACTAACTGTGCCTACATCCTGGGCCTGGGTTGCACGGGGTGAGGAGTTGGTGGTCACACTGCAGCTGCTTAACCCCAACTGGATCCTTTGAGTACCACCATAATTTCATTTTGTGTCTCTGAAGGTTTGTATATGGTTGTGTCTCATGAGATTGTAACAATTGGAAAGTCTTTGACTGGGTGTAGTCTTTGACCGAGTGTATTCTTTGAACAACAAGCTTCAAAACAGCTGAGATGGAGGCTATGTACACAGAATGTTTTAATTGTTACCAGCGCCTTCGGCGACTGGATTATGAAGAAAATAAAGTAGGCCTACTGCAGGACATAAATTTATACAAAGTCACAGGCCTATCCTTCCGGAAAGGTGGGCCCTATCCTCCCGGACACCTGGGGCCTATCCTCCCGCCCCCCCCCCCCATTTCCATCACTTTCAGTCCATCTAATGTGAGCGGGAAACGATGGCAGTGGCGCCATCTAATGAGATGCACCAGAACTGCTTAGTGACCTGATGTTGCTTAGTGAAGTGATGTTGCTTAGTGACCTGACCTGACCTGACCTTTGACCCCGCCCCTATCAACAGGGGAGCGCCGATTGAGAAGTTTAGACTCGGAATTCTCAATCATTTAATCGTATTTTGATTTCATACTATGCAGGGGACATTAACTGGGTATTTACTCTCGAATTTCATTGTACCTCATCATCATTACTCACTAATCATCTTATTCTAGTGCTGTTATGTAGGCCAAGATAATGGCGGATTGTTGTGCTTTTTTCGTCTTCTAGTTGCCAGGCACAGGCACTTTGCGAGAGTAGGCCTACATGTATTAAATACAATATTTATCTTAATGCAATTGGATTCTGAGAATTTCTTTTAAAGGTAGACAACTTGTTTCATGTGAGATCCTCTAGATATTAATCTGATTGAAATTGAAGAAACCATCGAGTTAGCTTAGCATTTAGTACATATTTCTAGGTAGCCTCTTTCGGTTCATCTGGTACTATCAAGTACCTCCAGGCTAATTCTATGGTTCGCTGGTACCCACCCAAATAATGCCGTTTTATATATAGGGGAACAATCTTGCATGTATATACATTCATATATGCACTACATTGTTTTAAAGTAGGTCCCTGCCTCTTATATATTTGTATTTCAAATATAACATGAATTATACTAGATTGTCAAAACCATACAGCAGGCTTAAATGTTCCTTTTCATCTCTAACTCTCTATCCTTCTCTAATATTATCCATAGATGCGCCTCCCATTCTCCTGGCAATATAACATCCAAGCCTACTCAATCCATATCCTACCAAGTCTTAAGACATGAAAAAAGGACAGGTGCATAAAACATCTGTAGACAGTTGAAATATTTACATCCTCCATAAGTTGAGCTTGAATCAGAGTTAGATCTTCTTGATGTCAAGACTGGAATAACAAAGTAATACCTCTTCCTTATCACCAAAGAAACCTTACTTGTACTCATCTTATATTTATGACTTTAGGTGTCTCTGACAGATTACACTAAGGTGGTCTTAGTTTAAATGCATTATAATGGTACTTGTTGGTTGGGACGCAGAGACTTATGGCATAGTCACAAATATCCATCAAATGAAAGAGATTCAGGCATCAAATATGACAATATATATTTATATACGGAGACAGTTTCCTCATCACAGAGCAACTGGTATATCCACCAACGAATAAGATTGAAAGCATTGACTATGAATTGTTTATGATCTTACACAAAGTCAGGTCTATAGGAACTCCATTATGTTTTAGATTAGATGGCACCAGTTCAGATCAGGCCTTGGAATTTGGTATTCTCTCTTGTAGGGCTGTATTGTAATAGCTTTTAACTCCTACTAGAGAGCTATTGCCTGACTTGTGCTAAGACACAGACGAATGTATTCTGAAACAACAATGATTAAGCTTTGTATTGCACATTTGAAAGTTACTTAGCCGGTTAAAAGATAACCTTTAGGGAATATTCACCTAGTATTTTGTATGTATGATAGTACAATCAAGTGTTACTGTTGTCACCGGAAGAAAAAAGCAAAGCTAGTCTGCAAGAATAACTACAAATTCAGGGGTCTTATTCAAGGTTAGTGGTCAGCTTTAGTCAAAAACTACTCTAATGAAATGTAATATTTTGGACATGCAGCTAGCGCAGCCAGAGTATGTATGAATTCTTTTTTTACCAAAAGGACCAAACAATCTATTGCATGTGTTGCTAGATCTATCGAAGAAATGAAATCGACCTTCTGAAACCGACATACATCCTGTTATGGCCATCATACACATTAACAAACCTTGCACACTACTGTGTAAAGTCGTTGCTACCATCAGGACACTTATAAAGTGATACATGGAACCTGAGTATGTCCCGTGCTATGGGACTAATAAATATAACAACACTGTCAGCAGCACATTGTGCGTACATTGTTAGTAGTCCCCTTCCCTGCATGCCCTCTGTGAGCTGACAGCTTTGTGGTATCAAAAGAACCAGCAGCCCTGCCCTCACCACCCTCTACTCACCACTCTCACCCCTACTCAACCATCACAGTGCCTCCTCCTATAGGGATCCGACCTTTGCCAATGGGCAAGGCATTGGGAAAGGGGCGATTCCCAAGGAGCAAGAGGAAAGGATTGATAACATTTGGGCATTGGGGATAGGTCATTAGTAAATCTGAGGAAAGGATCAGCATTTGTTAAATGAAATGTCTATCTAATATGATAGGCAACATGGAGAAAAGCAGCGAAGAGGATTGATTGATGCTGTGTGCATTGGGGGGTTGAGCACCATCTGAAAGCTAGAACTAACTACTTGATGCACAGTTGATTGTCCATTAAGTATTATTTCAAGGATGAAACATCTTATGTTATATATACAAATACACCATCATGGATTTTGATTTGTTTTTTTGCCAATATGAACTGATATACTACTTCTAAAAGTTGTCAATATCACAGTATATTGTTGGTTATGCTTATGAATTGATGGCACCTCATAGTATCCGTCAATTCCCCTTTACCTAAGTACCCAGCAGTGTACTGCCTCAAGTGGCTGAGTACTGAGCACCGACCTTGCTCCGGCTATTGTGTTCAGTGGAGCGTGTAAAGATGGGCCTCAGAGGGTAATAAACCACAAGTGAGGCATTCTCACTGCCAATACAGAGTGGTCCTGTCCAGATTTCTTCCACATATAGATAAGGGTCCTGATGTTCTCTTTACTGTTGATAATGCAAATACCATACTGCCGTAATAGCTGTTACTCTTTTATTGCATCAGTAATTCTGATTAATCTTTTGTTTCTATAGGAACAGATTTAGAAAGTGTAGGCTAGTTATGTTCCACTTACTACTTTTCTAGTTCACTTCTTCTGGCAATCCAGGTTAAGTCATCAATACATTGGTTAACTGGCATTTCCGTCAGTTAACTGATGGTGGTTAGGTTTGCAGTGGTCAAGTCTTTATGAGAATGTATTTCTTCCTAATCTGATGCACATTGCTCACCACTTCACATTCGAGATTCATACCAGTCCATACTTGATTTATATCAGTGCAGACCTCTTGGCTACAGACTTATCTCTCCTACACCCAATTTGAGCTGCCTTTATATTCACACGAAACATGGCGCTCATGCCTTGGCACTGAAAAAAAGCATCTTACTGCTCTAGACTAATGCACTGAGACACCTTTTGGTGTTACTTGATGATGGTTTCAAAACACAATCTTGTGTAAGGCTCTTGCAATCAATAACTGCCAATGCTAGGTGGCAATATCTATGTATACGGAAAATCCATGTGTTTTAGAACCACAATAAACCCCACCTGGCTACTCAGTTGGCATGCAATAGACCTATACATACATTAAAAAGTGATGAACCATGATTATTTAACTCAAAGTCCCGGGATCTACATACTACTTCCACGGATACCCTCTCTCACACAGCCTCCTTGAGAAGGATGGGGTCCTGTGGCTTGTGGACAATCTTTACAACATATCTTATACTCTGGCAGTCTGACACAGAAGTTGTATACACACAAGACAGAAAACTTGGTAAAACTGATATAATTACATGATCTTGACATTGGTAGCCATTTTGTTTAATGTTATGGCATGTTTTCATATTTAAAAAGGTGCTACCTACCCCCTTCTGGACTATAATAACCAGTGTGTTGTGTGGGTGTGGTTGGTCTAATTTACATCCATAAGTCATGATGTGTTTACCTACCCTTGTTGACATGACTCTGGGACTCAATTATGCATCATGTCCTTTGTAGGCTTTACAATGTTAGGTTGTAAGACTGTGTCACACAATGTAACATAATGTGGCTACCAGTGGTGTTACGCTCAGGGCATTGCTAATGACTTCACTTTACTGGGGTTTCCACTTAGGGTAGACCATCCTCTATTCATCTGGGAAAATCAACTTAGGTAAAGCTCTGACAGATGTGCAACAGATAAGTGTCAAATCACAGACAGTAGAATATTGCATTTTCCCACGACAAATGACAACTAATGGAATTCTTGTTTCTGCAGGATGTTTGGTGTAAAAGTGACTACTCAAATATTCAGTTATTTCATTTGATTTGCATAGAGCCTATGATGCCTGTCCAGAGGAACCCATGTGTGTCACTAGTTTATCTTTGGCTATAGTTTGTGAGGTCCAGACTATAAGTATGACTCTAATCATGATTCATACTAATTGTAATTTAGCCAGCTATCAATGTGTATCAAATATCCTTTAAATATCCGTAACACATGGTATACTATGGAACTGACTGGCCTTTATTTTAGAGAAGATAACGCAAATACCTTGACAGCACGGTCCATGTAGATAGCAAGCCTCAGGGTGCTTTAGCCAATTGTGTGAATAGAAACTATATTAAAAGCACTCTACACCCAAGGGCTTAAGTGGTAGAAAGCTGTGGGAGTACTCTTAGGGTAACATGAAATGTACATTTGGATAAGTTAAAAGCATTAGGGAATCAATTCCTGTGTAACGTCCATATCTTGTTTCAATTCATCACGTTTATAACATGATACCTGAGTTGCTATATGAGAGTTTAGTGCAAACTTTTCAATTTAAAATGAAAAGTAGGTGTTTCTTTAATTCCATTCATAACTCAAAAGTAGTGTTTATTACAGATAATTTGGTTCAACAGCCAAGGATGTAATTTGATCTGAGCATGACTTGACTTATTGTTATTGGCAACAATGTTTCATGAGAGATTTTTCAGCGGCCTTGAGAGCCCAATAATGAAATGGGCCGTTCTATCGGCTATAAATGTCACTGAGTAAACTGAGGAGGGATGGGGGCAATGGGTGAAAGGGACATTGATGCCCTTTAAATGGGGAGGCGCTCATTAGTTGTAAACCAAATAATGAATATCCATTTAAGGGCAGGATGGTGCTTTCCAAAGCAGGAATTATCCTGCATCGTGTTAATGCTACGGACTAAAGTCCAAAGGGTTGGTAGGACTTTATTCTAGACCTCTAACTGAACTACATTATCACACTTTTTGTTAAAGAAGAATTAAATTGTTAAACTTCAACCATGCTATTTCATTCATTACTTTTCATTTTCGTGGTGAATGTTTATAAGATTTTATTTTTTATTTCTCTCCTCAATTGCCTTTGCTTATACCTTTGTAGTTGTGTGTTTTCAATACATGCTTTGAATGTCACCAGTGCAGTTTACCTGATTATAAGATCAAACTATCACACATGTTTTTGTCTCAACAGGGTGGAGGTTGTAGGCAGGGTAACACAGGGGTTAAGATTATAAAACGATGGCCATTATTACTTTTCCCTGTGAACAATTATCATTTATATAATAAAGAAACATTCACAGCTCAAGATCATGAAAAGGAAAATGGAGAATGTCAGCGTGGGAATAACCAAATAGATCATTGCTGTTGGGGAAATTGATCCACTCAAATACCAGAATGGGTCCTATTGATTCGGAATTAAGGTTTCTGGCCAAATTCAAGTTGTATGAGTGTGTGGAGATGGGGGTGAGGGGGGATGATTGAGCAGGACTGTGAACATCAGCACCCAAGGCAATGTACTACAGCACTCTCACAGCATAGCATCAGTGTTTGTAAAGTAGACTCTGCTGTTGACCAAAAGGTGAGTAGCAGAGTAAAGCTATGTAGCCCTTGTATTTGATGATTAGTGTGGTTAAATTCCATCAGGTGAATTACTTCAATATATGTTGAGGTGGAAATGGTACCACATTTCTTGTAGAGACTGCAGTAGAATAATGGCAGTACTGCTCAGGGCTTGACAGAGATTCTTTAGCCAGACACTGAATAGTGTAATAAACGAGACTTTGTTCCCCTTAATATTGGTGTTATGTTATTAAGTCAAGAACAAGGTCAACACAGTTGGATGAGGTGTACAGGTTGCTGATAGAGGTTTATTCAAGATAACCTAGACAGGCTTAGCTAATCTGGGCGAACTCCCCATAGAGTCCAGAGCAGGTCAGTAGGCTCGGAGCCGATATGAACATGGGTCTTTGCCCTATCAGAGGTACAAAGGAACCAACGAGTTCCATCAGACACTGGCTATGTATAGGCAGCCAACCTGCACGCGCACACGCAGACCGGAAGCCTATAGCGACCTCTATCCAAGCCCCAAGCCCAGAGCAGGTGCTGCCACCTACTGCCGGGGTGAAGGGTTCCGACAGAGTTTGCAACACAGCGTCCAACAGAACCCGCCATATGAATAACCCAAACCCTAGCCCCTACACTAGTATGAAACTTGTCTGGGTTCCTGCCCCTGCATCTTCTTGATTGAAATCATACAAACTGCTAGCAAATACTGGCTTTTGTTTCAAACAGTTTAGAGGATTGCATGAAAACATGCACAAATAAATGCTTGGACATGAGTATATTGAATCAATTTCTGTTATCATCAAAGTTTTGCTTAAAGCATAGTTGTTTGATGAATTTCAAGAGAGATATTTGATTTTCAGCACAGTCTGAATGGAATTGCCTTTAAGAAAAAATGCCTCTGTTGTATTCTCTTCAATAAGAGCCACAGCCGTTACAAGGCCTGTGATTGGTCAAACATGAACCTGTAGATAAGTCTGCTGGTCCTGATGGAGACACAGGGCTCCAAACCTCCTCTGTCAGACGCCATCTTGTGATGGAGGACCGTGCATGCTGACCTCCATCAGTGACAGGTCATGCCCCCTGCGGGATAAAGGAGGAAGCCCCACACCATCTCCTTATTTACTGTGAGACATTGATATAGCAAAGGTCACTTTGTAAGCCTTATTAGTATCATTGGTTTTCAAATGTTAAATTTATTGCTCTCAGATCCAGTTCAGCTAAATAGCCAAGAGTTATGTGATATTTCTCTTTCTGTCTGTAAAGTTTAGGGCCTTTGAAAGCCTTTACATCTCATGCTTCCGATCGAAAGACAAATGGGCAGCCATTATTGGAAAATATTTTACATGACTAAAAATGTATTTTTAGTCTTGTCAGAATATACATGGCATATGTGAGTAAAGGCAAAAAAGAAATCCGCACTTATCTCTATCTGCCTGCAATAAAGCTGGCTCGTCCAACTTGCACGCCCACCACCACATCTGTAATATGCTTGTAACCCCCTCTACTCAACATAATGCTTTAATGTACTGTCTCATTTTCCTGTCAGCGTGCTGTCATCCTATTGGGATTTGTCAGTTCCCAGCATAACTCTCTACCATTACACTAGTTTGTTATGACATTAAATGAACATGAACCTAGAGTCTTTATGCCATCCTTGAGACAAGATGGCAGTGTCCATGGAAAAACATCCTTTGACCCTTTAGGCTAGGTTAGGGCCCAGTCCCTGTATACACTGAGCCATTACACGTGATATGTAACCAGCTGCCCTGACTAAAAGACCTATGGTCTGCCCTCCCAAGGGAATGACCATCACTTCTCCACCTCTTTAGCTCTTCCCTCCCTTGGCCCAGGCTTCCCACTGGTATTATATCAGTTTGTAAATGGTTTCGCTAACTCTGAGTTGGGACTAGTAATAGTTGTTTACCTCGGTTCTTCTGCATTAAAATCTGATTTTTCACTTTGATTTGATCTTGCAGCAATTTGCATCTAGCCTTGTTGTCTCTACTTTGTAGGCAGTCTGTTCCAATCCATGGACAATTTGTAAAGTTCCTGACCAAAATATGGGTTACAAGGGTATTGGATTGGGAATAAAGCAAGCTGTAAAAAGGTCAATTAACCCATTGAGGCTGACCAGAAAATTATGTTTTTAGCCAAAAGCAATCCCTTAGGCTGGAACATTCCTCAATCCCATAGAGTTATGTCAATTATAGTCAATATCCGGCCCCTCATGGTGTAGTAAATGGACAACATTCGACCTGGCATGGATGTAGACTATAGTCTACATTGGCCCTCAATGGGTTAATAATAATAAGACAGCATTTTTATTCAGCACAATATTCTACTACAGTTATACATAGAGAGCTTACTGAAATTAACCATGGATGAATATATGCAGTTTACATATTATACTCCTCACAATACATTTAGAGTTCAAATGTTGCAGAGCCTGAGGCAAGGACGACAACCTCAAACTTTCCCAAAGACATTCTGCCCTTTTTTATAACCATCCATCTTTTAACACTGTTGCTCAATCCCAGGCTTAATTTACACTTTGACAATCGCCCACAGAATCCATCTTCCCCTCTCTTTCACGATCCAATGCCCTCTCACTCTGCCCTCTGTCGGGCCATTTGTGAACTACCGGAAGTCCCTACCTTTCCCGGTGGCTGTGTTAAGTTTGCTGCCTGGACTCATGTTTCAACTGGGTGAGGGTCTTGTGGATAGCCTCATTGTGCTGCATGCTTGAGGAGTGAGAGCACACAACAGTCACAGCTAGAGTCCCACAGTAGTATAACACATACTCAATGGTAATAGGCATATAGCATATACTCACTGCTATTTCAAAAGGCTTGAATATGCAGCACAACCTGACCCTTATGAGCATGCTTAGTTAACACATCTCTGAAATATACAGGTAAATCATTTAAGATTGTAAAGATTAAAAGGAAACACTCACATGGAAACCCCAAAAGAATGGTCTCATTGCCCATCAGTACAACACAATACCAGCACCAGTGCCTCATGGTCTGACTACACTGCAGTCTCATACCACAGCACTCCTATAGCCCTAGCAGTAGCTTAGGCCTGAAGACAGAGGGACCCAGCTATTGGATGGGCCTAGACAAATCGACCAGTCACAGTCCCGAATGCCATTTGGTGCTGATTGTTCCCTGGGGGTGAGCCGGAACGGTTTCATTTTGGCTACTTTTGTCATCATCTTTTCAGTAGGAGGAGAGCTCTAGGCAGGGAACCCGCAGGTCCTGTGGGGTAAGAGGATTATGGTGGAGGGCAGACATAGTGCACTTTCCTAGCAGAAGATCGTAAATGCTGACATCTCTGCTAGAAAAGAAATAGTATTGTACTGATGGCAATTGAAACTTATCTCTTAAGGGGACCAAGTAAAGGCTAAATAAGTTCATCAATTGGGAGGTAAAAACTAAATTAAATCAGTTAAACTGTTATTGAAGCTCAAAATGTGACTGTCTTCATAAAAAAACTACAACTAAGTCCTCTTTGATATTTATATTTAAATAATTTCACTTTACCAAATGCTATTGATAATCTCTTATTTTAACTGAGTCAATACAAAGAAGAATATTCAAAAGCAAAATCATATATGTATATTTTTCAGAGGGCAAGTAAGTCAGTATAGTGGATGAAAAAGGGAGAAAGGCAAAGGAGGACGAGAAAAACGCAGAAGAGAAGGAATGTGGAGATGAGTAGAGAGATATGGCAAAAGAGGAGGCATCAGTAAGCATACATCTGGCTGCAGCTTGTGCAGGCAAATGGTGGAGGCAGTAGTAGGGTCTTTAGGATGAAAGCACAGTCAGGGAAAGGCCCCTCCTCAAAGTAACTATCCAGGCTGGCCATTTACATGGCACAGTTAAGTGATTGTTATTGTACCAGAGGTATTTGCAGGACAAGGATACAGTTCATACAACAGTTACTCTCAACTTCAACTATTGATATCAGATATGTACAATGCATTATTGGTAATTTGAGAGGGTGAAGTACATGAAGTGAATTTTAAATAGATCAATGCTGCCAAGCAAAACATAATTTGAAGATCTGTATGTTCTGCATGAGTGAGACCTAAATATGGTAACAACACAGAATATCGGGAGCCTTTCATACGAGGACACTTCTATGAAATGTGCCATGGGTGGAACCACTATAGCTTCTTAATTGTCATTGATTTAACCTAGATCCCACTCCAACTTAAAGATGTCTCTGTCTTTTCCGAAATCTAGCACTGCATCCAAAGATCTACATACATCTAAAATGATTGGAGTCTACTATTAATAATCTTACAAATTTACATAAATAGCCTAAAAACACCCTGGCTATTCTTTTATGCAATTAACGGATCGAGCACAGAATAACAGCTAAAAATCTAGCTTAAGTGCAGGAGAGTGCTATGTTTTTTTTCTCTTGAACTCACATTAATGCCTACTCTACTGGGTCATCATTATTCACCAATACTGCACTAGTGAGTGTTTTGCCATTACTGAATTTGTGTATGATGCTTCCAAATGAACAACAACCAGTAAGGCACCATGCCATCCATTAAGGGCTGTTTGTGCTGTTCACTTCATTGTAGGCTAAATCATTAGAGCTCCCCCCACTAAAGACGATTACATGCCATCCCAATCCTCCCAGAGACTAAAATCAATTCTTACTCGTTCACCTAAATCTGAATCTGATAATCTGTAAGCACTCACAGTATGCCTCTGGTCCACACTCACTTGCCAATAATCATTTTTGTCATCAAATTAAAATCTCTTCTGAGAAAATTAGCTCTTGATTGTGTAGGATATCGGTCGCCCCGGGGCTTATTGGGGATATAGGAGAGCAATGGGGGCTGTTAATTACCCAGAGATATCGACAAATACCAGAGTCTTATTATGCTGTGTTCCTATTGTAAGAATGTACAAGTGAATATCTACGTTTTAGTCCATTTCACACTGTATTATCGCCTTTACCTAAGGTAATTCTTCTAGTCCAAAAACCAATCATCAGAGGTGCATTACTCATACGGGTATTATCGGTGTATCATGGCCATAAAAGTATGCAGCCTCACAGGAATAAGTGTAGGGTTATCTCTTTGGTTAAGTAGTGTTAAAGCCAGGAACAATATGAACACAGTACAGGCCAATGAGAATTGGCTGTGAATACAAATACAACTAATTAGTGCATGGCATAGGCAGCTCACACCGCTCTGTCTTAACTATTTTAGGACTGAATAACACCTCTTGGCATCATAACGCACCAAAACTGTCCCAATTCTGCATTGGTAAATCATGCTGATCTGTCAGAAGTGTATTGACCTTGTATGGTAGGCATGATGCATGAATTCTTCATTGAGGAGTGAGAGCACACAATACATTCATTCAGTATGATTGCACACACATAATATATATAAGCACGATACTGTCCTAAAGGGGTTAAGCTACATTATGTGAATGGCTGGGTAGGTGAGCTGCAGTGTATAGTATGTACAGGGGCTTCAGGCTCATATCTTATATTCTATAGAAATGGAGATTTCTGGCTGTTTGCTGAGAAAAAAATGTATTCCAGTGACGATTATACAGGGTAAGAAAGAAAAAAACTGATACTGGGTAACGGAACAAGAGCAAGGAGGACAGGGAAAACTGCCTGAGAGATGAAGGAGGGGTAAAAATGTAAGCCCATGATTCAATATGCCTCATATGCTATCCCAAATTGATGTTTTTTCTACTTAAATCAATAAACATGACAGCCCTTATCTCAGAAATATCAAGCCTGTTTCACATCAAAAAATTTCTAAAAAGTTTTTTTGGGAAAGACTCATTTAACAAAAGGTCTATAGCTAGTAGTAATAGCATCAGCAGCTTGTAATGTTAATGCACGGCTGATGTAGGCCCTTATCAACAGGTGGGAGATGCACACTAGGTACATTGGTAAATGAGCTGAGGACAAGCTACTAATTGGCTAGAAACCAATTAAGGATGTAGAGATGGGAGGGCCTGCTATAAATGCTATGGAGGAGGAATCTCAATTTATATCGCACAAGATGCATCAATGGCACTTGTGTATAAAATACTAAGAATCACTGATGAGGGTGAAATTGAAATAGAAGAGGCTAGGACTAGAGACGGTGAAGGAGTCACTTAAAGAGTCTGACTCCACCACCTTGTACTACCTATAAATGGACTGCCCATGGATACAAATATAATCCAATTTCATCAATGCCCCTCCGAATCTATCAACAGTCATCTTATCAGTACCCCTTAACATGTAAACGTTAAAAGCTCATCCAGTTATTGAATAAGCTTGGTTTCATTTTCCAACCTCAATGCTAATCAACAGCTACTCTTTAACTTCATTTCATTTGTTAAATCATGAAAACCTCATGGGAATGTTCATAGTAACCAATAAAATAGTAGGATTCTAGGGGCTTTTCCTTGGTGCTTATCAACTAAAAAGTTGAAATTGAGGAATATTTCTAGTAATATGGATGACATATATGAAATGGTCATTGCCCTTTGCTATGTCCACCTGCCTCCATTGTGGGACTCTGTATGCGAGGAGCATAGTGTCCTGGTGCACCTGATGTCAGCCATAGATCCATGTGTACACTGAAAATCCATAGATTGAAAGGGTTAGTCAGTTCAGACCATCCTATAGACCAATGCATCAAGAAAGGGTGACTTTTCAGAAAAGTTGTTGATAAACTTTTTGAATATTTCTGATGTGTGACCGACAAATACATGAATCTAGCTTCAGAATCCTGCATTCAAATATATACTATTTGAAAGATAATTGTCCTGCGAATCTCTTGGTATGAGACGTTTGCAGATATAGCTATTACAAACAATGTTATGCGCATTCTACTGAAAGCAACGTAAACACAACTTTATTTTCAAAAGGTCACCCTTTCTTGACGTATTGATCTATAGGTTGGTCATATGAGTGTTAGTCATAATGGCAAAGTTATATTCAAAAATGACCGAAGGGTCAGTCAGTAGTGGGTAACCTAGGTTCATCACTGGTGTGTTGTATTTGTATACCACTAGTTGGGGCCACCTGTCATGACCACTCAGTGGCTCCCCCTGGAAATAAAAAGACTAAGGTGGGTTGGTCAGTACTGACCAACCTGACAATAATAACTGACCTAGGTTGGTCGTATAGGGAGCCAAAAAATGACTAACTAGGTTAGGCACTAGTGACTGAGAGGTTGGGCGTATAGGGAGCCTAGGAATATCAGTGTAGTGCCCAGATAGCACTACATCATGTACCAGTACCAGTATATCACATACAGCCTGACATGGGCCATCCCACCATATAAAGGACAGGTCCTTTGTGGGCTGGGGACAGTGGATTTCTCCACCTGGGCACAGATATCTGTCAGAATCTTTGCCATGTTGATTTCATTGTAAGTGTTTCCCCCCAGCCTCCTCACCAGCCTCCCTAGACCCTTTTTAGCCCAGTGTCATGATTTCACTTAAGTGCCAGTAAATCATGATGTAGACCTTTTACGGCCTGGTCTCATGGCAGGAAATGGAGGCGGGATATTGGCCCTAGATCACAGTCTCAGCCCCTCCCCCTGCCTCTGCCGCACCTCCCCACTCTCACCTGTCCCTCCCCACCAGTGCCAAGCCTCCACTACCATACCCCCCCCACACACACACACCCTTACAACAATCACTGCCTCTTGACCTATTGTCCCCCACCCTTCAGCCTCTACCACAGTACTTCATATTTCCAGCAAGAGTCATTGTATTTTAGAAAAAATGAAGCTGATCGCCCTCCCTCCTTCTGTCTCTATCGCCCTACGTGCGTCATATACCTTCTCTTAGCTTCTCTGCCCCTTCATCCCTTACCTCTTCAGCCTCCTACAAAAACACTTATTGTGTTTTGTGCTGATTATAGCTTATAATTGGGTAATGCCTCATTATTCTCTTCTGTGTCCTTCCAACCCGTAACTGCTACACCCTCAGGAAAAGACTACTCACAACTACTCACAACTGACACTCTTTCTACATTTATATTGAAACATGGAGTAGATAAATAAAAGATAAACTGCCGCCAAATCCTCCTAACATCTAGCATGTGAGCATGTAGAGGACATGTCTCCGGATAGCAGCTGGTCAATCTTGTGAATGGCAAAAGATTTATTTTGGGAATCCTACTTAAACTTGTTCCATTAACTGTGACAATGTTACCCTAAAAGGATAGGCAACTACTGAATGTAATATATGGGCTGGCATGGCTCAATTACGGACTCTCAGCAAATTCTTAGGTTTAACTATTTTAAACTGATATTGATGTCAATACCTGGGGTCCTTTTTTTTCTTTTCTTGAAATCCAATTATTAAGGCCTACAGAGCTCTTCAAAGTTGCATAGTTACAAAAAAATGGTAAAAATGGCTATTTACCCCTATTATCATACACTTTTTAGCTAACTATGCAACTTTGAAGAGCTGTGTAGGTCTTGATAATTTGAATATTAGGAAAAGTAGGTATAGACATATGGCTCACTCTCACCAAATCAGTGCAACTAAAAAAGTGACGTACATGATCAGTGGACGTACATGATCGGTGGACGTACATGATCGGTGACGTACATGATCGGTGACGTACATGATCGGTGACGTACATGATCGGTGATTATTGACTGCCCCAGTCTTTCTGATCATCATATAACATAAGTAAACCTTACCAAGGTGTTCATATAATGTCTGTATTGGTATTTAAAATGGTTTAAATGTGTAAATGATTCTAGTAAGAGTATTTTAAATGACATTTCAATGCCGATCATGTACGTCATGTGACGTACATGATCGGTGACGTACATGATCGGTGATTATTGACTGCCCTACTCTTTCTGACCATAATAAAAGATTTATAAACCTTACCAAGGTGTACATATAATGTCTGTCTTGGTATTTCAAATGGTTTAAATGTGTAGATGAGTCTAGTAAGAGTATTTTACATGACATTTCAATACCGATTATGTACGTCATGTGACGTACATGATCGGCCATTATTTATTGACTGCTTTAATAACCTTTTCTGACCATAAATCAATCATAGTGAGGTGTACATATGATGTAGGTCTAAATATGTGTAATCATAGACAGGTCAAGCAGTGGGTAAATAGGAAATTTTACATGACATTCCAAGCCGATCATGTACGTCATGTGACGTACATGATCGGTTACACATTGAGCCCCCCCCCTCCGGCCCCTCTAAATATTTTGGGAGGTTTTTTTTTTCTAATAAACTCCCCAAAGATACATTACAGCCTGTAGGTATGGTTGGGAGAGTTAAACATCGTAGTGCAGGGTGTAAAAGATGGATTTTGGACTCTGCCGATCATGTACGTCCGCCGATCATGTACGTCCGCCGATCATGTACGTCACTTTTTTAGTTGCACTGATTTGGTGAGAGTGAGCCATGAATTTTAGTTTTCAATCGAGAAATTCAAGAATTTTGTCCAATTTCCATCCCATAATGCTGTTGGAAAAAAAAGAGGCTGAAAATGGAACGTTTTTGTTCCATCCACATTCCATGGCTACTAAAATGAGAAATAATCGAAGGAATTTGATAAAGCTATTATAGATGGTTCCATTGATTAACACATTTCCTTGGAAGTATACCCCTTAAACTGTTTCATTGCAATTTGGGTGCTGAGAGACCTTAAAGTGCCACAGTACCCATCTAGAACCCTGTTCTAGTGCATATCTTATGTTCTGGGTGCACATTAATTCATGCCCTCCAAAATGTGCACCTTGCCCATGAACTTGAGGATGATATTCAAATACAAGCAGAAATAAAGGGAATGAGAGTGAATGTGTAGCCAATGAGGTATGACCATAATAAACATCCTAGCTCACTTAGGATGTGGTCATTGGTTGAGGTTGTTGAGGGTATTATTACATAAACACATGCTCAAAAAGGTGCTCCATAGCCTTTATCAACATGGTCATAGCCAAAAGAAATTATCTCATTTCAAGAAAATAACATAAATAAACTTGCCTGACGGACGAAATGACGTAAAACTTTCTTATAACTAGACATTAGTTTGACAAGCAAGTTTATTTGTCTTATTTTCTCGAAATGACATTAGTGTTTTCGGCTGTTATGCCAGCTGTGTGGGTTCCATTCAAATTTCCTGTTTGGAATTAGAAAAATATTGTCACTCCCCTGTTGTCCGTTTCCTACCATAGCCACCAACCAACCACGCACACCACCTGTGGGTGTGGAGAGTGGTGTATAGGGTGTGCCATGAGGAGAGGTAATGAGGACATAAACATGGCCATAACACAGGTCAGTCCTCCACAACTAGGTAAAGGTCTGTTTTCAGTTCGTCCAACGCATAATTACAGACAAATACAGCAAAACTGTCAAGATCCGTCATGACTGTAGGCCTATAGAGTTATACCCACAGGGTTGGCCATTTAAGATTTCGCTGTTTGCGGTTACACTCATTGATAAGACACATCCGTAATGCTACCTTTTCCCTGTGTAATGAATCATCACTTATAGTGACAAGCTTGTACCCTTTCTATAAGCCCTTATCAGTGTAGGCAACCAGAACCAGTCCCAGTCCTTCATAGGCCATATATATAACCAATATCTGCATAGACCTCACAACAGTAACCTCTCCTAACAACAAAGTCCTTAAATGCCAGAAACGTAGCTTTGTGGTTAGATGGCAAACCTCTAGAAGGTAAGCGTCTACTAATGCCACCATTTTATGGTTGCCATGGGTCGTAACTAAGGCACTTACATGATTCATGCGCAGCATGTAGCATCGTATATCACTTTTTTTGGGTCCCACCATTGGGGTTTAGCAGCTCTATAAAATATATTTCTAGCCTGATATGAACCTGTGTTGTACTCTGTCAGTCCATATAAAGACTCGTTCCCAACATTATATGGGTGTCCCAGAGCCAGGAAAAAACATGGAATGAGATCCACTTGGTAATTAACTTCCTACTGATGTAATCTAATGCATCATCTTTTTTTGCTACATATTTCTCTAGGAACAAGAAGGGTGGCGGAAGGGACAAGATAGCAAGCGACAGATTTTAAACTAATCAACTGCCTTAAGCATGTATTCCACTGACGTAAATCAGATGAGATTACGTCATCAGACAAGATTCCTCCATAAGTTTAATATCATAGACTGATGACAGAACTACAGACGATAAACGTCAGTGGAATACTCACTTTATATGCCATAAGTATACAGAGATGAGGGAATGAATGATGAGTGCCAGCGGCTTCTATGCTATTGTAAGATCGAAGTGTACATAGACTTAGTACCAGTAGACATGTAAGTAGTATACAGAGATGGGGGATAACTCATGGACCGACCGTTTACATGCCGGTAGGGACAACACATTTTTGCCAGCTGGGGTGGGAGGGGGGGGGGGGAGGGGACTTGATGAATAGGGTTGGGGGCATAATAAGAATAAGAAGCCAAAAACGTATGTGAAGTTATTTCTGTGGGAGGGGGCAACATTCTTCTTTGCGAATTGATAACATAGTTTAGAAAAGAAGTTCTAAAACGATCTACAAAGCTTCTAAGCACCCGGCCTTTCCTTAGCATCTGCATCTATATGTGAAGTCTCGGTGTCATAAACAAGTGTAAATTCAGTAATGAATTTGTAGTAACACGTTGGGAAAAATCTGAAAATTGTGGGGCTTAAGAGAGAGAGGGCCCTTTTTACATTGAATATGGTACAGGTAATTAGTGCATTGCACAGGCGGCTCACACCACCCTGTTCTATTTAGAGTCTGGCCAGGCCCAGTTTATACTATCTGAAACACTGAAAGGAAAGATTCGGCCAGCGGACGAGAATCTAATTAATCTATGACAAGGCTGTACATGAGAAGCAGGCAACAATGGGGGCCTTTTATATTCCAGGAAGAGGGATGGATGGAATGATGGATCTAAAATAGAATCATCAGACAATAGTATGATAATCCCTAAATCTAAGACATCAATGTCATCACCTGCAGATCATTATAGATATGGAGTAGAAGGATTTTTCCATTTGCAAGTAGCTACCTTTTTGATAACATTTACTACTTAACAAACCATTCTGGAGAACACCTACCATTATTCATTATGACAACCTAGGTCGTCATAATGACTAGGCTCCTGCCCCTTTGTTTTTAGTGTACCTGCCTTCTAACGTCCTTTCCTCCCTGCTTGCCTGCCTTCCTTCTTCAATGCCTCAGTTTCTACCTAGTGGGCATCATGATTTCACTTAAGTGCCAGTAAATCATGATGTAAACCTTTTACGGCCTGGTCTCATGGCGGGAAATGGAGGCGGGATATTGGCCCTAGATCAGCCTATGCCCCGCCCCCTGTCCCTGCTCACCTGCCCCTCTTATTATACTTAGAGTAACACCGACATGCGCTTTGACTCGTCCATCACAACCTTCTATTCAGTCCAGCAGAATTCAACATTAACAATGATATTTCACTGCACTTTTCAAAATTCTACATGGTCAGCCCTCTCACTCCTTCCCCTTCCTACCCTGCTGCCATGAGATCAACTCCCTGCAACCCTGGTCTATAGCAAAGGGGTGTACAACGCAATTTGACCTAACAAGTGGCACTACTTGGCTGTATCAGTCCCAAACCAGATTATTATCTGATCAGTGACTGACTCAGTGAGGCAGAAACAATATGAACACAGCACAGGTAATAGTCTGGTGTAAATACAAATACAGCTAATTACTGCATTGCACAGGCAGCTCACACTACTCTGTCCTATATTGAGTCTGACAAAGCCTTGGCTATAGTTCCCTTTATACTACATGAAACACTGAAAGGAAGTATTTAGCCATTGAAAGAGAATCTAATTAATCTATGACAAGGATGTAAATAAGAAGTATGCAACAGTGAGGACGGTTTTTATTCCAGGAAGAGAGGCATGATGAATCTAAAATAGAATTTAGACAATCAGACAATCAGACAAAGCATAATACATTGCCTCTTCCTCATCATCTAAAGCATCAATGTCATCCGCTGCAGATGATTTGTCGTAGAAATGGAAGGACAACAGTTCTGGTGGGAAGGGGCTGAAAGTGAGCTGCCAATAACCAAGGGGCAATCAACAACCTAATGACGTTATGTACTAACAGTGAACACAGTCGAGGAGAATCAACGCCTTCTATGGTAAATTCCAGCATCTAGGGTAACGTGACCTCTTCCTGACCATTTGCGAATAGCATACATTTTTGATATCATTTACTACTTCCATGATACAACAGAATTCCAGAAAGATGAAACCGTTATTACATTTTACTAGCACTTATTAAATAGGGAGGGATTATATTGTTGGCACTATTTATTGCATTTTAGCCATTAAGGATTTCACAAAACTTTATTAGAAACGGAGGTATATGTTATGCATGGTTGTCATAACTTTATGGTTCATCCTACCCGCATATATTCTGTGAGTATGGAAGTTATAGGGGTAATATATTTTTCAAGTAATACAAGACCATAGTCTGAGTTTATATCTAGAATACCAAGCCTGCATAGTGGTACATCATGCCATAATGCCTGCATCACACTCCCAGCCCACCCTTCACACACCCAGCACTATAGATGCAAATGGTGAATACCTTGCACTCGGCTATATATAACATCAGGAGATCAGGTGTCAGAATGCAGTAGGGGGGTGTGACCAGGAAATCTGTATTGGTTGGTATACTGCTGTTTTATGCTGGTATGCACACCAGCCAGTGTTGTTAGATTTCCATATAGCTAAGCAGTGGGGAGGCAAGGCGCTTTGAAGGGGCCTCATATGATGCCAAACTCACTCTGTTTTCTCGAAACTCCCTTCTTACCCGCCCCCTATTCTCCCTCCCTGCTTCACTGGAAAAAGTCTTGTAGGTGTAGAGTAGGTTCTATTGTAGGTGAACACTAGAATCGTTTGTAGATCTACATTAGAATCTACTGTGAATTCATTCTACAGTAGGCTGTACACTGATAATAATGGACCTGGAAATGTTAGTCACTGCGGACTACATTTCTATAGTCGCGTGAACGTAGCAACAAGGGCTATACTTAGTTAGTCACCTATGTCTAACCTAAGTTAATCATATAGTCAATCTATAGTCAAGCATTAACTTGGCTAATTTGGGATATATAGTCAAGTGACTATGAATGTAATGCTTTCATGCTCTATATTAGTTACTCAGACTAATAGATATAGTCAATCATGAGAAGGCAGGACAATAAGTCAAGACGAGTACCCCCCTAGCATCTACCCCCAAGACATCCAACCCCGGGCCTTACTATCTACCCCCTATGACATCTACCCCTAGGACATCTACCCTGTAGGACTTTTACCCTCTTAGGACTTTTACCCTTATGGGCATCTACCCCTTGGAATTTTACCCCCAAGAAATTCTGCCCCTAAGGACATCCACTGCCTTGGACACCTACCCCCAGAGATCTACCCCCTAGACACCTACCCCTGGGACATCTACCCCCTTTACCCTCTAGGACTTCTACCCCTAGGAAAATCAACCCCCTCTACATACCCATATAGTTGAGTCATATCATGTGGAGGGGTAGATTTCTCCAGGGACATCAGACATCTACCCCTGGACATCTACCCCTTGGGAATCTACCCACTTTGACATCTACCCCCTAAGATGTTATCCCCTTGGAAATCTATTACCTAGACTTTTGCCCCTTAGGACTCTACCCTGTAGGACATCCACCCCCTTGGATGCCTACCCCATAACATCTACCCCCTGGACATCTACCCCTAGGACGTCTACCCCCTAGGACTTTCATCCCCCTGGACATCCATTCCCTGGAATTTTACCCCCTTATGACTTTTACCACATGGTTATCCATCCACTGAGCTTTAGCCTCCTTCTTCTAGAACTTCTACCCCCTAGGACATCTATCCACTTAGATGTCTATTACCTTTGCCCTCTAGGACTTCTACCCCTTAGGATATCCCCTGACATGGAAACTATCCCCAGACATCTACCCCCTGGACGTCTACCCCCTTTACTCTAGGACTTCTACCCCTGGTAATATCATATCATGTGGAGGGGGTAGATTTCTCCAGGGACATCAGACATCAGTCATCAGTCCAAAGGGATGGATATTCTAGGACGAGAAGTTTTAAGGGGTAGATGTTCCAGGGGGTAGATGTCCGGGAGTAAGTGTCCAAGCAGGTGGATGTCCTAGGGGGTAGAGGTTTTAAGGGGTAAAAGTCCGGGGGTAGATGTCCAAATATAGGGTTAGATGTCATAGAGGGTAGAATAGGGTTAGATGTCAAGGGGTAGAAGTCCGGGTGTTAATGTTGTGGTAATGTTTAGCATGCTTAGAACATCTACCCCTTGGAGATCCATCCCCTGGACTTTTACCCCCTTACAGCTTCTACCTCCAGGACATCTATTCCCTGGACTTTCATGTCCTAGGGGGTAGATTCTCAGGTGGTAGATGTCCAGGGGTAGATGTGTGGTGGTAGATCTAGGCTAGGGGTAGATGTCCGGGGTACCTGCCCTAGCACCATTGGGTGAAGTAGATGAGCATGGGCCATATGCCTGGCACACTATAACCCTTCACACAGTCAACCTCTGTATATTCTAGTCTGGAAGCCTAGAGATCCACACTTACATGATTAGAATTTGAACAAAATCACATGATACTTCAATCAAAATCATGAATGCATGTGTCCTATGATGCCTTAAGTAAACATACTCAACATTAACTCAAGAGCTAACGCACAAGGAAATATGTAAAGGAGTGGTTTAGATGAAAAAGATGTGCCTACCTGAAGTCAGTTGAGTATTCAATTTTGAATCCTAACTGTTTCCTGTGCACACATTCCTGTGACATCATCAATTTGTGTGATCTACATATAGTCACTACTGACTATCTTTATGACTAATATGTGACTAACATATGTAATCATCTGACTACAGGGGTCAAAATATGGTGGTATAGTCAGTACTGACTATAGGTTTTATTATCAGTGTACTGTCTACGTACACTAAGTATTTACAGTGTTGCATGACTCCCTTCTTCCTGCCTGCCTTCGTCCCCCTCAACGTCCCCTGGTCAATCTCTTTACATAGATTTCCATATAGCTGGGCAGCTGGTAGGTCCGGCAACCTTGATTGGACCCCATATGACATCCACCATGCTGTTTCATACCCCCTCACCCTAGATTCTTGACTCACTCCCTACTTGCCTGCCCGCCTTCTTCCATAACTAACTTGAATGTCCACACCTCCCTGCCTAACTCAGTCTCGCCCTCCACTCCCCTGTTCCAGCCATACTTTATGTATTACCTGCCTCATTTCCTGCCTAGTTGGCGTCATGATTTCACTTAAGTGCCGGTAAATCATGATGTAAACCTTTTACAGCCTTGTCTCATGGTAGGAAATGGAGGCGGGATATTGGCCCTAGATCACAGCTGTATCCCCTCCCCCTTTCTCACCACCCCTGCCCCTCCCTCCTACTATACTTACTGCAAGACCTACATGCTCTTTGAGCTGTCAACCACAACCTTCTATTCAGTCTAGCAGAATTCAACTTTACAATGATTTGTCACTGCACTTTTCAAAATTCTACATAGTCAGCCCTCTCACTCCCTCCCCCTCCCACCCTGCTGCCATAAGATTTACTCCCTGCAATCCTCGTCAAAAGGGTGGAGGCGGGGGGGGGGGTTGAGGGGTTCTGGATATGAGTGGCCTACTCCTTACTGACTTTTTTTTACACGTTTATACCCCAGCCTGGTCCATATGCCTGTCCATATACTCGCATATATTCTGTGAGTATGGAAGTTATAGGAGTAATATATTTTTCAAGTAATACCAGACCATAGTCTGAGTTTATATCTAGAATACCAAGCCTGCATAGTGGTACATCATGCCATAATGCCTGCATCACACTCCCAGCCCACCCTTCACACACCCAGCACTATAGATGCAAATGGTGAATACCTTGCACTCAGCTATATATAACATCAGGAGATCAGGTGTCAGAATGCAGTAGGGGGGTGTGACCAGGAAATCTGTATTGGTTGGTATACTGCTGTTTTATGCTGGTATGCCCACCAGCCAGTGTTGTTAGATTTCCATATAGCTGAGCAGTGGGGAGGCAAGGCGCTTTGAAGAAGCCTCATATGATGTCAAACTCACTCTGTTTTCTCAAAACTCCCTTCTTAACCGCCCCCTTTCCTCCCTCCCTGCTTCACTGGAAAAAGTCCTGTAGGTGTAGAGTAGATTCTGTTGTAGGTAAACACTAGAATCGTTTGTAGATCTACAGTAGTATTTACAGTGTTGCAGGACTCCCTTCTTCCAGACCTCCCTTTGCGTCTCCTCCTGCCTATCTTCGCTCCCCTCAACGCCCCCTGGTCAATCTCTTTACATAGATTTCCATATAGCTGGGCAGCTGGTAGGTCCGGCAACCTTGATTGGACCCCATATGACATCCACCATGCTGTTTCATACCCCCTCACCCTAGATTCTTGACTCACTCCCTACTTGCCTGCCCGCCTTCTTCCATAACTAACTTGAATGTCCACACCTCCCTGCCTAACTCAGTCTCGCCCTCCACTCCCCTGTTCCAGCCATACTTTATGTATTACCTGCCTCATTTCCTGCCTAGTTGGCGTCATGATTTCACTTAAGTGCCGGTAAATCATGATGTAAACCTTTTACGGCCTGGTCTCATGGCGGGAAATGGAGGCGGGATATTGGCCCTAGATCACAGCCGTAGCCCCCCCCTTTTTCTCACCACCCCTGCCTCTTCTTGATACTTAGTGCAAGACCTACATGCTCTTTGAGCTGTCAACCACAACCTTCTATTCAGTCTAGCAGAAGGCAACACAAACAATGATATTTCACTGCACTTTTCAAAATTCTACATGGTCAGCCCTCTCACTCCCTCCCCCACCCCTCCCACCCTGCTGCCATGAGATCAACTGGCTGCAATCCTTGTCAAAAGGGTGGAGGTGGGGGGGCGGGTTTGAGGGGGTCTGGATATGAGTGGCCTACTCCTTACTGACTTGTGCACGTTTAAACCCCAGCCTGGTTCATATGCTATCAACACAGATCGTCCTAAATATACCTTTGTATTAGATTCTTTTCCCCATCATGGCTGACAAATGAGTAATGCATAAATCCCTTCTCTCCTCTACTCTGCTCTACATAGCCAAAAGTAATTATCTCATTTCAAGAAAATAAGATGAATAAACTTTGCCCGATGGACAAATGATTAGTTTTAAGAAAAGGTATTTCGTTATTTGTCCGCCGAGCGAGTTTATCCATCTTATTTTCTTGAAATGAGATGATTATTTTTGGCTGTGTACCTTCTCCTGCAACCTGTCCCTATTCTACCTCCATGTCCACCTGTTAAGTACAATCATTCAGGTATTTGACCTGTTACATCTGACTTCTGTTGTAGCTTATCTAAATATGTACAATGCAGACAACTTATTGCAATATGGCTCATTGCTGCAATTACATCAATGTTCCATGTAAAGCAAAAAGCATGACCTGGCTACATCCATCATATGTAGTATATATAAACAAAAAGATGAAAGTTCTGTACATGAATGTCTGGCATGCAAGCATTTAATAGCAAAAACAATCGGTGCATCTGGTACATGGCATGATGGTCACAATCTACCTGTAGCACTGTGCAATGAACGTTACTCATACTGAACTCTACAACAGAGTTGCCTTTAATAGACCCAGTCTAGCACCATTGTACTTATGGCAAAAGAATATACTATTTTGGGAGTAGATAAAGTCTAAAATCTGCAAAGAAAAATGGTGTGTGCGCTTATTAGGTGATATGTGTTTGATTTGGTTGAACCCCTAAGCTCCCCCTCTGCCTTTGCGTCCTTATAACTCCCCCTTTATTTATCTGTCTGCGTTCTGTCTGTAACTGCCAGCAGATCGCAGCATAAACCTCTTACAGCCTAGCCTCAAGGTGAGAAATGGAGGCGGGATATTGGGCCTAGATCACAGTTTCAGCAACGCACCCTGACTCCACCTGTTCCCTGCCCTTACCTGCAACCCACTGCCTAGTCCCTGACCTACACCCAACCACATTACAATCATTGACACCGCTCTACCTTTTGTTCTTTACCCTGTCTGTTATGCTGCAACACTTCAAATTTCAAACAAAGAGTCATTGTATTGTAAAAAAAAAGAGAACATTTAAATCATGGTAAATCCTTTAGTAGGTAAAGAGGATTTTTCACTATGGCAGACTATATTTTACTGCAACCCTGCCTGGCTCTCTGCCCTCATCAATCAATACTTCTAATATATCCTTTCCTATTAAGATGAGGATTTTGCTCTAACCTTGACATACTGGAAGCAGGGCTCATCATTGAAATGACTAACCACTGCAGCTACTGAGGTAGCCATTTTATGATAGTCGGGGACCCTAACCAATGCACTAACATGAATCATGTACCCTTGCAGCATCTCATATCAGGTCTTAAGGGTCATGTAACAGGTTTTGAAGACCCATAAATGCACCCTTAACACTGACCTAGCTGCAGTGGACACCTGTTATCCTTCAGGTTTATTTTCCCTGTTTTGGTACTATCGTTCTGGTTATAGTCGTCTCCTTTCAATCAGCTCACTTTAGTGTGATGTCAAAGGTGCCACAGTTGTGTGACTAGGTATAGTGCTATAGAGGAGATATAGATATTATATAACCCCATTACAGAACATTTTTATACTTTGAGATGACTACCTGTATCTGTAGTTGTAATACACTGAAAGGGGAAAGATCCATGAAGGTATTATTGTTTGGAGGGATATGGCAGGAGAGATCATCATATACTATGTAGAACTACTACCTATAAGCATGCTAGTAGTATACAGAGATGGAGGAATGCACTGTCATTTGGAGTATAAGACACAGATGGCACTAAATTGATTTCAATGTAATGGACCTGTGTTTTGTCAATCCTCTCACATTCACGAAACTTGTAGGGTGCATATATGGATAAACAAGAACGCTAATTTACACCCTAAGCAAACCTTGCTATGTTTACATTGGTTAATATCAAAGCTGTATCCAATGGCACTAGTTTACTGAATTTCATGTCAGTAGACTATACTAGTTACTTGAAATGTAGCTTAACTGTTCACTCCGCTGTGAGCTAAATCATTACAAGTGCACAGACTAGCGGCAATAACATACGATCCAAATCCTAATGGGGACTAAAATCAACTTTACCAGACTTCAATCTTTACCTGGAAATCTGTAAGCAATCAGAACATGGGTTCTGTTCAACATGTACCCAGACCTGATATCCCAACACATTGGATATATGGACCTGGAATGAGGCCTTATAATTACTCGCAGAGAATGACAAAACTCAAATTTGCTGCATTCATATTGTGGCCAATAAATCTTCAGACAAGAATACAGATGAAAAATGGGAGAATGTTCTCTTGAATCAGAAAGAAGTAGATGAATTGATTAACTGGTAGAAGAAAATGAAATAGTAGCATTTGTCTGAAGAGGACCCATGCTTATAATCTGGAGCTGTAGAGTACTTGCTTTACATCTATTTCATCAAAGAAAAATAGATGTACAATAGTTCTGATGAAAAATGGGCTGAGGCAAAGTTGCTAATTACCTAGAGGCAATTAACAACCTAATGAAGTTACCCAGTAGCAGAACAAGGAGAGGAGTCCAGGAAGGCCAATGCGTTCCATGGAATTAACCTCCAATGTCTACGGAAATAATCAGAAGGAGTTAGACCTTTCACAGTTGAGGATAACATTCAACACCTTCATGACTTCAAATGTCAACATAAATTTGCAAGGCTTTTATTCTGCAATTTCAAAAAGTTATGAATCCAATAATTAGTTTTTCCCTTGATTTACAGAATTAGTTGATACTTATAATAAATCATTAAATGACAAATACTTTGGTTTACTTATCAAACATCTATAGAGAGACCTACATTATACATTTGCGCCGTTCAGTATAAGTTGCAGAATTATCCTTTGCACTTCAAAAATACGTAATACAAATACATAGCCTTTCTATATAGGAGTCATTCCTATCTTTTGCATCTTTATCAGCATGTGTATTCTGAGGCTGTATGATGCCATGCCTTAGTCTGACTCTATACCTAGAATGTCCAGCCTGCCATACATCATGACATAGTGGCTCCATTATAATGCCGCCAGCTGCATCCCCCCATCCACGCACCCTGTACAATAGAGGCAAATGACCCCTACTTTTCATTTTCCTAGCATTTCATCATATCACATCAGGAGACATGTCAGGGGAGTCCGACCAGGCACAATGGTTGTTTGGTATACTGCTGATTTATGCTGGTATAATCACCAAGCCTAGCTTGTAACACTCCCAACTCACCCCCTCCATCCCCTCTACACTTCCCTCCCTGCCTGTCCCCTTTTACCTCATTGCTTCCTTCTTCTGTACCTCCCTCCACTTCTCCATCTCCCTGCCTACCTGTCACCCCCCTCCATTCCCCCTATTACAGCCATACTTTATGTAGCCCCTGCCTCATTTCCCACCTAGTTGGCGTCATGATTTCGCTAAGGTGCCAGTAAATCATGATGTAGACCTTTTACAGCCTAGTCTTATGGTGGGAAACGGAGGTGGGATATTGGCCCTAGATCACAGTCTCAGCCCCGCCCTGGGTCTCTCCTCCACTGTCCCTCTCTCACCTGCCCCTCCCTCTGACTCGTCTCGGACCTCATTGCACACTCCTTCATCTGTTGTCCTATACCTTCTATGCAGCCCCACAACACTTCAGATTGCCAACAGAAAGTAATTCTATTGTATGGACAGAAATACATCATATATTGGCTCTTTCTTTACTAGATGATCTCTATCTCTCTTCCTACCCCTTCTTTCCTGTTGCTGTTCACACACAATCTAAGTATCACGGCCCTATAGTGTGTAGTGGCTATTCCAATATTATTCAAAATGACTGAGGTAAAAAAACATACGAATTCTGCCTTACACAAAGGGCGAATTGGTTGTTACTGACAACCTGACAATATTAACTAACCTAGGGTGGTCGTATAGGATTAGGCACTATAGTGACTAAGAGACTGGTCATATAGGGAGAATACCAGTGTTTATTATACGATCGGGCCACTCATCGTGCTTTTTCTGTGATATCCCCGTGCTGATATCTAGTGATATCGGCACCCTTCCGGTGGATATCAGCACGTTTCCGGGGGATATCATCCCGTTTCCGGTGGTCCTGAGCAATTCCGAAATTTCGTCCCCCATAAAATCCGGGGTTCTATGGAGACTCGAACACGCTACATCAAGACTTGAAGTCCGATGTGCTAACCACCACGCCGTGAAGGCGCTGGTAGAGGTGGGTGGCGAAACAAGGAGTCTACAGGCGGATTTCCAGCCCTGTAGGACCATTATTTACCGAGTTACAGAAGAAAAGGCATTTTTTGGTCTAGTTTCTTTGAAAATCCAAATTTTTTTCTAATTTCTTTTTTACTATAAAGGTAGAAGTTGGACTTTACTTAGCCTTTCGTTAAAATAATTCTAGGGATTTTTTTTCACATAGAAATTGGCATTTTGAAAAAGGTTCGTTTCCACCCAGGATCGATCCGGGTACCCTTGGTGTGTGAGGCGGCGACGCTAGCTGCCTTGCCTATCCGGCTGTGGTGAATGCGGAGGGAAACGCTGGTTAGTATATAACATAGCCCCAAGCTGGCCCCCTCACAAATTCTATGTTGGACTCAGTGTTGGAGATTGAGCGCATGACGTCACCAGGCAGCGAGCAGGGTTGGTGGGAGCTCAAAACAACATGGCGCTACTGGCGTACGAGTGATATTCAGTCAATAATCCTTCAAAATGGCCAAACTAGGACTCATATAAGGTAATTAAAGACAATTAAATGGAATAATCGTATAATAAACCTAATAATGAATGGCTGACGCCCTCACTCGGGGCTGTATCGCTGGATATCGTCACTCGTGCTACGCACTCGTGCCGATATCCAGCGATACAGCCCCTTGTGAGGGCGTCAGCCATGCATTATTGGTTAAATATCCCAGCCTGCTTTATACACACCCCTTTCCATCACCTTCCTACAAAACACATAAATGAGTAATGCCCCATACCCCCTGTCCTATGCTTTACCATTGTCCCTCAAACCCCTCCCTCCCTATACCTCTATATCAACCTAATAGAAATGTTTCAATTGGACTTCTGTGGCAGCTTATTCAGATATACAATGCAGACAAATTATTGCAGTATGGCTGAATGCTCCTATCACGTTAATGTTTCAACTGCAGAAAGCAGGTATGTCCTGACCATATATTCATCATTGTGAAGGTCATATATGGTGCATGATTATATGTCCCCATGAAGTGCTAACACATGTAGTATATATATACATCAGAAATGAAATTCCTACTTATAAATATCTGGCATGTCTGCAGCAGCAAAAACAATCGGTGCATCTGGTACATGGCATGATATTCACAATCTACCTGTAGCACTGCGCAATGAATGTGGAGATATAAAACAATGTTAATCATACTGAACTCTACAACAGAGTTGCCTTAAATAGACCCACTCTAGCACCATTGTACTTATGACAAAAGGGTCCTCGTGAGACTTTGGCTTAAAACATACTATGTTGGGGTTGTTATAATCTTCTGCCTCTCATCCACACTACCTGGTCTAATCTCACTCTCTCTGATATATCTACAATTGGGAGGCCTCAGTGATCACAATGGTAACAGTTGCTATACCTCCATGTTTCACCTCTTCCCCATCTCAATACCTGCCTACCTGGCTAACTCCTAGTCTGCACCTCTGTGCCTCCTACACCGACAAGAACCTACGTAGCACAGTGGCAGGATTTCCTGTAAGTGCCAGTAGCTAGCAGCATAAACCTTTTACTGCCTGGTCTCATGGCAGGAAATGGAGGCGGGATATTGGCCCTAGATCACAGCTTCAGCCCCTCCCCCTGACTCCCCCCTTTTCCCCTCTTACCTGCAACACCCTGCCTTGTCGTCGACCTACGCCCATCAACATTACAATCATCAACACCTCTCGATCTTTTGTCCTTTACCCTGTAGGTGGTGCCACAACACTTCAAATATCTGGCAAATAATCAATGAATTGTTAAGGAAAAATTCAAACCCTGAATTCTCTTTAGTAGGTGATATGGCTTTTTCTCTACAATATACTTCATTGTACCACTACCACTACAGACTCCTTCTGTCTGTATTGCTCTACCTTCATCAATCACTACCTCTAATATTTCCTTTCCTACTAAACAAGGATTTTGCTACAGCCTTCACATACTAGAAGCAGAGCTCGTCATTGAAATAACTAACCACTGCAGCTACTGAGGCAACCATTTTATGATATTCAAGGATCGTAACTAAGACACT
The DNA here is from genome assembly GCA_947462335.1 of Harmothoe impar. NCBI lineage: Eukaryota > Metazoa > Annelida > Polychaeta > Phyllodocida > Polynoidae > Harmothoe > Harmothoe impar. Next base: position 60,046,133 of record OX381721.1, on the reverse strand, counting down.
AACATGATTTTTGTACCCATCCAGCATTTTACATCACCTTTTTAGGGTCATCTAACGGGGGTTGAGGATCTATGAATACAACCTTCATACTAAACACCTGTTATTCTTATTTTTGTTTTGTTGTTTCAATTATAGTCATCTCTTTTCAGGACAATAATTTTAGTGCTCCAGTTGTATGACTGGTAACGGTAGAGTGGACATAGGTGAGATATGATAAACAAGATGATGTTTCATGAACTGCAATATAATTGTTAAGAAGGTAAGCCAGAGCATTATATAATTGTTTGACTTTAGATGACAACTAGTATTGACAGTACACTGTAGAGTGGTACTGTAGCAGGCAGGTATCGCTCGGGGCAGCCCTATTGTGTCTGAACAGTGTACTGCCCGCCTTTGGTAGCTGAAGTACTATAGGGGTCAAGCCGGACGTCCTGTGGGCGCATCCATTACTTAAGCCTGTAACTGGCGAGATAAGCACTAGTACCAGCGGTCACACTGGTACAAGCTGTTACATAATGCACACTTAGAATTCCACAGTGAAGGCCAGGGAGTTATCTCATTGGTTGATAATGCATCCAGCTACATGTCTATAGAGGAGAATGAGAGAAGCACCGGTTCCATGGTGTAGTGATCAGCATTCTCTATACTCTGAGTGGAGCAGCCAGCGTTCGTTTTCTTGTGGTTGTATTTATAGAAGGAAAGATTCATGAAGGTATTCTCATTCGGTGTTATTTGACCAGAGAGATCATCATATACCATGTAGACCTGCTGACTATACTGATCCTAGTAGTATACAGAAATGGAGGAATGACACATGCAGCAACACAATTGAACTTATATTGTCTGTCATGCACTGTCATCTGGAGTAGGAGACACAACTGAGAGTATTAAGTTGCTATATAGTCGAGCTGTTCTCCGTTAATCCTTTCACATTGATTAATCATTACCTAGCCAAACGTTGCTAAATAATATCTACTGTTTAAAATAGAAGTTGTAGTCAATCGCACTAGTTTACTACTGAATGCTATGTCAGTTGACAATACAAGGTTATTTAACTGTTCACTTCGCTGTGAACCAAATCAGTACAAGTGCACAGACTGAAGGCAATCACATGCAATCCAAATCCTCCTGAGGACTAAAATCAATTCTTACCAGACTTTAATCTAAATCTGATAATCTGTAAGCACTCCCTGCTCAGCATGTACCCACAGACAGTCATTGTTGTCAGCAAATTAAAATCTACTGAAGAAATTAGCTCCAGATTGTGTAGGACACCCTATGGCCTATTGGATCTATGGGAGTGGAATAAGGCCCGGTAATTACTTAGAGAGAATGAGAAAAAACAAATTATGCTGCATTCATATTGTAGCCAACACATCTTCAATCAAGAATGACGATGAGAGCCGAGCCAACATCAGTGGGAATTTGGCCCTTTTGTTGACACATAGAAGGGTAAAGTTATAGGCAAACATAAGGGAGTGGTCATTCTTTAACAACAGGGGAGGGGGGGGGTCGCTTATTTTTCACGCGAGAGGGTCAGAATTTCTCCTGTGGGAGGGGTTAACATTTTTTCAGGCATGTTTAAATTAAGCGCGGCCGACCCCTTTGAGCTAAAGTAACGTGCAGGCTTTTTCACTAAAAAAGGGTGCAAATTCTTTGGGCCTCCCCTCAAGAGGGTCCAGCCCCCTTCAATGGGTCCAAATATTTTTTGCCTCCCCCAAATCCACCAACTTCTCCTCCGCCCACTGTTGAACATTAAAAAATGACCACTCCCTAAGTCAGATTTGGGAATGAAATCATGATAGGCTACCAACTAATTAAAGGCAGTTAGTGATCCAAAAATAGCAGCATGAGAAGAATAGTGTCTGAGTACTGCATCTCTAATTGATTAAAATAAAACAGCTACTGAGGGTCAATTACATTAGACTATGGCCGGCCTGAAGTTGAGAATGAACATGAAAGATCTTTCAGTGATGGATGCCCATTTGAATGAGGGAAGAAAGGAAAAGATGAAATGAGGACCCATTAGAAACATTTGCAAAAAGGTAATTGTTGTCCATAGTGGACTCTTGCTCATAATATGAAGCTGTAGATAACTTGCTTTGCAGCTTATATTTCAAAAAGAAGTAGATGTACACTAGTTCTGGTGGTGAACGGGCTGAAGGAAAATTGCTAATAACCCAGAGCCAATTAACAACATAATGAAGTTAGCTACTTGTCTTACAAGGAGGACAGTTTAGGAGGGTCAATGCTTTTTATGGAAGTAAACTCAAGCGCCTATGGGAGTATTTTGTCATGAGGAGTTTGAGGCCCATACAATTTGTAGCATGTACACCATTCATGATTTATCAAATATTTCAAAGAAACCTTCGTTACTTTTTAGCTAGTTCCTGTTAGTTTGATAGAAAAATCATTTGCATTTTGAGAAAATGTTTTGTAAAAACACAGATTTTCTATATCGGAATCATTCATTTCTTGAATATTTTCACCGGCATTTGTATTCTGAGGCTGTGGTAGCATGGTACCCTGCCTTAGTCTGACTCTATACCTAGAATGCCTAGCCTGCATAGCCGTGTATCATGACATAGAGCCTGCCCTACCCGACATAGAGCTGCGGGCCCCCCGTACTCCCGACACCATACATGCAAATGACCCCTACTCACCTAGCATTTCATCATATAACATCAGGAGACATGTCAGGCGAGTCTGACCAGGCACAATTTTTGTTTGGTATACTGCTGATTTATGCTGGTACAATCACCAGGCCCTCAGTGAAACATTGATTGTCATACAACTGGACAGCAGGGAGGGTAGGGACTTTGCAGGGACCCCCTACGATGCATATCTCACTTCACTCTCCTCCATACTCCCCCCTACCTTTCCTCCCTCCCTGGGTGTCTGGCTCACTTTACCTATGCCACACTACATGTCTCTACCTCCCTGTCTATCTCAGTCTCACCCTCCACTCCCCTGTTCCAGCCATACTTTATGTAGCCCCTGCCTCATTGCCTGCCTAGTTGGCGTCATGATTTCACTTAAGTGCCAGTCAATCATGATGTAAACCTTTTACGGCCTGGTCTCATGGCGGGAAATGGAGGCGGGATATTGGCCCTAGATCACAGCCTCCTGCCTCTCCTCAACCGCCCCTTTCTCACCTGCCCCTCCCAGTCCCACTGACTAGTCTCAGACCTCCTTTCAAACACCTTGACCCTTTGTTGTATATTTTTTATGCCGTCGAAAAACCCTTCACAATGTCAGCAAAAAAATGCAGCATTGTATGACAGAAATACATCAGAAATTGTCACTTTCTATTCAAGATGAACCCCTATCTCTTCTTACCCCCCTCCTCCTGTTGCTGTACCTGTCTCTCTACATCTTAGCCTGCATCATTCATCACCCTTTAACAAAAAAAAACATTGGATTGGTTATTCTCCCATTTTAGCTCACAAATGAGAGATCCGCTATCCCCCCTCACAGCAAACTATGTTCTAACTTTGTCCCTCAGGGCAAACCCAGCTGTACCTCTATGTCCTCCTGTTAGATACACTCATCCCAATAATGAGATTGGACTTTTACATTTGACTTCTGAAGCAGCTTTCTTAAATATAACATGCAGATAAAATTATTTCAATATAATGCTCAGCTATCATGAGTTTAAGTCAGTTTATCCAGAGAACAAATGCATGTTCTGGCTATATCCATCATTCTGAAGTTAATTTTTTTGTCCCCCCAGAAGTACCCGTTACATGTAGGAAATACATGAGGTATAAAACACCTCCACTAACCACATCTAAATATCGGCATATGAGCATGCACGAGCGTGGGTTTATAAATCACTGTTACTCATGCTGAACTCTACTGCAGAGCTACCTTAAATAGATCCAGTCAGGCCAACAAATAGCATAAGGTCCTGGTGAGGCTGGGTATAATGCAGGTATACAAGCTTTCCACTCATGGATGCACTGCTTAAAGGGCAATAAGGGTGCAGTACCCTACGAATATTAGCGATTGGACAAAAATCTCAATTATAAGGGGGTAAGGGTTTCCCCACATTATCACATAATGACCCAGTGGCAGCAACGCCTCTTACCTGTAGTCTTTAGATGCCAGAGGTAGATCTTAGTGGTTTAACAACAAACCTCTATTTTAAGCTCCCAACTGAGGAGGCCAGTTTATGACAGCCAGAGGCCGTAACTAAGCCACTAACATGTACAGCATGTAGGTCCTCATATCACCGTTTAATGGTCCCATCATTGGGGTTCAGCAGGCCCCGTAAAATATGTCCTTACCACAGACGAAGCTGAGTTGTAGTCACCGCAGATTCAGCACACAGAGAAAAGTGGAATCACTGTGATTCCCGACTTGATCATCGAGGTAACTCTCCCAATGACTCTAAAGTGACTCCCTAACATTAGCAGGACTCAATAATAACTATATAATGACTACTATTCTAAGACTCCCTAATGATTGGGAGTCACTTTAGAGTCGTGGGGAGAGTAACATTAGTGATCTAGTGCAGACTCCCATTCAGGGTTTACCATGATTCTTCTTCTTTTCTCTGTGCAGATCTCATATAAACCTGTGCTGGGCAGCAGAGTAATTTGATACACTATGCCCTTGTCTTGTCATCATGCATGAATGCAGCACTTGTAAGTTACTCTAGATCTGTATCCATGCTGCATGAGCTTCCTTGATACAATGTGAACGGCTCAGCATAATCAGATTGTGATGATGCACTAATGCAGTGTTAGTGTTCAATGATGAGAAATGTGCATTAGTCTTATCATATCATGGTATCATCTGTCCCTTAACGGCCTGTATCATTAGGAGTTTTAAGAGACATGGGAAAATGGAATGTCATGAGATCCCCATTGTAATTAACTTCCCAACGATGTAATCTAAAAGCAGGATTCTTGTATATCTCTAATGACTGGATGGCAGCAGATATATCAACGTCATGGGATAGAGGCATGGGGGAGGATTGAGGAGAGGAGCAAGATGACAAGCTGCACAGATAATGCAGAAACCCCAGCCCTTAGTCCGTAGTGGCTATCACAGATGGGTCATAGTGTGATTGGTCAGGTATGACCAAGTACTAATCAAAAATGACCGAGGCATGTAGTGTAATTGGTCAGGTATGACCAAGTACTAATCAAAAATGACCGAGGCATAATAACATATGACTAATGCCCCACTCTATGCCTTAGCCTAAAGTGGAAAGACAAAGGGGAACTGGTCAGTAATGACCAATTTGCCCATATTTACTAACCTAGGTTGTTCGTATAGGGAGCCAGAAAATGCCTAACTGTTAGACACAATAGTGACTGAGAGATTAGTATAGGGAGCGAAAGAATATCAGTGTACATCGCAAAAAAAAGGTATCCACTGTGTTATAATACATCTATAGACCTACTACCCATGGCAGTAGTATGATAGACATGGGGATTCCCAATTTCGGAACCAGATGGTCAGCAAGTAGCATACATAGGTGAGGGAATGAGCCAGGAGAGACAGGCTGGCAGCCTATGTATACATGTCATCATCAGACAGAGTGTTAGACCCATCTAGAGTGTGGCAGTAGTGTAAAGAGATGGGGAAGTGAATCAGGGGGCACAAGAGGGCAGCATATATATATAAGACACAGTGTTACACCATGAAGAAACATTACCGGTATACCTGAACTAGTGTAGTAGGTCATAGTAGTATACAGGGATGGGGAAACAGGTCAGGTATGAGGGGAAGGCTGCCTGCTTTCTGAGACAGTGCTATAATACATATAAGCAGTACCTGGGCATATAAAGTAGTAAGAAGAGTTGAGGGAATCAGTTGGGCCAGGGGGAACAAAATAGCAGCCTAGATGTCACAGAGTGCTACAACAATTAGACCCACTACCTGTTGTTTACAGAGATGGGGCAATGAATCAGGGAGGAACATGATTCAGTCCTGTACCATGTAGACCTTCTGCCTGTAGTCGTGGCACTAATAGACAGAGGTCTACAATAATCTGTCTGAATGACAGGTTTCTCCATGAGTAGTGTATAGGATAGTACCACATGAGGCGGAGCCAAGTGTAATGCAACCCATTGCACAACAAATGGAGAAACCTATTTTAATACTTAAGCACACAACACCGTTTCTCCACATGAATTAAATATAAAGGCTCAGTGGATTGAGTCAGATGGCAAGATAGCTGCCTACATGTGACTATCAGACACCAGCTTATATAGACCCACTATACTTGTAGACCTCAACAGTGGTATACAGGGAGGGGGGATGAGTCACGTGACAAAATGGCTGCCTACATCTGACTCTATACACTGAAAACTAAGAGGAAGGTTCCTAGTCATTATTACGACCTAGGTTGTCATAATGACTAATGGAAAGTGCTCTGGAGAATGGTGTATGATATAGTCTCTAATTAGTTCACCTCCTAATGAGAGGCACCCCTTTCACATATTTGGTTTACTCTTGATTAAACTAAGTAGCTTTACTTGTAATAAATAAGTTGTGTATGGGTGAGAATGATGGCCTTGAAGGTATAGAGACTACTCTGCTCCCTGTCACCAGTTTATATCCCGTGACAGAAAATTTACTTCAATCCATTTCCCCTGGGTGGCAGCACGCGACAGGGCATGTGCCATGTCCAACACCCAGATATACCATAGGTTGTCACAATGACTACCCAATAGTCTTGAGAGTTGTCATCACTGATGACTTCAAATTTACAATAGCTTGAAAAACAACCTTAAGGTAGTCATTCTGACTACCCAATCCATGTGACTACCTAAGGTCGTCATTATGACAACTTTGGTCTATATGGATCAGATATGACTACCTTAGGTCGTCACAAAGATGACCTAAGGTTGTCACCTTGACCACCTAAAGTTGTCAATTTTGGTATTGTCAAAATGACGACCCTGGGGTTTTCAGTGTATCATGTCCTATACCTTGTAGACCTACTACCTGTAGACATTGGCATACAGAGTTGGGGATGACTCATGTAGACCTACTGCTCACACACAGTCCTATACCATGTAGACCTACTACCTGTAGACATGGGCATACAGAGTTGGGGAAGGACTCATCGCCTACTGCCCACACACAGTCCTATACCATGTAGACCTACTGCCTGTAGACATGGGCATACAGAGTTGGGGAATGACTCATGGCCCCACTGCTCACACACAGTCCTATACCTTGTAGACCTACTACCTGTAGACATGGGCATACGGCGTTGGGGAATGACTCATCGCCCCACTGCTCACACACAGTCGTCCTAATGGTTCTTGTCACGCATCACGTGACAAGGGAGGCACCAGACTACGTCATGATGACGTCATTGTGGCAGGAGGGATGACTGTCCTCAGTAAGCACTACAGATGGTGACAGAGCGGTGTGCACGGATAGCTATGGTATAGGGCAGGTTATCACTGAGAGCACATAGTGCTATGAATGTGGAATAATGGTCTATACATCTGTACTGTCCTATGTAACCTGTGATATTAGGTAGACACTAGCCTTGTATGTCATGGGCCAACCGGACCTGCAGGTTGATAAAATTGTGGGCTGGACCAGAATCTGAGGGCCTCGACTAATTATTTGGCTTAATATAAATAGAGAATATCGACATTCCTGATTAGGATATATCATACCATGAATATGACCTCTCTCAAGATCTTTTCTTTTCGTCGACACATGTTATGTTTATGGTGAATGGGTTTATTCATCTAGAATTTTATTAGTCTACTTGAAAGGGATGAATCTTATATTTCTCAGTTACAAAATTTAGGTTATAATTACCATTATAATTATGTAATAGACACAACTAGAACGACAAAACATTTGTTTTAAATGGCTTTTATTTTACCATGTTGAATTATAATGATCACAACGTCTCGGCCGGGTAGTAGCCTTCATCAGGTGATAATTACCATTAATTGGATTTATAAATTTGACTTCATACCCATCAGTAATGTGAGACTGCCAATGAACCAGACACATTAGTAAGATGGGTTATATTGAGTGTGAGCCTTCATGGAAAGGGATAGCCCTGGTGCTGTATCTCCTTACACGACACAGGAGCAGCTCTCAGGTAACAGGGGATTAACCTGGTTGTTGCTGCTACCTGTGTGGGAGCACCCCCCCACCCCACCCCCCCCCACCCCCCAACAGCCAGACAGACAGCCACCTCAAGCTACACTGATAATCTGGATGCTCCGGGGCTTAGTCAGTAGTTGCCATCCCAGGTTAGTTACAGGGACAGTGGTCAGTACTGGCCAACTGATATTCAAAAATGAAAAAGCTAAATATTACTAATGCCTACTCAAAAAGAACTTGCCTAATACTTATAGAAATGGAAAGACTAAGGTGGGTAGGTAAGTACTGACCAGCATAACGTTATCTAGTAGCCTAGGCCGTGTAGGGAACCAGAAAATGATGTATGTAAGGTACTATTGAATGATATCTTAGCCAGTACTTACTAAGTTCTGGAGCCTAAAGATTATCAATGTTGGAGCCCTCCAGACAGCTATTAGCCCTAGCTGCTTAAGGAATGGTCACTTTATAACAATAGGGGAGGGTTGTTGGAATTTGGCCTGTATTCCTTGTATTTCGTTAGGTCTATGAGAGGGGTCAAGAATGTTGCCCCCCCCCCTCCCCACAATCCACCTACCCAGCATTGTTAAAATTCCCATGTCAAAATTATAGGGACCGATCTGTGTTAGCTGAAGTAACATCCACCTTTCCTTATTCTAAAAGGGCTGGAAGTATTTTGGTCCCCCCCCCCCTCAACAGTCCCCTTCCCAAAATCCCCCTCCCCTGTTTTCATGAAATGACTGCTCCCATGCCTCCCCCTGTACAGTACCTTGGGCCTCTTATCCAACTTTAGATCTAGGTCTCACACAGTTAGTCTCTCATCTCCCTCTACTCCACCACCAGCATGTCTAGCCGTCATCTTCCTGTCTTATAGTCCTGACCTGCTCTAAAGTCACACCAGCCATCCCTGTGTGCTCCTGCCCCCCCTACCCTCTTTCTGCATGTCTGGCACTCTCCTATTCCTTTCTCTTTTTATTTCTTTATCTGGCTGTCCATCTCCATAGCTCTCTGTCTCTGTGTGCATGTCTGCCCATTTTCTCCTGTCTTCTTTTTTTTGTTTCTCATTAGCTATATCCCCCATAACCAACCCTCTTCAAATTTTTCACACCTTCTAGTGTAAGGCGCCATTTTGTTTTTCCTATCCCTTTATGAGTTTGACCTTACCTGAACCTTGGTGCGACTGAGTGGTGTGCTCATTGGGAATGTTCCTGAAGGGGTCCTTGGACACATCAGAGGCGGGTTACCACATAGGCCTTGATGGCAAGGTATATGATTGGATGCTCTGTGAACAGAACTATGTATTGACCACCCACCTGTTTATGTGTACATAATGTAAATTGGGTAATATGGAAGTTTCAGATATAATGTTGAATGATGACGTCCGGCTGGTTGGCCTTATCAAAGTGCTGAAATGCACTGATCATTAACTGTCATGATGCATGAATGCAGCCCTGGCGAGTAACTTCCAAGTGCTGCATTAATAAAAGCATCATGTCAACCTTACAGGATTGATACACCCCCAAAGGCTCAACATGATGCATTCATATCTCCCTGGACTCACCAGGGCTGCATTCATGCATCATGACACCAAGGACATAACATATAAGAGCAGTGTGCTGCCGGTGCAGGTTACATGACATGTGTAGCTGCAGTTATAGCAGGGGCACTGCCCCCTGTCAGCTGACCGGTCTGCACTGGACGTGGTACCAGACAGTGTCATCGGCTGCTACCAGACTGATGTCTTATGTATGGGGCACGTCTGCCGCCAGCCAGGATCACTCCTTCCCTGACCAGCTACCAGACCTGCACACAGAAAAGAAGTAGAATCACTGTGACTCCCGACTAGATCACTAAGGTAACTCTCCTCAGGACTCTAACGTGACTCCTTAACATTAGCAGGACTCTAAAATAACTCTATCATGACTCTATAATGACTCTGTTCTAAGACTCCCTAATGATAGGGAGTCACTTTAGAGTTGTGGGGAGAGTTAACTCAGTGATCGGGGCTGGACTCCCATTTGAGAGTTACAGTGATTCTACTTCTTCCCTCTGTTTGGCCATCAGAACACCACCGTCTGGGGCTATTCATATTCTGGTGTTAATCATATTGGCTGTAGGTTCATTTATATATACAAGATTTGGTTTGGGTTTCATCTCCTAACTGTCTGTAACATGACCATAAGGTGACTGCTGCAGTGTTGGTTGTACATGTATTATTATCACTACCCGTGTATAACAGACAACACCATGAGAGAAGGTTAGAATAGCCAAGGTGGTCAGTACCAGACAAGCCCAAATGAGATTTTTGGTTTTTATTATCACTTTTTGTCCGGTGTCTACCTTCTAACTAAATCCCAGGACTACGCGGATGGACCCACCACTGACTAATTTAATGTAACAAAACTCGGAAGCAATGCCCTGGGGAAATACCTTCTTTGCAGTTTGCTTCTCCACATCTTTTCTTTAGTCTCTGTATTGTTAATGTTAAAGGACGAGACTGGTCCAGTGTATTCAGACAGCTTTCTCGTACACTGAAAATCTCAATTTAAGAGGTGAGTCAGTACTGGCTATATCAGAGGTTTTCATCCTTACACCAATGCAGCCCCGGCAAGTTACTTGCTAGGGCAGCGTTAGTGCATTATGACGACAAATGATATCCTTTAGTGACATCCATCCTTAAAGGGTAACAGGTTGTGCATATGTTTACTGGTAAGGTACAGGTAGTGGTGCCCCTGGGACAGCTAAGTACATACTCATTCTGACAAGTCTTAGACATTGTCTTCAGACGCCTTCAGCAGAATGGAGGTAATTTGAGACGTAAGCTGTTTGGGATTTGTGTACTCGCAGTGCAATGTAACAACCTGTACGTACTGTTTTCTGTAGCGGCTTCTGAATATGAACGGCAATAGACGCAGGGTACAAAATGTGTACACTGTTAGGAGTAAGTAGTGTTCCTGTACACCAAATACTGGGGGCAACTATGGTTCCAGTAGATTGTGCTGTAGACCTACAGCAAGTGAGCTTTTGTATATTTACAGCACTATGTACTGTATAGGGACAGCAGAATCTTCTGTTACTGTACAGCAAAATTGATTGTAAATCATAGTCTGAAGGTCCTGGGTTCACCTCCCAGTGCTGGTAATATTTTTAACCATCCATATGAGGGGAAAACGAATTTTAGGTGGATGTAGGAAAAACAAGAAAAGTGGCTCCACCAAGGATTGAACTCACCGCCTGTGGTGTTGGAGACAGGCGCTGATCCGTTGCGCCACAGAGCCGGTGTTACAAACATCCATATTGGGATATATCTCTACTCCACTTCTCAACTGTATAATAATAATTTGTAAAGGTCTGGAGTTCGCCTCCCAGTGCTGGTGATATTTTTAACCATCCATGTGAGGCGAAAACAAATTTTAGGTGGATGTAGGAAAAACAAGAGAAGTGGCTCCACCAAGGATTGAACTCACCACCTGTGGTGTTGGAGACAGGCGCTGATCCGTTGCGCCACAGAGCCGGTGTTACAAACATCCATATTGGGATATATCTCTACTCCACTTCTCAACTGTATAATAATAATTTGTAAAGGTTTGGGGTTCGCCTCCCAGTGCTGGTGATATTTTCAACCATCCATGTGAGGCGAAAACAAATTTTAGGTGGATGTAGGAAAAACAAGAGAAGTGGCTCCACCAAGGATTGAACTCACCACCTGTGGTGTTGGAGACAGGCGCTGATCCGTTGTGCCACAGAGCCGGTGTTACAAATGGTCATATTGGGATATATCTCTACTCTACTTCTCAACTGATTAATAATAATTTGTAAAGGTCTGGGGTTCGCCTCCCAGTGCTGGTGATATTTTTAACCATCCATGTGAGGCAAAAACGAATTTTAGGTGGATCTAGGTGAAACAAGAGAAGTGGCTCCACTAAGGATTGAACTCACCACCTGTGGTGTTGGAGACAGGCGCTGATCCGTTGCGCCACAGATACGGTGTTATAAATGGTCATATTGGGATATAAGCTACCTCTGCCATGTCTGTATTAAATGAGCTACAGCCTCGTTGCTAAAGATCCCTGAGAAGAGGTGGCTAGACCTACGATCGATCCCACGACCTCTCGTGTACATCACAGGGAAAAGTACTGTAGATCTACAAGTCACTACCGTAACCTGCATCTTCAGTAACAGAATTGTACATGCACAGTAGAATTTGCTGTATTTTCATTTACAGCTAAAGTACTGTACATGTACAGCAAATTTTGCTGTTCACGAACAACAACTTTTTACAGTGTACTCTGTCTTCAGGAATTGCTTCATGTATAGCATAATGCCTTAAGGTTCATGTTTTGTTAGCATCATATTTCACCATCACAGCCTTGGAAAGTAAAGTGTCATTGCTGCATTGGTGCATCATGCCAACCCTTTGGTTAGAATGGTTGGCATGATGCATAATAGAACTGTGTACTTATTTGCCGCTGGCACATACAACATGCAACATCATCATAAGGAGTGGAGATGAACCACTGAAGACCCGCATGATGCGTCCATGCATAACGTTAATTTCCGTAATGACTCTCCAGCAAGTAATTTGCAAGGGCTGCGTTCATAAATAAACCATGATGAAGCCATAGGATTGATATCCTTCCCTTCTTTCACTGGGGGTCTCCAATAGTCCTTAGTTAAGGCAGACATATGGTACAAGTCGATGGCAGGGAAAGTGCTTACACAAAACCTGGGCTTACTGAGGCTGACCTTGGTGATCACCTTGAGCACTTAGAGCCAAGGAGTATCATGGCTGCAGTAGGTAGCTACGTGAATTGAAAATTGTGTTCTTCAAAGATTTTTTCATTCAAACATCTTTCCAATGGAGCAAGATTGGAGGAGCAAAATGCTTTTGGAATTTTGTAAATCGGAGTAAAACTTGAGGCAGAATCAGAAAATAACCAACTCATATTGGGTCTGATTATGGGAATTCCATCTACACTAGAAACAACTGATAAACAGAAAAGTGTCATGGCACCGCACCTAGAGGCTCTCCCGAGGGTTAGGGTGCGGGGGACGGCCCACAGGTGTGATATGGGGGGCCCCAGAGTCAACAAGTGCGGCCTAGACAATACCTGTGGGCCGGCCCTCGCACCCTGGAGGCCTGGTCTAGGGGTACCCTTCAAAATATATCATCTAGAGAATGTTGTCGCAGGTTATTGAATGACTACCTTGATATGTTGTGTACCTGCAGTTAAGATGATAGAATTGTAACACAATTTTCCAACCTTTTAAAAATTATTTAGTCAGCCCAACCTCCATTTGTATGCATTCCCCCGGCCCTCAGGAGGCTGCCTAAGTGCATGTGTACCCCCAGGTCCCTCAGGGGGGAGGTCGGGGGCCGCTACCCCACACCCCCGTAGAAAGCCCCGTGGGCAAGCTGTGAATGCTGGTAGCCTGCAAAACTCGCTACTCCCGGTTTTAATTCCTAGTTTGCCATAACCTTACACAACCCAAATACCCTTCTATTATATATAATTTTATTCCCAATTAATCAAATTATAAGAACAGATAATTACCATAGTGATCTGTTCAGCCACTTTTACGTAGTCAGCTTTGAAAAAAACAACTTTGATTGATGATATACTTATACTTGTAGCAACGATTTAATAATTGTATCAAAGGAAAGCTATGGATCTCCTCTAACTCACTATACCCTCAAGTCCATGATACCCCTGCTGGTATCTAGTGGCAAAAGCCGATATATAACACCTGTCAGTTGCCCATTGTGGCCATGACTAAGTACACTGAACTCATGGGTTCTCCCGAACGATTTTGGCCTGTTCACTAGTATAACTTATATAAAACATTATAAAAATATAACAGGTCGATTGACACCATCATAAGGTTTCCATACATGTATAATATATGATATTTGAGGTATCTGGGTCTTGGGAATAATGATGGATAGTGCAAATACCGCACACAAGTCCCGTTTTCGCGCACAGCGACGCCCTCTGTTCACGTAGCTACAGTAGGGGGTGTCCTCACTTGAATAGGGGTAGGATGTCTTTACTGTTATCAACTCAGTATGGTGAGACATGTGTATATTAAATATATATATTTATATATATATATATATGTATATATATATACATATATATATATATATATATATATATATATATATATATATATATATATATATATACATCCTTAGGACTGCCAGTACTTTCTGGAGGCGCACCGCCAAAGCGTACTGTTTCCAATGCAAATGCAAAATCTTGGCTTTCAGGGGGGCCTTTTTACTAAACGTATTGGCCCGCTATGGTGGTGCTAAGGATATATATATATATATATATATATATATATATATATATATTGACCAGTTAGCCCTTTAAGGACACCTTGTCACCACTACACAGGTCTGCATACACGCATCATGATGGCAAAGAGAATGCTACATTAAGGCATCATGCCGCCCTTAAAGGGTTAACCATTTAAGGCCTGTATACTGCTTTATTGTAATAAATGCGGCCTGGATAAGTAACTGGAAGCTGCTACCGGCATGCAACATGTTGACCGTTGGAGAATGTATCAGCCCCTTAGGACGGACATGGTGCATAAATCTAACGTGGTCAGGGTACTCGCCAGGGCTACATAGATGGAGCATGTAGACCAAGGAAATACTGCAATCAGTAAAGGTTTACTAAGGATTGCACCGATTGTGATCTAACAGTGAAGGCCATGTTCACAGGGTCATGTGAAATCCACCCTCAGATGTTTTGTTCAGGGTCGCTCCAAATGTGTTTTCCGTACAGTTTCCACAGCACTGCCAAAAATACTATTCATAACAGTAATACACTTTGAACTAAATTTGCCAAGGACTCGTATCCATGTTTTTAAATGCCTTCAAATTGATCATTTTTGAATCATTCATTGAATAAGCTTGCCGACTGTCTTCTCCAGGGGGGGGGCAGATTATTTTATTTTTATGGCCCTGTATCAGCTAGTATATTATAATCCAAAGGAAATTTTTGAATGTGGTTTAGGAGGACGAACAAACATCTTGATTTCATTGGTTAACACAAAGCAACGCTCTGTACTCTGATGAAACCCTTTTATATTCGTCTGAACCCTCTTTTCAGAGTTGTCATGTTGAAGTATTGTTGAATATGTATGGAATTTATCCAAACCTGACAAAAGCACATTCAGTTGACGGCATTTATGGAAATGCAGTATACTAATTTTGTTCAATGATTCATGAGGTGGCGTCCATGTTTGACAAGACTGCACCTTCCCTTTCACACCTGTACCCACTGCGGCTACATTAGGACATTTTATGCACCTGTAAATGTAATTGTGTACACACACCAACACCTGTAAATGGACATGTCATGCATCAAATATTCAACTGTTATTCCCCTGCATAGATAATCTTTAGGCTCCAGAACTTAGTCAATAGCAACAAACCTTGTTGGCTCCCTATACAACCAACCAAGGTTAGTTGATAATATCAGGTGTAGTCAGTAGTGACCAACCCACATAAGTCATTTCATTCCTATACATGTGTATATGGCTAACTCATTTTAGGTAGGCCTTAGTCATATTTTGTTTTGCCTTTTTTAATAACAGTTTGTCATCCTGACCAATATCCCTAGGGCTAATCAGGGATAGCCAATACACACTAAGGCCTGGGGCATTTAGACTATTAGTGTGCACCCCCGACTGTCACAACTGTCATGGACCACATTAGTGTTACTTTACATTACACCAGGCGGGTGGCCGTTTAGTGCATTATAGCAATGTTACCTTTTTACAGCCGGTCCCTGAAGGTGACAAGGCATACGGCTGGTATGCATAACTCCAGCACTACGGTGTATAAGTGCACAGCGCTACGAGCAGGCTTCCATTAGGAACCTCATTACATGAAAACCTGCCCAGTGGCAGGTTGTCTGTCGCTGATGATGAGATGTCAGTGTGGTTTATATCAGATAAAGAGACGCACAACTTTACAAAAAAAAAAAGTTTATATTAAAGATTTGGGAGTGATTTGTGTTGACATTACAACCCAATAGTCACCAGGCCATGTATAAACAGTGGCACAGAAATAGGGGTTGGTGGGGCTGGGAGGGTCAGAACTGTGTGCACTAACTATGACTTCTTCTGTTAGCTCAGACAATGATAAATATAGCCCTGGTAAGTTACTCCATCCATGCATCACACTGAGCCCAGAAATGATTAAAGCATGAAACTGTCCTTCACTCTGCACTATAAAGTATCAAATACTGCTTTACTAGAAAAGTTCTTCGTAATTTTGTGGCCTTTCCTTTCATATTTCAGAGGAAGATACTAAGATTTTCAGCTGTTGGCTGGGATCAGAAGAGTAAACATGACCATAGTAATTCAGTAGGCTCACTTTGAAAGCATGACAATAGCTTTCGTGGTCCACTCGGGCTCATTGAAAGGTAAGTTTTGTTGAAATCACAGTCCTGGACCGGGGATTACAGTGTCATTGGCTCCCTGGCCAGAGCTTGTGTCGAAATATCTAGGTGTCCTTTCGACAATGAAGTGGTACTAAAAGCTACCCCCTGAAAAACTACTCACTCCCCTTTTTTACCCCTGCTTTTGTACTATTTCACTGGTTGACTTGATGATCTGTGAGCTGCTCGGTGAGCTGCTCCATGAGCTGCTCTACGTATTGCTCATCCTGGTGTGGGGTTTATTGCTCGCGACATGCCATGTTGCATGCAGGGTGTGGAGACCAGACTGATAACAACCGCTCCCACAATACCTTATTATGTGTATATAGAGATGTAGTTCAGCATTCTACCACTAGGCGGCCACTTCTGACTTGTGACTGTAGATGTTACCTGCGCCATTTGATGGACATTTCAGAGTGGAAGTGACATTGTTTCATTCACTCTTTCTTCCAGGGGACATTGTCACTGGATGTTAATACTGTTTCAACGCTGGTAATCAATTCTCAAAAATCAGGTTGTTTATGGACACGGATGAATTGAAGTGTGACTGACTGAGTAAATGCAGTCATTTTGGCAACAGTGACATGCTTCATTTTCTCTATGGAGGTTTGTGTAAGGAGCCCTAATCATTTTGAAGGTGGAGTAGCAGCGCTATCCTAAACTATTGCTCAAAAATTTGAAGTCAAAATTTTAGATTTTTTTATTATTTGGCAATGATTCTTGGTAATGAGGCTCTTCATAGCATTGCCAACACAGACAGGCAGATGAGTCATGTAACAAGACTCACGATACCGAACAAAAATACATCCAGTGCAATGTAAGGCCCTCTTTTATGAAAAAAATATATAGCAGTGAGGCAAAGAGCAACCTGTTGCATCCCCTTCTCCCATGAGTTGCTCCCATTAATTGCTCGTTGCCGCTCGTTGTAAGTGGGACTCGGTCACACTTTGTGTGCACAGGACAAACAGCATCGATCTCCGTCTGGGGGCTGAGTGTAGGTACTGGTCACCTGATCACCACCCGCACCTTAACTCTGTAAGGACAGCATAGTGCTTAAATACAGTATCCCTGTACTGTACATTCTCACAATCCAACCTCAGATGTACGTCATCCCTCACTTGCTATTCATCTTTTAACACGATGCACGAACTGATGTACACAAAATTCAGTTCAATGCTGAATCAACATTGACAACCATTTATCAATGCTATTTCAATGTTTTGGTCCCACTAGGAATGCAGTCCTGGTCAGTAAGTAAGTCACCAGTGCTGCATTTTGTATCATGACGACCATTTGGAAGTGTATCAACCCTATAGGGTCAATCTGATGCTTGAATGGGGCTCTGGCTAATTACTGCATAGGACTGCATTCATGCACCATGACGATAACGGACATAACACTTTAACCCTTTAAGATGGCATGATGTCTTAATGCATCATGCCCTTGGTCGTCATGATGCATGAATGTAGTCCATGTGAGTAACTTGCTAGGACTACATTCATGCATTATGATGATAACGGACGATAACGCCCATTAAAACACTCTGCGGCCCTTGCAGGGTTAACCCAGAGGCAACCTGCGCTATACCAGGTGTCTGAGTTGACATGATCGGTTAACGAGCTCCTCATGTAGCATGGCATTGATCTAGTACCTGCTCCCTACCCCACGTACCTACTGTACATACACCAGGCTTTATGTACATTTACCCACAGGTGGACGGCTAATACAATGGATTTCACACATTGGGTATATCTTAAACCCTCAAAGAACCGAGGGTTGGGTTACACCTGTACTCTAGTATGCCCCATAATCACTGCCCACTGGTCATTGACTCGGTGTTATCATACCTTGTCTGAACCTAGTGGGGCAGTTGTTATTGGGCATACTAGAGCACACGTGTAGGCTATCTAATACTTAACCACTTGAACAAGAGACCACTGTAATTTTATAATATGGATTGGTGCTACTAGCGCTAGCTGTTCAGCTTTTCATACAGCCATGTTTCAGGTTTTAAAGCAGTATGTTTTAAAGGTTTATTGGTTCAATGGCATAGACAATGTTCAGCCTGTGGCCCTGCAGTTATTTGCCAGGGTACGATGACACTATTTAGATGACCAGTCCATGTATTTAATACAGAATTTTTTCAGGTTTTGAAGCAGCATGTTTAAGGGTATATTTTGTTCAATGGCACAGACAATGTTCAGCCTGTGGTTCTGCCAGGGTATGATGACATTATTTACATGATGAAGGAGACATTTAAACAGTTTGCGGCCCTTGAGTGGTTTGGCCCGGAGGCAGCCTGCAGCGCAGCAGGGTGACATGATCCCTGTACCAGCTCCTCATGTAGCAGGGCATAGACCATGTTGTGTGTGTACCGGCCCCCTACCCCACATACCTCCTGTACACACACTGGGATTGGGGTGAATTAACCGTTTAACGAGAGACCACAGTAGGTTTACAACATGAATTGGTGACAATCTTCAGCCTGGTCTATTGTTCTGTTAATTCATCATGTATTCGTTTCACCGCTGGTCGGAAACAATAACCGGAAGTGACTCAGCAACCACTAATTTTCGAATGCTAGTCATCAATAATTGCTTCACATATTTGAGTTATTTTCCTTTTTATTTGTAGATGGATAACTATGAGGCAAGACCCTACCTGTACACCCATGTCTTTCTTATCTGAGTGGTGACATTTAAATACGGTACAAAGATAGGATAAAGTCTAATATGAAGTAGGAAATGCAATTTCTAAACGTGTGTCCCGGCTAAATAGCGTAAGAAATAAGAAGTGCATGGTCATTACTAACCCAAGGTGTTGCAAGGTAATACTGTTCTCACAAATTGTCTCAACACATTTGACATTTGATCTAAGAAAAGAGTTCTGAGTCAGAAATATTAATCTGAAATTTTTACCCCTATTCACTATTTCATCTCATCTGGGTGACTACCTCACCAGATGTGTAGGCTCTGCTCTGCTGTTAACTCTCTGCACTGTAAAACCTACATAAAGTACTGGTCTGGTTCTTACTAGGGGCGGGGTTGTAAGATTTGGCGCTTTAATACAATCTGAAATGAATAAGAGGTAACGCTGTAACCGGTACTCACTGTATTTGGCAGCCACACACGTGTGTTAGCAGGGTGCATGCGCAGCTCCTTGACAACCACAGCACCGGAAGTAGAAGAAGTGACGTCACGTCCTCCTGTAGATGACGTCACGTCACGTGATGACGTCACGTCGCGCCCCCAGAAGCTGACCACCACCTCCATGGTTACACACCCCACACAGCCCTCCGTCACGTTCTCAAACTCCAACACTAGGTGCACGTCACCCCGCTGTACGTCAATGACGTCATCCACGTCATCTGAGAAGTCATCATGGTGTTTGGCATTGTCATGATGCATGGTCTCATCACCTGTTACATTCTTGGCGTTATCACCACTATCTGAGACATTGATAGCATTGGAAGTATCAGGGCTGACCTTGAGTGTTGTGTTCTCGGTGGCCACATACACGGCCATGTTTACTTGCCCGTTTAACTCACCCAATCGGATCGTCTCAATCCGCCGAGCATGTGCTCTCAGTGCCTCCCCCTGGTGTAGATCGTACACATCCTGCTCCCAGTTACTGACAGCAAAGTTCCGCGAGTTGGAATCAAAGACGTGGCTCTTGACCCACTTTCCTGTAGCGTCCAGTAGCCGTATCTCTGTTATCTCCATGGTCTGACTGTTAGATGACGTCACTTCCGGTATTGGCCAGCCATTTCCGGGTCCTGTTGCACCATGGGAAGTGCTGCTGGCGTTGAATCGTCCGACCGTGATGCGACCCCACGACTCGAGGTCAGCAAACACGTCGAAGACGGTGAAGACCATCCCAGTGGTGCCCCCTAGTGGGAGGCAGGAGAAGAGCAGCAGGAGGGCCCGGGTCATGTGACCTACCCGGGGGGTGGGGGCGAACTCCATGGTGGGTGTGTGGGTGAGTGTGGGTGGGTTTAGTGTATCCTGTAAAGATCCTCTGAGTTGGTAATCCGGGTTGAGGAAATCAAATTAATAGCTACTTGAAGAATATTCTGTGTGTTTTTCTTAGTATATAACAAGAGCCTTATTGTAGCTGAATGGCCAAGACTCTTCTTAATGGTAAGTCCTGCTTTTATTGAGGACAGGTAGACGCTTTTCAAGCCCTGCAATAAAAAAAGGATTCATTTACTGCTAATAGAAATACAATTTTTGGTATGCTCTGACGAATATCTGTTGCAAAGGGTACAAAAAGGAGAAACGATTATTTTAGCAAATACAAATGATTTCATAGGCAAAAGATCATTATGCCAGATTACAAACAATTATTTTTGCCAAATGAAAAAGGTTCTTAGCCATTATCATTTGTGTCATCATAAATGTGAAATGTAAACCAATATAGTTAAAAAAAACAGTTATTTACTAGTACAACATCACAGAGGGTAACATAAGGGTCAGTTTGATGATCAAAATGTCTTTGAGATATTTGAAAGAAAGTCAGACTAGACTTTATTTAAAAGGGTCCAGCATTCCCATGACACAGTCTTGAGAGTTTGACAGTGCTTGATTTTTCTACAAGAGGCTGGCAATTATTCTTGCCACGCTCTCTTGCAATCTGATGATGCCAAAATTTATAAGGACAGCAAAGATGACGCCTTGAGGGGGTACACCTCCATTAAAGGGTTTATCTTTATACTTTATAGAAGACTGTGGTCAGTGAAGGCCTGATGGTAAGAGTGTGAGGCAGACCAGACCACCTTAACACAATCAATACTCATCTTTAACACCAACCTGGCCCCCACTGCCGGCAGCAGTGTTTAACACTATTACCTCCATACCCCATGAGTAGACCCCAGGGGGCTGCCCTCACAGCTATTATGCCTCATACCGAGCAGTTAAACAATGCTTTACTTCTAGGCGGAAAATTCCTGTTATAAACAGAACAACACTGGCCTGCTATTACACGCCCTCCCCATTAACACATGTGCACTGAAAATCCATAAGTTAAAGAGGTTAGTCAGTATCCAGTGGTACAGCCCGGCTTAAGAGGCATTATTTAGCACCCATTAAGCCATACAGAGAATAGGCAGGGCTTACAAAGCACTTAATAAGTGGTATGTGTCCACCGGGTACTGGCTTTCCCCAGTTCATCAAAGGGATTTTCATCCTTTATTAGTCAAAATGACGAACTGATGTTCAAATTTTGACTAAGGCAAAAGTAATACCTTAATAACTCTAATACACATAAAAAAGAAGTTACTAAGGTAGGTAGGTGTTGGTTAGGTTGACTAACTTGAAAGCATTGACTAACACAGATGGGTCGTATAAGGAGCCGGATAATGACTGAGAGACACTTACCAATGTTCTGGTTCTCTATTTGTCCAACCTATGTGAGTCAATGCTGCCAGGTTAGTCAAACTGACGAACCCACTTTAGTCTTTTCATTCTAAGGTGCATTAGGGTTAGTCATTATGACTAACCTCTTAAATCTATGGATTTCCTGTGCAGCTAGACGGCTATAGGTGCTCTCAGGTGAGCACATGTTGTGAATAAAACCACATCACCCTAGTTCCAGCTGCCCACTTTAATTTTGAGCAATTTCTTGAGGAACAAGTTGCGGCTTAAGCTTGTATTGGTTACCCCTAGGGGCCTCTTCGAATATCCATACCTATATTGAGGAATGTGCATATCTCTTGCAATAGCAAACTAAAGTCAATTATTTTTGGAAGATATGAAACTGCTACTCATTTCTTCATGATAGAACTTCCGTTTAGCACATTTTGAACTGGACTTTCGTTTATCCCATGCTGATTCAATTAAGGTATAGCCCTGATGGTCACAGTCTGGCCAGCATAGGAGCAGCTCGACCAATCTGAGGGAGACAAGTAGACTTAAATATTCATCTCTACAGCATTGGCAATATCCATGGATAAGGTATACTGCAATAAGGAGTTGACCAAGATGACCTTAGTTACTTGTGGGGCATCTATTACCCTTTAAAGATGGATGTCGCACCAATGCCGCCCCGGCAAATAACTCACTAGGGCTGCATTCAGGCATCATGATGACCACATGATGATGCATAAATGCATCATGCTGCCCTTGAAGGGTTGAGCATATATATATATATATATATATATATATATATATATATATATATATATATATATATATATATATATATATATATGATAGTAATCCGTAGCTAAGGATAGCATCACACATACAGAGAGTACTGTGGCTCCCTGACGCCAACCCTGGTTACAGAATTTGTCTCAGTGTGAGCAGACAGGACCAGACACAGACCAGGGCCTACTGCTCATTGATCTGCTCCCTGTAACTCACACACCCTGGTTTGCCCTACCACCACCTACCACGTTAGCCTGCCCATAGCTATTAACCCTTTGAGGTCAGCATAATGCATAACACATCATGCCCTTGGTCGTCTTAATACACAAATACAGCCCTGGTGGAGCACCAGTGTGTTTAAACAAGTGCGGTACAAGCTGTCATAACCACATTCTGTAACAAGAGGTGGTGCCACCGGCCAAATACCTCTCTGTATTGATATGGCCATCTTTAACAACTGGCCACTGATGTATGAAAATTCATTGATTGCATTTCACTCTAGACCAAGGATAATTATGTTAGGAGAGTGACACCTCTGGTAGATATTTGAACAGCTCAGAGATGTATCCCTCCTTGTCTCTGTGGCAGAGTGATGCCCAGACATAGTGTACATACAGTGATATGTGCGATCAGGTCATTGACACCGAATTGTCATAAGCCTCCTATCGGCAGAGGGACCTATAACAATGCATTTGGAAACTACTCTGTGTAGCATGGTTGTTATTGGGGATCGGGCGTTAGGATGTACAGTGCATTCAACCCTATATTAACTCTATTTAATCAAAGGATTTATATGATGCAGGGATGCAGCACCGGGGACTTCCTCACCCACACTATGCTGGTGCATTATGAAGGCGGATAAACAGCAAACTTGAGGCCTAAAGATACCAATCCTGTTCATTTTATACCGAAGAAAAGGAAAAGAGAATATCCAGCGTGGTCTGATGGATGGTTCTGTAATTCAAGAGAAGGACAGAACCAGCACATTTGAAGAGAACCTGGCAGCAAACTGGGCCCAAAACCTCTTTGGAAATCGGCAATTCACAGTCAATTGTAAATCAGTTGGCTATTTGCACATGGGACCCATTACAGCCGAGACGGGGGACTGTTTCATTACAGTTTTATCCAGCTGCAATTGGCCGCAGGGCTCCCTGGGTAATAAGGCTGGTACTGGGACCAGGGGGATGTGTTCACATCACAGGGCTGAACAAACAGGACACTGGTCTTAGGGAGCGGTCATAACCTAACAATAAGTGGTAGGGGTGGATATGGGAAGAGGGGGCATGATTTCTACCCGTTGACCGGGGTAAAAATCTTTTTTATTAAACTGCTTTACTGATCAAACACTTTATTGATCAAATATATATATATAAATGCTGCCTCAACCGAATAACCTGTACTTGTACTGCTACCTGTACGTCTAGCCCTTGCCGTACACCTAACCTCTCTACACTGAAAAAGTAAACTTGTCTCCAGACTCGTCAAAGTGACTATCTTAAAATAAACGAGTCAAAAATTGTCTAACCTATCAGGTTACCATCCCACAAATAGAATCTGGAGCTGGCAAATGTCAGGTTTTGGGCTGGCACATGCCAAGTGGGTCTTCTATCTCTATCTAGAAGACCCGCTTCCTTGTCACTTAGACGAGATTTTGACTCGTTTATTTTATGACCGTCACTTGGAAGAGTCTGGAGACAAGTTAATTTTTTGAGTGTACTCTCTTTTGACACGTTGGTCTGTACCATGGGTTACCAGGACGCAGGCACTACACTTATTAGGGAGGTGGGGGAGAGCAGATGTCTGGTAAGTGTTTGATCGCACTTTAATAGCTGTTAAATCAGGGTGGCTAAGTTGATTGAAATGAATGAGTCTTTAGACGACGCACAATGGCCGTTTTGATAGAGAGGGTCCGTAAGGGCTGCTTCTAATTCTTATTTCTCTTTACTTCTGTCCTTTATCGCTCCATACCTCTTCTAGATAAGGATACAGAGGGCCATGAGCATCTGTCAGAGTTGATATTTCTTCACAAGCTGAGATTTAGGTTGGATCTCATGAGGCAGAACCCAGCGACCCATAGCCCAGCCAATGGAGAATGAATCCCTGCATTCCGCCCCATGCACTTTGCCCAATCTCCCCTATTAAGTCAGGCATTACATGCAAGACTCTAAAACACTGCAACCAATCAACACACCCCGCCCTCCCCTCTGCCCCTCCCCACCCAGGTAGCAAGGGTATATTGGGCCAATGTCGTCAATGATCGACTCCATCGCAATCGTTATACCAACCTTGGCCCATTGTAGGTAATGCATACATTGGTTCAACATACAAATTACAATGATGGCCCACCCTTGGCAATTCCTATAATGGGCCATTGCTGGGTTGACCGCTGGCCCAGAGCTGGCCCATGCTTGATATTGCTGATATTGACCCAGTGTTGGCCCAGTGTTGGAACATTTCAGGGCCATCATATTATTTCTGATGTTGGACCAACATCAATTCTAACTACACTTGTCCAATATTGGCTGTGATCTACACCAGGGGGATTCAATGTTGCCTGAAGAATATCTTACAGGATGGCTCCAACTTTGCCATCATATTGTGTTATAAATGTGATCCCCAGTGTGCTCTACATGTTTAAAGGTCAGAGGAAGTTCATGGATGAAATTTGATATCTAAAAGTGCAATTTACTGCATGAAATCAGTGGGAATCTGTCAAAGGGAACTTGAAGACACCTCATGTGTGGCTAATGGAGTTAGATAAGTCCTAAATCATAGTAATACAGTTTGTATGGGGTCTAACCAATTTGGGATAGAGATCAAGATGGATTGAAAAGACAGAAATGGCTTTTCCTAAACTGATGATACTTGACAGTCATGTCTTAAATGTGTTTGTACATTCAATTATACACATAAAAATAGTATTGTTCAATATAAGTGATTGTTGCAGTTGTCCTATATTGAGAATTATATGTTGGAGCCACATATGTATTTCAAGGTTGCCCCGATGTTTAATTTGTAACCTTGAAATAATGTAAAAACATTTAAATGTTGGCCCACCATTGGGCCAACATGAAATCAATATCCCTTTTTCCGAGCATGGGCCATTACTGGGCCAGCGGTCAAACCAGCGGTGGGCCAATATCAAAATGCCAATATTGGCCCATTTTTAAGTGGTATATTGGCCCAATGATGGCCCAATGTACTTATGTTACCTGGGCCACTTCTGTCATGCCCCCCCCCCCCGGCCAATGGTCTGTAGCACACACCCCCCCCCATACCCCGCCCAGTGCCCACCTGTGTCAGGCTGCAAGAGGCCTATCGTCACGCCACGTAACCCCCTCCTGTTCACAATCATCCCTCCCCACAACCCCCTCCCCCAGGTGGCGTCACGCCATGTACCCCCACAATGAGTCAGCACACACAGGCACCCACCCAGTCAGTCAGAGTCAGTACATGTAGTTAGCTTGTTAACCCTTTAAGGACGACATGATACCTTAATACATCATGCCCTTGGTTGTCATGATGAAAGTAACTCACCAGGGCTGCATTCAAGCATCATGACAACCCTATGAGGTTGAGACACTACCGGAGGGTCGGCATGATGCACCAATGCAGCACTGTTGAGTTACTCGCCAGGGCTGCATTAGGTGCATCATGCCGACCAATGTCATCATTTAGTGACGTTCGTACACCTGGACCAGGTTGTTAGTGTTGTCTTTTTGACTGGTTGTGGATCAATACTTACCTACTCTGGCTGATCGGCCAGCCGGAACGAGGGGCGTTTCCTGCACGGGAACGTAAGGGAGGAGGGAGGGGGGAATTGGTCGGGGAAATGGGGGTGGGGGAGCAGTGGTAATAGAGAGAGGCTGAGGGGGAGGGGGGAGGGATATAGAGAGTGATAAAAGAGGAGATAAGGAGAGAGAAAGGGCCCGTTGGGAGACATGACGGGTGTATTGTTAGGACTGGAGGGAGAAAGACAGGCAGGCAGAGGGTGGGGGTCGGGAAGGCAGGCAGAGAAACGAGCAGGAAGGCGGGCAGGCAGAGAGGCAGGCAGGTAAAACATAGCAGAGAGGGAGGCATGGAGGCAGGAGGCAGAGAGGCTGGGAGGCAAGGAGACATGGGAGGCAGGGAGGTAGAGAAGCAAGGTTGCAGGGAGAGAGGCAGGGGGGTAAGGAGGCAGGGAGGTGAGAAGTTGGGAGGTAGGGAGGCAGGGAGGCAGGGAGGCAGGGAGGCAGGGAGAGGCAGACAGGCAGGCTGGCAGAGAAGCAGGCAGGGAAACAGGGCAGTGAGACAGGACATGGGAGAGGAGAGGTATGTGGTATTGATCTCTATGACTAGCGTATATAACAGGGGGATGAGTGTGAGGTAGGACTGGGGTCAGGATGAGTGCTGTAAGGTTCGGGGGTGTACGTGGGGGGTTATAGGTGTGTGTGTGTGTATGTGGGGGGGGGGGGGGGTTATAGGGGTGTGGTGATTGGTTTGGTCGGCAGCTAACTGACTGATATCCAACAGGCCGTACACAGGTGCAGCCTGCTGTGTGTGTGTGTGGGGGGGGGGGGGGTATAGGGGTGTGTGTGGGGGGGGGGGGTATAGGGGTGTGTGTGTGTGGGGGGGGGGGGGTTATAGGGGTGTGGTGATTGGTTTGGTCGGCAGCTAACTGACTGATATCCAACAGGCCGTACACAGGTGCTGCCTGCTGTGTGTGTGTGTGTGTGTGTGTGTGTGGTGTATGTGTGTGTGTGGGTGGGGGTTATAGGGGTGTGTGTGTGGGGGGGGGGTATAGGGGTGTGTGTGGGGGGGGGGGGGTGGTTATAGGGGTGTGGCGATTGGTTTAGTGGGCAGCTAACTGACTGATATCTCACAGGCCGTACACAGGTGCAGCCTGCTGTGTGTGGGGGGGGGGGGGCAGGGTAGTAGTATATGGTGGTAGGTGCTGGTATGTTTGTATACACACAGGACCAGATAGGGGCTACATCCATACATCCTGACATACGTCCCTGCTGTACAACTCTGTCAGTGTACTGGGGACATGTCATACATGGGAATGTATAGAGGGCAGGACACATGTACCTTCCCTGTCTACCCATGGTACTGTATCTCCCCTTTTCACTGATGGCTATGTATGTATCCGTCTATCTTTTTATTTCCTACCTGCCTCTCTCACTGAACATGTCTGCCTTCCTCCATGTCTAACCATATCCTTGCTTCTTTCCCACCCCCCTCTCCCCCCCCCCTCTGTTTACCCTTACAGGATATAGCACACTATACTGTAGAGCTCAGGTGTAAGTAACTGTTTAGCCCTTTAAACCCGCAGATCTTACTGCACGTCCAGTAACAGTCAGAGCGCAGTGTGTGTGTGTGTGGGGGGGGGGGGGGGGGGGGGATAGGTGTGTGTGTGGGGGGGGGGGGGGGCAGGGTAGTAGTATATGGAGGTTTGTGGTGGTATGTTTGTATACACACAGGACCAGATAGGGGCTACATCTATACATCCTGACATACATCCCTGCTGTACAACTCTGTCAGTGTACTGGGTACATGTCATACATGGAATGTATAGAGGGCAGGACACACGTACCTTCCCTGTCTGCCCATGGTACTGTATCTCCCTTTTTCTCTGATGGCTATTTATGTATCCGTCTATTTTTTTATTTCTTGCCTGCCTCTCTCACTGAACATGTCTGCCTTCCTCCATGTCTAACCATATCCTTGCTTCTTTTCTACCCCCTCCCCCTCTCCTTTTACCCTTACAGGATAAAGCACACTATACTGTAGAGCTCAGGTGTAAGTAACTGTTTAGCCCTTTAAACCCGCAGATCTTACTGCACGTCCAGTAACAGTCAGAGTGCAGTCGGGACAGGTACTCAGCCCTATATATAGGGGCGCTGGGGGTTTAAGGAAGGCATAAGGCCTGAATGCTCTATCCCCTCGGTCGTCATGATGCATGAATGCAGCCTTGGTGAGTAACACACCAGTGCTGCATTCAAGCATAATGTACCAACACTATATATATATATACGGGTTTTGAGACACTCTCGAATGGTCGGCATGATGAATCATTGCAGCACCGGTGAGTTACTCACCCGGGCTACATTGGTGCACTATGACGACAAGTGTCAGTTTTTGTGCTATGCCGTCCTTAAAGGGTTAATGGCAGAATCGTGCTTTAAATACATAATATATTCTCCTGTCAGTATGATTCATGACAGACCTCATGTGGGGAATCTGAGGAGAGGATAATTGTCTCATGCGCCATGCATGCATCCATCATACAGCCGTACATACACCCCCTATTGGGCAGTATGCTTACCAAGCTGGCCCCACCTCAGCCTCTGCTCCCCAGCATCATCACTGCCACCAACGCCTCTTGGTGAAAATAGTTCTGGTATGCTGGGTGTATTAATGTTGTAAATATTGACGGGTCCTGCGGAAGGATCCCCTCCCAATATATGGGGGAAGTGATGCAGTTGTGTATATGACCCCTTATATACCAGCGATCTCGCTCGGATGCGTCCAAGGAGGAGCTGGGGCCAGCTTGCATACTACCGTTTCACCAACAGAAACTCCCCGTCACTGTCACTTGCATCATGACACACGTGACAAGATGAGCACAAGTGTGGATCATGCTGTCCATAAACACAGAGAACGGAGTCAAAGGGGAGTCCAAGTTGCCTCTCCAATGACTCCCCTATTTAGGGAAGCCTAAGTCCTTATGAGAGGGGAGTCATTCTGTAGGCAACCTGGGACTCCCTTTTGACCCTGTTCCTTTTCTCTGTGAACAGTGGTGAAGGGTTTATGGTGCTGTCTAGTCTGTGACTATGGACATAATTACATTGTAGAGATATAGTGCCTGTAATCACCAGTATATATGTATGGTAGTCAGTATCTACAACGTTCAATACCTGATGAAGTTCTATGTATAGCACACATACATGGTATCCTATTGTGGAACATATTGACGTGTTATTCTGACGCACCGTCAGATAACTCACTGGGTTCCAAGGGGAACAGCGCTAGGCCTACCCCCCCCCCACCCGCACCCCCATAACCATTTCATAGCAGACATGGACCATGTCTTATATTTCAGGGGTTGGGGTTCCCACTGTCTAATAATGGTGTATCTACCAGGATGTACGTTTTTCTAGCAGTGCAAGTCTTTTTGAAACCTGCAGGTCTCGGTACCCCTCCAGCAGCAGTCGGAGTGGAGTCGGGACAGGTACTCAGCGCTATATACAGGGGCACTGGACCTTTAAGTGCCAAGGCTAAAGAGACATCTTACTGTATATCATAGATACCAGGGCACCTACACATGAGGGTATGGTAGTATATATGGCCAAATTGGTTTCTCTTGTATGGTGTGATGATACTGCATGTAGTATGTGTACTGTTAACAATATGTCCCCTGTCTATTATTTTTAGAGCAGACAAAACCTGAAGACGATGACAGTATGAGTGCTGCTATACATGTAGGTTTTTTCTAAGTACTAGCTCAGAGGCGTAGGAAGCAAATCTTCATTTGGGGGACTCCAACCAAGTTTTAGCATCGGATTTAATGCATGATGTATTACATACACGATTACATTGGAACTGTGTGGAAAAGTAGTATTTGAGCCCCTTTTAGTTTTGATTGGGGGCCCCGGCCCCTCTGCCCCACTAAACTCCATGCCAGAGAGTCAAGGGTTAGAAATTATGTCTATTACATTGGAGGTATTGACAAATTTTGAGGGGCCCAAACATATTCAGCCCCGCCTCCTCCTCTGTGATTTGGGGGCCTCGGCCTGGGCCCCCTGCCCCCCCCCCCCCTCTTTTCCTACGCCACTGTAGCTTGTAGAGGTATATTGACATACTGCCTGTACTATTAGTGGGGGGGCAATCGTCACATTTACTATACCCCGTGGGAATTTCATGGTTATGATACTTTTACAACTGGAATCTATGTATTAAAGGGTGCTTAAAAGGATAGGATACCGCTCCATTTTTTATTTTTACTATTTGAGCTATTTTTAGGCCAATTAGGTTAATTAGTATAATTACAGCTTAGTGGGGCTATATATCTGTAGAAAATAAAGCTATCAACTTTCTAACTGGACCTACCCCCCCTAAATCAGCTATAGGGAATCATGTGGTGAGGTTCATTTTTCTGTATCTGTGATAGTTGCCTAGCAACAGGCATATTTTGCTATTTATCTATGGTAACAGAACTAAATACTGTGGCATTAGGTAAGGATGTTATAAAGACCACCTTGCACTATTCTAAGATAACTATATCATAGAATGTATGTCTATATACACTTTAGTCAATAGCTTGCCTAGCAACTGGCATATTTTACTATTTGCGCATAGCAACAGCATCACTATAGCAATGAAGAATGAAGCTATGTTTGTATAGCACCTTGTTCATTCTAAATTCCTAAGGTAGATACATCATGAACTCTACCTATGTGAGCTGGCAATGATGAAAGGATATTCCCCACAGGATTAGCTCCGATTTTAGCCACCAGGGGGTGCCACTATGGGTTAAAGTGGAAGAAACAGGCTAAAACTTGATTTAGTGAAAAGCTCTATATTTGGAATGTACAAAGAACATGTTGAAGTCTAAATGGGTGTCCTTGTTGACATGGAAACATATTGGATAAAAAGATGTGCCTCTGGACCCATATACCCTACCAAAATGTTAATCATATCCAGAGAACATGTACAATCCCAATATTTGCACTATTGATCAAACTAGGTCTAATAAATAAGCCTTTTTCTGAAAAGATTCTGGACACCTCCTCCCCACATACTTCATTCCTTCCTTTTACAATTTAGAGAGATATTACGTCCAAAGGAGTAGGTTATAGTTCCATTTCTTAATCAATTGATATCAAGCAATATGTGATCCATAGAATTGAGATGCAGGATGCATAATCCTCCTACATGAGCCTATTCTACATTTGGGTATGTGATCATCACCCTACAAGATTATTTTCTACCTTTGGGTACATGTTCTATTCTAACCTGTTATAAAATCAGTTTACAGTCCATTCATACAGTCCTATGGTCACCTGTCCATCCCCTATCTGTCCTATGGTAGCCTGTCCATCCCCTGTCCCTCCTATTGTCACCTATCGATCCCATGTCCATCAAATGGTCACCTGTCCATTCTGAGAGGTTGATTTGAGAGGTTGATTTATCTTTTATTGATCTATCTAAACACACACAGTATTGATATTACATCGAGGACATCATTCCTTACACTGTATCATATCACCAAGTCTATGTATACTGGTGTGAGGGACACGGTTTCTCTGAAAATGACGTTTTCGGAGACACGGGGACTCGGACCCGGGGCCTTCCGCTTGCCAAGCGATTGCTCTACTACTGAGCTACATCCCCATGTCCTATCAGATAGATCTTATCTCACGTTACTGGATCGGTTTGGGAGGGGCGCAGTGACTACCTGAGCGGACCACCCCTGCGAGCCTACCTCTCAGGTGCGGAGACTACTAAGCCCCTACACTAGTATTCTATACATTCATGTGTTATATAGTATGGTTTGTGGACTCACAATGTTTAAAATATATCATTTAACAGTTGATCAATAAAAGACAAGTGTGACAGTCTACATTGCAGATGTTTAATGCTACCCTTTAATTCTCTGCCCGTCCTATGGCCACCTGTCCATCCTATGGTCACCTGTCCATCCATCATATTGCTTGAAATCAATAAATATCAACTGATATAGAAATGGAACCATAACCTACTGCTTTGGATGTAATATCACTCTAAACTGTAAAAGGAAAAAAGGAAATATGTGGGGAGGAGGTGTCCAGATTCCTTCAGAAAAAGGCTTATTTATTAGACCTAGTTTGATCAATAGTGCAAGTATTGGGATTGTACATGTTCTCTGGATATGATTAACATTTTGGTAGGGTATATGGGTCCAGAGGCACACCTATTTATCAAATATGTTTCCAAGTCAACAAGGACACTCATTTAGGCTTCAAAATGTTCTTTATACATTCCAAATATAGACACTTTTCACTTAAACAAGTTTTAGCCTGTTTCTTCCATTTAACCCATAGTGGCACCCCCTGGTGGTTAAAATCGGAGCTAATCCTGTGGGGAATATCCTTTCATCATTGCCAGCTCACATAGGTAGAGTTCATGATGTATCTACCTTAGGAATGTAGAATGAACAAGGTGCTATACATAGCTTCATTCTTCATTGCTATAGTGATGCTGTTGCTATGCACAAATAGCAAAATATGCCAGTTGCTAGGCAAGCTATTGACAAATGCGTATATAGACGTACATTCTATGATATAGTTATCTTAGAATAGTGCAAGGTGGTCTTTATAACATCCTTACCTAATGCCACAGTATTTAGTTCTGTTACCATAGATAAATAGCAAAATATGCCTGTTGCTAGGCAACTATCACAGATACAGAAAAATGAACCTCACCACATGATTCCCTATAGCTAATTTAGGGGGGGTTGGTCCAATTAGAAAGTTGATAGCTTTATTTTCTACAGATATATAGCCCCACTAAGCTGTAATTACACTAATTAACCTAATTGGCCTAAAAATAGCTCATATGGTAAAAATAAAAAATGGAGCGGTATCCTATCTTCTTCAGCACATCTAAAGCTACAGATATCAGTTGAGAAACTGCCATAACCACAAAATTCCCACGGAAATACAATTGCCCCCCCACTATATTGACCGTGTGTACCGTATACTTATTGACGTGTTGTTACCTTGGTTGTAAGTGCACGATACCTGTAAATCACCTGCCGCAACCAGAGTCAATCCAGGTGTAAACCCCTCGTCATGTAGGGGTTGGGGGGGGGGGAGAGGAGAGGTTAGAGGTTTGGGGTTGGGTTGGGGGGGGGGATGGGGGCATGGGGGAGAGGTTGGAGGCTGCACAGATAATCCTTAGGCTCCAGAACTTAGTCAATAGCGATTAACCTAGTTAGTAATTTTTGGGTCCCTACACGACAAACAATAGTTTGGATAATCTATAGTGACCAACCCACCTTAGTCATTCCATTCTTATGAGTATAAGGCTAATTCTTTTTGGGCAAGGCCTTTGTCATTTGTGAATATCAGTTCGTCATTCTGACAAATATCCCTATGTCTAACCTGGGATAGGCACAACAGACTACGGTACAGAGAATTTAGAGGGGCAGAGGGGCAAATGGCAGAGAGAGAAAGGGGAGAGGAGAAAGAGGGAAAGGGGCGGAGGACCAGAGGATGAGAGGGGCAGAGGGTGAGAGGAGGAGAGGGGCAGAGGGTGAGAGGAGGAGAGGGGCAGAGGGTGGGAGGAGGAGAGGGGCAGAGGGTGAGAGGAGGAGAGGGGCAGAGGGTGGGAGGAGGAGAGGGGCAGGGGGTGAGAGGAGGAGAGGGGCAGAGGGTGAGAGGAGGAGAGGGGCAGAGGGTAAGAGGAGGAGAGGGGCAGAGGGTGAGAGGAGGAGAGGGGCAGAGGGTGAGAGGAGGAGAGGGGCAGAGGGTGAGAGGAGGAGAGGGGCAGAGGGTAAGAGGAGGAGAGGGGCAGAGGGTGAGAGGAGGAGAGGGGCAGAGGGGGCAAAGGGGCAGAGGGGCAGAGGGAAAAGGCATAATGGGGGAGAGGGGCAGAGGGGGAGAGGGGCAGAGGGGCAGAGAGAGAAAGGGGGAAAGGGGCAGAGGGTGAAGGAGACAGACAGAGAAAGGCGGAGAGGAGAAAGGGCGGGGGGGGGGGAGGGGGGAAAGGGGCAGAGGAGCAGAAGATGAGAGGAGCAGAAGAGATAAATAGGGGAAAGGGCAGAGAAGCAGAGACAGAGAGAGCAAATTCACCTCCAGCTATGATTGATTAGTGATTAGGCAGGCATTGCGGGAGGAGCCCTGTACATGGTCGGGGTTGGAGGAGGTGTGTGGTAGGCAGGGTGACCCGCAGGTGATCAGATTAACCTTGTAGCATTATCCAGGTACCCATATTGGTACATACAGGTGTATTGATGCTACACGGGTAGGGCTGGATGACAGAACACCTGCTACACCTGGTTTGGTACATACACCACTAATACATCCTAATACATCCTCCCCTTGGACTCCATCTCTCATACTGTCATCCTCAAAGTTATCCCTTTAAGGTTCATACCATACCTCCAGGCATCTGCAGCAATGGCGAGTTACTCGCATGTGTTGCATGCGTGCTTCATGCCAACCAAAAACATTCTCCCTCATCTAGAGGCTTTTAGCCTTTACACACCCTACACTTACCCCACCCACAAGTAGTACAGGTACCTCCAGGGGGTGTACCTACACCCTCAGAAAAGTGAGAGTCATTGTCGCTAAAACTACCCTCACCTGAGAGTCAGGCGGTGCCTAAGCCTCAGGTGAGGGTAGTTTTAGCGACAATGACTGTCACTTTTCTGTGTGTGTACATGACAGGCACCCCCTGCCCCATGTCTCCATGTACCTGATATAATTTCTTCAGGCATTAACTTTGCATAAGCAATAAAGTGTTTTTTCTTAAGGTTGATTTAATCATCGATAAGCGATTTTGACAATACACTTACTCCTCCCCTCCCCTGACCCCTATAGATGTGCAGTGTCCTGCTCTCTATCACACCATCATGGCCATGTACTCTCCCTCACTACCTCCCCCCCCCCACCCACACCCTCTACCTGCCCCCATCATGCTCTCTGCTTGCCGTCTCTGCAAGGTGTGTAACTGGCTGTAGCTTCACCATGCCTGCTCATGTTCCCTCTCTCTCCTTGTTCCTCTCTCCGCCCTCTCTGTCTCTCATCATGTCCCATGCTCTATCTCTCCTTGTTCCTCTCTCCGCCCTCTCTGTCTCTCATCATGTCCCATGCTCTATCTCTCCTTGTTCCTCTCTCCGCCCTCTCTGTCTCCCATCGTGTCCCATGCTCTATCTCTCCTTGTTCCTCTCTCCGCCCTCTCTGTCTCTCATTATGTCCCATGCTCTATCTCTCCTTGTTCCTCTCTCCACCCTCTCTGTCTCTCATCATGTCCCATGCTCTATCTCTCCTTGTTCCTCTCTCCGCCCTCTCTGTCTCCCATCGTGTCCCATGCTCTATCTCTCCTTGTTCCTGTCTCCGCCCTCTCTGTCTCTCATCATGTCCCATGCTCTATCTCTCCTTGTTCCTCTCTCCGCCCTCTCTGTCTCCCATCGTGTCCCATGCTCTATCTCTCCTTGTTCCTCTCTCCGCCCTCTCTGTCTCCCATCGTGTCCCATGCTCTATCTCTCCTTGTTCCTCTCTCCGCCCCCTCTGTCTCATCATGTCGCATGCTCTATCTCTCCTTGTTCCTCTCTCCGCCCTCTCTGTCTCCCATCGTGTCCCATGCTCTATCTCTCCTTGTTCCTGTCTCCGCCCTCTCTGTCTCCCATCATGTCCCATGCTCTATCTCTCCTTGTTCCTCTCTCCGCCCTCTCTGTCTCCCATCGTGTCCCATGCTCTATCTCTCCTTGTTCCTCTCTCCGCCCCCTCTGTCTCTCATCATGTCCCATGCTCTATCTCTCCTTGTTCCTGTCTCCGCCCTCTCTGTCTCTCATCGTGTCCCATGCTCTATCTCTCCTTGTTCCTCTCTCGCCCTTTCTGTCTCTCATCATGTCCCATGCTCTATCTCTCCATGTTCCTCTCTCCACCCTCTCTGTCTCTCATCATGTCCCATGCTCTATCTCTCCTTGTTCCTCTCTCTCTGCCCACTCTGTCTCTCATCATGTCCCATGCTCTATCTCTCCTTGTTCCTCTCTCCGCCCTCTCTGTCTCTCATCATGTCCCATGCTCTATCTCTCCTTGTTCCTCTCTCCGCCCTCTCTGTCTCCCATCATGTCCCATGCTCTATCTCTCCTTGTTCCTCTCTCTGCCCACTCTGTCTCTCATCATGTCCCATGCTCTATCTCTCCTTGTTCCTCTCTCGCCCTCTCTGTCTCTCATCATGTCCCATGCTCTATCTCTCCTTGTTCCTCTCTCTCTGCCCACTCTGTCTCTCATCATGTCCCATGCTCTATCTCTCCTTGTTCCTCTCTCCGCCCTCTCTGTCTCCCATCATGTCCCATGCTCTATCTCTCCTTGTTCCTCTCTCTCTGCCCACTCTGTCTCTCATCATGTCCCATGCTCTATCTCTCCTTGTTCCTCTCTCGCCCTCTCTGTCTCTCATCATGTCCCATGCTCTATCTCTCTTTGTTCCTCTCTCCGCCCTTTCTGTCTCTCATCATGTGGCATGCTCTATCTCTCCTTGTTCCTCTCTTGCCCTTTCTGTCTCTCATCATGTGGCATGCTCTATCTCTCCTTGTTCCTCTTTCGCCCTTTCTGTCTCTCATCATGTCCCATACCATACCCTCTGCCTCATACCCCCCACCCCCTGCCCCATAACCTCTGCACCACTACCCACCGCACAGCAGTGACCATGTCTCTGTTCTGCCTACAGGTGTGGGACAACCCCAGTCTCACTACCCCTACTACATCATGGTGGTAAGTCAATATCCTGCGTTATGTGTAAAGCAATGCCATAGACGACAAATACATGACAAAAGGCAAAAGACAAAAGACTTAGCTGACTCCTGTGTGCTTAATAAAGGGTGAGTGGTGCTGTGCTCAGACCACCCCCTCACAGCCCCTACAGGTATGCAAGTCTCCTACACAATTCAAAGGAGCAGCTCACAAACACAACTTTATGGCATTTCAATGAGCCTCTGTGGTGTGAGGCCTGGCTTTAACGATTGTAGCTCAGCCTTGCTGAGAATGAGTCAGAGGTTTATCACTACGCGCTCTAATTAGCGTTGGGGGGGGGGGGGGGAGAATCTAACCACCATGGGAAAAAGTTGTAGCCAACAGCAGACTATTAGTTTGACATTAGATTAGTTGATTATTATTATATAGCAGCTAACTTTTTTACGTCGGAACAACGTTTAAAAACTTTATATAACATTATGCCATAGTAAGGAGCCTTAGATAGACGTAATATAAAGTTATATAACGTTATAAGATATTGAATGCAGCCATGGCAAGTAGCTCACCAGAACTGCATTCATGCATCATGACGATCAATGACATGGCAGATTAAGGCACTAACCCTTAACCCATTAAGGTCATATGTTGCTAAAAGATGACATTGGTTGTCATGATCCACCAATGCAGCCCTGGTGAGTAACTCGCTAGGGCTGCATTGATACATTATACCGACCCTTTGTGTCTCAACCCTTTAGAGTCAGCATGATGCTTGAGTGCAGCTCTGGCGAGTTACTCACCAGGGCTGCATTCATGCATCATAAAGACTGATTGAAATTCTTTTATTTATCCTGGCAGGATGTATGGCCTGGTAGACCGTTTTCAACAAGCACCAGCATTTTCCGATGGGCGGAAATTAATAAGGCAACTAAGCCTTTTACATGGTATAATAGGAAAACACACACATTTAGGTGTATGTTCCTATTATGTATAACTTACCTATCAGGTCTTGTTATAAAGGGGTTGTTACAATTTTTTACTATAATAATGATCATTTAGACCAATATTTAGGTTAGTACACATAGTTATGCAATGTAGTCTTCAAAAGAAGACAGAAGAAGAGGGGATAGAACCCATGCTAGGTAATAGCAATGGGGAGAGTGAAAAATAATGTGTGTTGTTCTTTCATTATTACTTCTTCATATGTCCAGTAAGTGGTACTGGACATAAGTATAAATGTCCAATATACTGTGCTGTGCCTCATTAGAAGCACAGCCCAGTATAATAGACTTATGTATGCAAAGGCTTATAATAAGAGATGGTTCTTCTTATTCAATGATGGTTTGGCTGTGCTAGGTATGCATGTGTGAATCCCTAGGGGGAATGGGGGGGGAAGAGGGGGGGGGGGGTGACCCAAAACTCATCAGTGGGGTATATCTGGGAAGGCCTCAATCTTTTTCTTGTAAATATTGTCATTCCATTGTTTGAATTGTTGCTCATCTCGTATAGCTCTTGTTTCTGTAGTAAATGAATTCCACCTATTGGCTAACCTATATTCAAGGCTTTTTCTGTAGCTGGGATTTAGTGGGCGTGTGACCCTAAGGAGCCTCTCATCGTGGGCCCTAGTCCTTATGGGCCTTCTATCTATAAGTGTGATGTTCAGGGATTGCACAAAGGATTTGTATGATAGGTGTTGTTCCCTTCTATCCTCTAGGTAGTTTAGCTTGGCCACCTTCAAGAGCTTCTCTGTGTTAATGGTTCCTCTGTGGCATAGAGCAGTTCTGAGGCCCTTGTTGATTGCTTGCTGTAGCTTAGCAAGATGGGTTTTGTTGGCTGTCATGTAGCAAATATCACCATAGTCTGAAACTGGTAAGATCATGGTTCTCAAAACATCCACTGCTGCATTTTCTGTCATGTTCCTCCTGGCATGCCTAAACAGATATGATTTGTAGTCAAGGTTTCTTTCTAGAATGTCTATATGTTTTTTAAAGTTTAATTTATTATCTAGCGTCATTCCAAGGTATTTGTAAGTAGGGGCAAATTCTACTATCTCATTATTTATTTTTAAAATTGGTTTAGTCCAAAGGTTGTCTAGTGCCTTAGTAGAAAAGTTCATGGCTTTTGTTTTTTTGGTATTCAATGAGAGCTTATTGGAGATACACCATTTTGCTATTTTTTCTAGGTCCGAATTAATTTTTTGGGATGTTGTATTGTCTTCTGGTGAGTGATCTAAATATATTACAGTATCATCTGCATAATGTTGACATTTTAAGTAATCTAAGGAAATATTCATATCATTAATATATAGAAGAAATAGTAGAGGTCCTAGTACAGATCCTTGGGGGACGCCACATGTGAGAGTTTTATCTTGAGAAATAATACCATTAGCTTTTGTGCTTTGTTTCCTATCAGATAGATAGTCAGAGACCAGTGCTACAGCACGTTGATCAAATCCTATTTTTTCTGCTTTTTTGGAGAGAATTTTGTGATCTAAAGTATCGAATGCCTTTTTGAAGTCCAGAAAGATAGCTGTTGTACAATGTTCCTTATTTAATCCTTGATAGATGCTATTGGTTAGTTTAGTAAGGCTATTAATTGTACTCCTATTGGGCCTAAATCCATCTTGGTTTTCATTTAGTAGGTTTTCTTCATTTAGGTAAGTGATAATTTGTTTGTGCATTATTTTCTCTGTTAATTTAGAGGGAAGGGGTAGTATTGAAATAGGGCGGAGATTACTGACATTTGAGGTGTCTCCCCCTTTAGGCAAGGGTGAAACCAGAGCTTTCTTCCAAGGTTTCGGGAATGTACCTGTACCAATAACTAAATTGACAATGTGGGTCATGAGGAATGGGACTGCTAACATGGCATCTTTGAGAGCTTTAGTTGAAATATTATCCACTCCTGAGGATTTATCTATCTTTATTTTCTTGATTAATGGTATCAGAATAGCCTCTGTACAAGGTCTGAAAGAAAATGTGCTGTCTGGTTGTTCTCCTTGGAATGTCCAGGGTGATACCATGTTTCTGGCCAGGTTGGATCCAATCTCGGCGAAGAAAGTGTTTATGTAGTCAGCGGTGTCAGAATCATTAACAGGGTTATTATTGTCTTGATTTATTAGATTGAATCTAATATTTCTGGGCCTGGGATTTACAAGTTCACTGATTGCCTTCCAATATTCTTTTGGTTCTTTTTTATTATTATCGAATTTCTGTTGGAAGTACCCCTTTTTTGCATCCCTACAGGCTTCCCTTGCTAGACCCTGGAGGAAGTCAGATATACGTCCGTCATCAATATCCAGTGTTCTCCTGTGCTTATTAATTGCATAATTTTTGTCTTTGATCAATATGATTATATCACGGTCCAACCATGGTTTCATTTTCTGTTTGAAATTAAAACTCTTTATGGGACATGTTATGTCTAAGAGGAAGCATAATTGTTTAATGTAAAGTAGCCAGGCTTGCTCGGGGCATTGGCAGTTTAGTAATTCCTCCCAATTAGA
This sequence comes from Harmothoe impar, assembly GCA_947462335.1. NCBI lineage: Eukaryota > Metazoa > Annelida > Polychaeta > Phyllodocida > Polynoidae > Harmothoe > Harmothoe impar. The sequence continues at coordinate 60,005,497 of OX381721.1, read as the reverse complement.
GTTCTTTATGCCCATTGTGAAACTATCTGAGTCGTAATTCATATAACTTCTTCCTGTGAAGGAGAGTTTTTCCTCAGGAACATGTACATGTTCACGAGTCATGTATACCATTTCATGGTCACTGAGGCCTGGGGTTAGGATGCCACTCGCTTTTACATTTGGAGAATTTGTAAATATGAGATCGATTGTGGTTGGTTCTCCATTGGGATTGTAATGAGTGTTTCCTTTTATTAGTTGATCAAAGCCTAGTGTAGCCATTGTTTGCTTGAGTTTCTTCCCATCCCCCTCATTAGTGAATTTGTAATTTATATTGAAGTCGCCTAAAATTATTACCTCATTGTTCCTATAAAATCTGAAGAAGTGCGTTAGTTTATTGGTCAGAATATCTATAGCCACATTCACTTTGCCTGATGGTGGCCTATATACATTGAAGATACTAAGTTTCTTATTGTTCCCTTTTTTGATTGTGAAAACCTGCATCTCTAAGTCTTCTACACTTGTGCTATAAGCATTGGTAATGTCTTGACCAATTGTTATGTCATTTCTGACGTATGCCATCAGGCCCCCACATTTTTTATCAATTTGTCTGTCCAACCTTATGAAGTTGTAGCCCTCAATATACAAGTGGTTATCAGTTACCCTATCTTTCAGCTATGCCATCCTTAAAGGGTTAGTCTACACCTTTTAGAGGGCAGGTAATCCTGAACCAATCGGCCGTGCTGACACGGCCTCAGACAGCATTCAATAACACTCATTCATACATCATAACAAACAAAACTATGATGCATTAAGGCATTATTCCGCCCTTAAAGGGTTAGTCTATACCTTTTAGAGGGCAAGTAATGTAGAACCAATCGGCTGTGAAGACCTGGCCCCAGACAGCATTCAATAACACATCAAATAGTAACTACCTGTGCACTGATAACTCAGCGCTGACCTCCCACCGGCCGGGATGGCCAGACCCACCGGGGGAGGCCGCAGTGCCATCAGATCAATGGGAAAATCCCAGACTCAGCCAAGGTGAAATGGTAAATCCAATATGCTGCACACCTCTGGTTACTGACACTGCCTCTGCTTTAGCATATGATGGGTTGCCTGTGGGGCTAATGTCAACAGCATGTTTGTCAAATCTGCATTTGCTATTAATAGTTATGAGAAAGTTCCAAGCTTTGCAAATTGATATGGTAACTCTAATATACCTCACCTGTTGGGAATGATATTTCCAACAAAACAAGGCATCTTTACACACATGGTGTAAACCGAGATAATTTTTACTCCACTGTCTTTTCCCCCCTATTCCATATCAAAGAAGCTCTGTGCTTAAGTATAGAAAGCTCAAACCCCCACCAGTGCCGATCCTTGGTCCACCTCGACTGTTACTGAACTGGCAGCAAGATTTGGGCTCTAATCAGTAGTGGCTGTATCTCATCAGATCGGGCCAATGTAAACATCTTTGACCAGGTGCAATCTTTGACCGGGTGCCATCTTTGACGGCCAGCATAAATATAAAGATTTATATAAAATCTTTTGTTGATATGTAAGGGATAAAATAATGAAAATGGTGGTGGTTATATCTCCCTATAGGTCAAAGATGGCGCCCAGTCAAAGATGGCACCCAGTCAAATTTTGTTCACATTGGTCTGATCTATTGAGACACAGCCTAATGCGGTAGACTTGCCTATGGCTGGTCCCACTGTTCCCCAGTATGGATGGTACCAGACCCGCCTGGTTCCGCTGAATCCATATACGGATGGTACCAGACCATACTAACCCAGCTGTATCCCTATATGGATGGTACCAGACCGAACTGGTTCTGGTGTACCCCTATACGGATGGTACCAGACCCAACTGGTTCTGGTGTACCCCTATACGGATGCTACCAGACCCGACTGGTTCTGGTGTACCCCTATGTTGATGGTTCCAGACCCAACTGGTCCGGTGTACCCCTATATGGATGGTACCAGACCATACTGTGGGATGGTACCAGACCATACAGACAGGTGGGGGTTGGAGACTGGTGGATGTTACACCTATATAGGTTACTGTATTGATTGAAGCTACCCTTGGCTCTATGGGGATGCCTCCAATTATACATACATGCTGGTATTCCCCTTGTTGAGGCCAACCTCTATGTGTAATACAGGTTAAATATAGCTGTGACTTATACACAATGTGAAATCAAATGCTGCTTCACACTGGCTTCTCATATTGTGAATGTATACCTCCGAGGTGGATGGCAGAGTAATCAGTCATAGTAATATACCATACCGTCTCATTTAAGCGCCGGTGTTGAATAAACGCTGGTCTCGTATGAGCACCGGGCTATGGGGATCATGAAATAATTTTAAGCACTAAAACTGGATCTTGAAAAAGTGCCGGGGGTAACAAACCCTCCAAAGTTATAAGCGCTGGGACGCTTATACATGAAGGTACAGTAGGTGTTTTCCGATAACAATTTTTTAAAGCCTCACTCTCACAACTTACACGTCACCCATTTACCCTCTGAGGACAGCATAATGCAATAATGCATCATGCCCTTTGTCAGCATGATGCATGAATGCAGCCCTGGCGAGTAACTCACCAGTGATATAGTCAAGCATCATGCCGACCCTATGGGGTTGAGACACTCCCATATGATCTGCATGATGCACCAATGCAGCACTGTCGAGTTACTCGCCGGGGCTGTATTGGTGCATCATGACGACAAATGTCATCCTTTAGTTACATCTGTCCTCAGCAAGAACAACAAGAGAAAGATTACCTTGCACTCTGGGTGGTGAGGATGCCTCTTTAACTGAGCTATACAAACTCCACGTACTCCAAGCGGTATCCAGAGAGTTAATCCTCCTGATGTTGTAAACTCTACTTTGACAGGTATCCAGGGATTCACTGTGTGTATAAACAGAACATCACACCATGTGTGTAGGTGGCCCTATACTGCAATACTCAGTGAAAGCTCCACTACCTATGTGGCACCACTAGATGGGGAGAGGCTGTGTATCCACTATGGGGATTCACTTTGTGTTTAAAGATCCAGCCCCAGTGTTTAGGTATCCCTGTACCCTGGTACTAGTACTGTACCCTATGTGGTATCACTAGGTGGGGGAGGCTGTGTTGATGGTGATGGCATGGAGTGACAACAAACATGTGTCTCACTGTCTGGGTAAACTCCACAGTGTTATGGTGGAGATCCACACCTGTTCCTATCACACTATCTCCACCTCATCCTCCTGTCACCATATCCACAATACAATTCCTCCTGCTGACTGAAGTTTTGCTTTCCTGCTGAAGTATTGACTGTTTCCTCCTGTGTTGTCCTTATGACTTAGCCTAGAGTAGCCTACAGGTATATACACCCAGGTATGAAATGATGGTTATCAATCCCAATAATAACACTCCTTATACATAGAGTTGCTTCTTGTTCTCACAGCCTTTGTCTGAGTATTGGATAGTAAGTCCACTAGTCATATAGTAAAGGCTGTCCTAGTACCTCTGACTTTTACTCAAACAGTATAGTGGAAGTACTCTATCCCAAAAATGACACTCCTAGATATATATAGTAATGCTCTTTGTTATCACTGCCTATGGCTAGGTAGTAAGTCTTTAGTAAAGGTAGTCCTGATAACTGTAACCTCTACTGTCCATATAGGCATCACCCATGTATTATGATGGATGTACTAAATGCCAATGGTGACAAACCTTATATAAAGTGTTGCTTCTTGTACATTACCTTCCTCAATACTGGCTATGTATCCAACACTGGCAGTCCCAGCACTGTGACATGTGGCCTTTACTGCTTATCTTTCCTCCAGGCAGGTAGGTGTGAGGGACCTGGTGTGTGGGGTCCCCTCAGGTAGCTGGTGGTCATCACCCATGCACTATGATGGATGTACTCAATCCCAATGGTAACAATCCTTATACATAGTGTTTTACCTTTCCTCAATACTGGCTATGTATCCAACACTGATAGTCCCAGCACTGAGAGGTATGGCTCTTACAGCTCATGCCTCCTGCAGGTAGGTGTGAGGGACCTGGTATGTGTGGGGTCCCCTCAGGTAGCTGGTGGTGCTGTGCACGCCGCCACACACGTGGTGCCAACTTCAATGTGTTGTGGCCTCTGCTGCTGCTGCTGCTGCTGCTGGTACTGCTGCTGCTGCTGCTGCTGCTGGTCCTGCCTCCTCCAGCCCTCCCCTCACACTGAGTCTCTGTCTGTGGGTGCCTTACCACTGGGCCTGGTCTGGTCCAGGCTGGTCTCCTCTCACAGTGCAGGAAGGGTCCTGTAGGTAACAGTTACTGTCTCCCTCTGACTGGGACCTACCTAGTACTGATTCTTCATGGTTCATTACAGGAAGGGTCCTGAGGGTACTTTTGACTGGTGATGGAATTCTGATGATTGTTAGGTGGCAAGTTGCATTCCAGATCCACAATCAAATAAGGAATAACAGAAGTCCGCTTAAAGTATTTGCATGGATACCTAGTTGGGCGGTGAATTTCGGATGGTACTTCGAGGTACAATATGGCATCAGTACCATCTAGTACCTAACATGAACAATGAAGACCATGGTAGCCAGCTTGGCTCCAAGTGAAATAGCTTTGTGTTCTCTCCTCTTCATTAAAATAATAAGAGAAATGGCGATGTTGAATTCTAGTCCTTTACAATACCAATACATCCACTCAGACCTCACTCCTACTACTGTTGCCAGTTGTGGTGGTTGTGTCAACTGATATCATAGATATGATGTCCTCTCCTCATGAAATGAAGAGAAATAGTGATGAAGAATTCTAGTCCTATAAATAACCAATAAGTCTACAACTCCTGATACCCCACACTGCTGCTGCTGCTGCTGCTGTTGGTAGTGTTAGTATTATGGTCTGGTAGCTAGGTGTGGGGTGGGGAGGGAGGCTGGCTGCCACTGACTGGGACAGACTCCCAGACCAGGCTGTGTACTTGGGACGCCTCTGTCTGAGGGCTGCATGTAAACGCAGCGCCATCTGTATACTACCCCACCCCCTAGTGCCATTACAGTGAACTAAAACAGGCTGTGTTATGGGGGAGCTGTAGTGGAGGAATAACTATGAGATTGTGTAGGCGTGTGTGTGCAGGAGGGAGGGAGGGAGGGAGGGAGGGAGGGAGGGGGGGAGGGAGGGAGGAAAGGAAGGAGGGAGGGAGGGAGGGGGGAAAGGAGGGAGGGGAGAGGGGAGAGGAAGGGAGGGATGAAGAGAGGGAGGGGGAAGGGAAGGAAGGAGACAGGGAGGGAGTGAGGGAGGGAGGAATGAAGGGATGGAGAGAGGGAGGAATGAAGGGAGGGAGGCAGGCAGGGAAGGAGGCAGGCAGGCAGGAAGGAAGGGAGGCAGGGAGGCAGGCAGTTAGACAGGAAAGGGAGGGAGGGAGGGAGGGAGGGAGGGAGGGAGGTAGGCAGGCAGGGAGGCAGGCAGGGAGGGATCGGGAAAGGAGGGAAGGAGGGAGGGGAGAGGCAGGGAGGGATGAAGAGAGGGAGGGGGAAGGGAAGGAGGGAGGGAGGGAGGGAGTGAGGCAGGGAAGGAAGGAGACAGGGAGGGAGGGAGGAATGAAGGGAGGGAGAGAGGGAGGAATGAAGGGAGGGAGGGAGGGAGGCAGGCAGGCAGGCAGACTGGCAGGCAGGCAGTCAGGCAAGGAGACAGGGAGGCAGGCAGGCAGGCAGGCAGGCAGGCAGGCAGGCAGGCAGGCAGGGAGAAAGCTGACGGTCTTTGATAACTATGAGCTGCACTGGAACTAAAAAAAATGCTGTTGGAAAACGGCAGTGAAAGAATAACTATGGGATTGTGTATGTATACATGTGTGTGTGTTGGGGGGGGGGGTTTGAGGGAGGGATATATTGCGATGGTTACATGATTGTTTGTAGATGATTTCAGGTTGTCATGAGACACAGGTCAGTCACCTGTCTCTCTGTAAGGGGGGGGGGTCATTCACCCTTTAATGATGACACGATACCTTAATGAATTATGCCCTTGGTCGTCATGATGCATTAATGCAGCCCTGATTGGGAAGTCACCAGTGCTGCATTCAAGATAAACCCAACCCTTCAGGTTTGAGACGCTTGTGAAGGGACTGCTACTCGCCGGGGCGTGTACTTAGCCCCTGACCCGAGCTCAACCCCTTAATACTAAACCAAAAGTGTCCTTTATGTTCATGGGTACACACATGCAAGGTTCTTGGGGTACAATAGCTGTTACATTCTCTGTCTGTATATCTGTTGGTGTGTCTGTCTGTCGTGCTGTCTGTCTCTGTCTCTCCCTCTTAAAGGGACATTCTCACCACTCACACTTACCACATAGCAGACTAGAACAGTACTAGAACTGTGAGTGGGAAACGCTCGGTGGGAATGCCACTTTAAAAGGGACTCATACAGGTATGAGCGCAGGGGTAACAGGGAATTTAAATGTATAAAGGCAGGGTGCTTGAACGGGCCGGGCCATTGTATATATTATTAACCTTTTAACACTTGATTATGGCTACATTAGGTTCAGTAATACTCTTCTCATCACGAATAGCGAACACATAATATGCCACCAGAAAAAGATATACTACCGTAAAACCCCGCCTATAAGACGATCCCGCCTTTAAGACGACCCCCTATTTTGAAATAGAAAAAAAGACTTGAAAATGGTTCTCTCTTTGATACAAAATAATAAAACCCCTCCTTTAAGACGACCCCCGATTCTGTAATAAAAATCCGTCTTGTAGGAAAAATATATACCAAAATAAATCTGTCTTAAATGGGGGGGTTTACGGTACAGGTATTGTATTGATTACCGGGTAGTTATGTTGTATCATGTGGTATTACACGTGAAGTCACAGAGCCTACCTGCCGCTGTTCCTGTCACACCTGTCATTAAGGTGGGATCAGCCTCCTTCATCCCAGTCTGACTTCCCCACCGGATTGACACTCCTCATGGATTAACATCATTGGGTGTCAATAACACTACTCAGTCACATTAGCAGGGCATGGACCCTCACATTTAATCAAAACCATTTCCTAGGCCTTTAAGAACGAGATGTTCAAAAGATCAGCATCTCAGTGACCATTGCTGATGGGTCATTTCCTATAAATACAGAGGGCATAATACTGTCTAGACGATTTACGAAGACTTGTTTTGGGTTTCCTATCCCTTCAATAAATAAAAAAGAATTGATAACAAACTAGCCTGCATAATGCTGAATCGAGAACTTCTTCCTGTCTTAAAAGAAGCGCTGGTGAAATATACTTGCCAGTGAATGCATCGTCATGATAATAGGGTGAACCATCACCCGTAAGGCTCTAGTGTTTACTGTGGTATATCCTTACACACCCGACACCCACTCTACACAGGGCACCCTCACATGGTGGGTGTGTGTGCAGGCACCCAGCAGACACGTGTTAGCACGCACGTGTGCACAGAGATAGGCACCACGTGTGCAGCTGACTGAGAGTGCTGGGGTGGGGGGGGGGGGGGGTAGTTAGATGTATTCTCAAGTTCCTTAAATTAAGTGTGGCTCCAGAAGGGTAAAATGCGACCTGGCGACCTGCGCCGTTTCCAGGCGACTTTTCGACCTGGACCATTAATTTTTGTGACCTGCAACCTGCTTTTTTCAAATTGCCATACTGATGTATAATAAAAAAAAGTGACCTACGACCTGGATATTGGTGCAAAAAAGCGACTTTGCGACCTGTGGCCCTTAAAAGAGGCGACTTTGTGACCTGAGGGGGGGGGGGACCCCTCTGCACACCCATTAAGTAACTCGTGGTCTTCATCAATAAAATTGAGGAAGGAAGGGTGGTCAATGTCTGTCATAGTAGCCTTATCTGGTTATCCCTCCTGCTCCCCCGTCTATGATACCTTACTTCACACATTAGGAGGAGGGATGGGGGGAGGGGCTGGTGGTGAAGATGGAGGAAGGGGGTGCCATTGTCATGCACCCCTTGACAATGAGATGAGCTGCTCGTCTAATCCAGGCCAGACTCTGAGACGTCTTATAAAGTCCCTTCTACCAGACTCTACCATGTCTTGTAAAGCTGCCACAGGGACTGCCTTTCTGCCTTTAAAGTGGGTGTATCCGATTACTAACAAACTTTTAAATCCTACACAAATATGTTCCAAATACAGTAGAAATGTATTATTTATGGATTCGGAAACATTAAAATGGTATGCATGGGCAATAAGAGCTGAGGTCCTGAGCTCCAACCATGGGCGTTTCTAGTGTCTTGTCAATGAATGGAATAAAGTTGTGCACCCTTTTAGCTTTTTTTTTCACCACAAAAATGCTGACCTATAGGATAACGATTACAATTAGCTGTCTCTATAATTAAAATGAACAAACTTCATATAAAGCTTTCTGGAGGGGCGAGGGCGCTGGAACTATAAGAAGAGGCAAAAAATAAATCTTGCTGGCTTGTCACCAAAATCTCATGATATGTATGTATGGATATTGGCACACCTTCTATTATTAGTACATCAGCCGGGTCCTGTTTACATAACAGTAGCCGTTGTTGGACCACGTGCAGGGACTCTGCAGGGGTAGAATAACCCCACAGGGGGCACTGGGTGCAGAATGTAGACCAGGAATGGTAACATAAACACTTAGTGGGGTTCCTTAGCACCCAATATGTGGATGATCGCTCATTCTGTGATGGAATGATATATTTTGGTCCCAACATACTTTATAGGGTACCTTTTTATCTCAGGATAGGAGGCACTTGGAATTATGAATTATTAGGTCCCTTTTGACCATCTAAGACTAGGTCAGAATGAAAAGCTCTGAAGTCTATGTCAATTTTAAAAGCAGACTGAGCTATGTTGAAAAACATTGGTTTTGAATACAATGTAGCCCCATATATGACTGAAGTCCCCTAATTGTCTAAGTAAGATAAATAGACAGAGCTGCACGCTACAGTGACTGAGTCAGTGGTTAGTGCAAGAGCAGTGCTTGGGCCGTATTGCACGCTGGCCGTAGGCTTAGTGCAATACGCCCCAAGCACTGCAAGTGCACTAACCACTGACTCAGTCACTTTGTGTTTATTTCAGGGTTTATCCATCTTAAATAGATATTCAGTCCATATTTGTTAACTTCCACAGCATTTGTTTACTTCCGTGGCATTTGTTTACTTCTGTGGTGCCGCAATTTTGAATTCTGCGCAGGTCAGGTGAACCTCAGTAGCCTAGCAACTCCATGGCGACCCCATGGCAACCACTGGCGACCCCTGGGAGCGTGCAATATGGGTAGAGCGTGCAATATGGCCGAGGGTTATTGCATGTTTCACTTGCATACGGCCCTCCCATTGCTTTAACCTTGACCGTCTGTCCAAGTGGGCACAAATTTCCGTTTAACGTTGACTCAACATTGAACCAACATTGAATCAGCATTGTCAACCAGTTTTCAATGTTTATTTTATGTTCTGTGCCCACTGGGGTATTCACCATGAAATAAACTAACTTATGACAGCCTCATTTTCATAATTCGCATATTTATGCTCAAAATCTTGATCACAAGCTTGGCTTGTTTAAAAGGCATAACACCCAGTCACAACATACTTTGATAGGTGCCTTTTCAGCAAAAAATGGGAGGCATGCAGAATTTTGAATTGTAAGGCCATTTTACACAATATAAAAACTAGGTCAAGTTAAAACGCTCTAAATTCTGTATTAAATTTTACAGCAGACTCTCATATTCTGAAAACATTGAACATTCGATTGAAATGCAGCCCTATATATTCTAAAATGAAAATATGGACCTATTTTTACCTGATTTGCATAATTTGCATAATTGTGTTCCAAGTTTAGATTACAAGTTAAAATTTAGTTTATTGGCATAGTTTAGTAGCACAGATATGCAAATTATGCAAATTAAGTTAAAGTAAGTCTGTATGATATGTATAGGGCTTCATTATAATTGAAGATTCAATGTATTTAGAATAGGAGAATCTGCTTTAAAAAGCAAAGTAATTATTAGGACTTTTTGATTTGACCTAGATTGAGATGGTCCAAAGTAACCTAAAAATTCAAAATTCCAGGTCCTCCCATTACTCCCTTAACCACACCTATATTGTTATGATTTAGCACTGCTTTGATCTAGACTTGGAGCATACATCTAAATTATGCAAATGAGGTTAAAGTAGGTCAGTATATTTTAAATTAGACAATTTGAGGACTTTGGGCATATATATAGGGCTGCATGCAAATTGAAGACTCAATGTAATCAACCTAGGAGAGTCTGCAATATAGATTTTAGGACATTTAAATTTGACCTAGATTTAGGCCTTAAAAAACGATTCTAAATTCCAGGTGCCTCCCATTTTTTGTCAAAAAGGGATTTATCAAGGTATATGTTTTCTAGCTTTTGTGCCTTTTTAACAAATTTTAACTTGTGATATCGATTCGGAGCTCAAATACTCAAATTATGCAAATGAGGTTGAAATAGGTCAGTATATGGGTCAGACCCCACGTAAATGGACTAATTGGTGTTTTTTTTGTCTTTTTCACCTTTCAGCAGCTATTACATGGACATACTTATTCATCACTAATATATCTTGATTTCATGTAAGAGAAAACACCCTAGGCTTTCCGGCAAAAAAAAAATTTTTTTTGTCGGACCATTATTAACAGAGTTATGGCTCCTCAAAGTGGAAAAATACCCCAAAAACAGGGTTCCAGGCAATTTATTTTTTACTCAAAAGCCCCCCATTTCGTATAAGGCCATCACAGGCCTTCCTATTCAACTTTTTTTATTTGGTATATGTGTTTACTCAAATAATTAAGAGTGTTTACCCGGGTGTCTAGCCCCAAATTTTCTCCACAGCCCTCCAAATCAGAAATGACACTCGTGTATGCTCCGACACTTTTATATTTGGGGTCAAAATGCGCCCAATATTAAAGGCACTGAGATGTATCAAATATAATCCAAATAAGGAGGGGTATGGGTATTAAAGCGTGGAAAAAGAATTTTGTAATTATCTCCTTTTTTAAACTTCCCAGCGTCAATATAGTGTTTTTGGACTTTTATAAAAGTGTCGGAGCATACATCGTTTATCCTCGGTAATCACACAAATACCCGTGTCTATCGGTTCTAAGCACTCTATCTCCACGCCATGTACATATTTCTTCAATATTGTTAGCCTTTGGAGCCACAGATCACTTCTGGGTGCCCCGTAGGGACCCATTTGTCAATATCGTGTATGCTCCGACACTTTTTTCTGGTTTCGGCGCGGGAACGCTTTGCGACGTGTTGTCGTAAAAGCGCACCGAACGGCGAGAGCAACGAACCGGTTTCCGGCAGTGGGACGCCGTACGTAACAAACAAGGCCGCAAATTGGAGGAAACGCCGCGAATTTTCGCATCAAAACCCCAAAAAGGTAAGGAAAATTGCTCAAAACGATCGAAATCCAGAATATACATGGTCTCTAGCACCCCCCGGTCGCATTTCTGTGGGTTATTATGGTATATTTTCGCTGTAATCGATGAATCTGCGTTCGTCGGTGTCGAAATTACGGCCATATTCACCAAAAGGGCGCTGAAAAGCGCGCGAATGTAGCCGGCGTGTATGCTCCGACACTTTTATGTATGCTCCGACACATTTATATTTCGCCGAAAATAGAGCTCATGCTCGCTTAATATTGCTTCCCCATGCTACATATCGATTCAAAATTGTACCTTAGGGGGCCGCCTACCCCTCCTAACCGTTTTATGTCGAATATATATCTTTAGGCCTACTTTAGGGGTGGTTTTGGTCTGATTCTCCTCACGAAATTGGTAAAATTTGAATTAAATTTGCCCCAACCAACCTCAAATTAAGTCTGGCTGGTGCCTCATGTAGTTATTATGATTCACACACTTCTAGTTCATCATTTTATCGTGCTTTACATATGCTGGTAAGATTTATTTGGGTGCCAGAGCCTAATATAGTGATCCTTCGATAAAAGTGTCGGAGCATACACGCGAAATGGTTAAACACTCATAGAGAAGTTAATAACAACTTAATCAAAGCAAATCCAGCGCAGGCTGTTGAAGGGTCATCTACTCTAAAATTCTAATCCAGAAATACCCGAAAAATTCCTTTGTTTATGTAGGCTACAACCCTTTGTCGACCTTGTATGCTCCGACACTTTTATATGTTTTAAAGAGAAATACTAGTTCCATTTGGCCGATCGCCTTCATATTTTAACATAACATGCCCCTTTGGTACTTCTATCAACCTGAACCGTCATTTGGCCATATTTGCAGACTTAATTTTTGAATAAAAGTGTCGGAGCATACACGATGCCTTAATATCTACCTACGTTAACATCAGTGGGCAGTAGACCAGTCAGTTGGCCTGTATAGTTAATAGGACTCACCCTAGGACAGGTGCCAGCATATTGTCAAGTTATTTGGTGCATATTATAGTCTACTGTGCTCCATATTAAGACTACCTGTGAGGCCTAAATTTATGTTAGAACTGTTAAAGTCTAGGTGTGGCTAATTACATTTGTGTGTATGTACCTCTTGCTAACTATTTTAAATCTTTTGCAGGATGGGTCGGAAAAAGCTTGCTCCAGGGCTCAAAAAGAGCAATGCGGAAAGGCAAAGGGAGAAAAGGGAGAAGAAGAAAAGGGAAGACCGAGAGCAGTACCTAAAGGACGAGCGTGATCGAAAGCACGACTCGTACATACGTGTGCGAGATAACTTGCCACAAGCAGAGAAGGACCTCCCGAAGCAGGCCGTCCGTCTCCAAGTGAGTAGAATTAGTAATTTATGTGTATGTTTAGTATGTATTTAAATATATATTAATTAATAATACAAGTTTAATCAAAGTACTCCATCACAGCTGCATAAATTGAATCAATATCAAATATTCAAAACAACATTACATGTTTGTCAATGATTCTAATTTACAGGTCGCGGGCTGGCGTGCAGGTCTAAGCGTCGATGGGACACCACTGCGAAGTGCCGCAGATCGAGCCGCAGCCACTGCCGTCGACCAGGTGGAGGTGACTGTCGACCCGGTGGAGGTGACTGCGGACCCGGTGGAGGTGACTGCCGACCCAGTGGAGGTGACTGCCGACCCGGTGGAGGTGACTGCAGATCCGGTGGAGGTGCCTGTGGAGGTGCCTGCCGGTCCTTCACGTGCGCGACGGTTGCTGGTCTCCCCCAGGCTTTTCAAGCCTGTACGCACACAGCCGACAGACGACGATGAGGTACTGGCCGAGCCCTTAGTGGCCACCCCTGTTGTAAGTATAGATCTATCAAACTCATGTAGAGCTTGTGTAGAGTTCTAGTTGAATAATTCCAGCTATTTTACTCTTTTAATTATATAATTTATGTTTCCTGTTTATACATACATGTATACATGTAACATAGTTTCCTGAGTGGCAGTATAAATTAATCTTTCCCCTATGGCAGACCAAATAGTTTATATCCTATAGATGTATTCATACATGTATTCTACATTACAGGCTCCACGTCCTCCACCCGCGAAACCGTACCCTGGAAAGGGCAAGGGGAGGGGGAAAGCTGTGGGGAGCAAACGTGCAGCGCCGGACCCCTTGCCTCCCCCCCCTGCACCTCCAGTTCCGACCGTTCGCGTAAGTGCCTTTAGAACTTAATTATTATTATTAATTTAGAACTTGAATATTCTTTTAACCTATAGATCTATAGATCTAGGCAGACAATTTACATTGAGAGCTTGATAGCTCTGGAGTTAGCACCAAAGTATTGCCAATAAAAAGTTCAACACCTTTATGATGGATGCTCAAATGCAGCCTCAAAATTTTTACAGGCGCCCGACTCCAGCCCTGGTGCCGGTGGTAGCACCCCCGCCTCTGCACGGACCGCAGCACGACGAACCGCAGCCCAGGGCAGTCCCACCGATGGTAGCACCCCCGCCTCCGCACGGACCGCAGCACGACGAACCGCAGCGCAGGGCAGTCCCACCGAGTCTGGGCCTCCGTTGCAGACCCCGGTTAGGCCCAGCACGACCGCAGGGGTTGAGCCGCCACTGCCGAGCTGTGAGACGACGCCCCGCCACACCGGCACGACCGCCAGGCCACGGAGGGCGGCCACGGTGAAGAAGCCCCCCGCACCCTAGGCCCCCTACCAGGACGTCCGGGGTCAACTTCAACATAAACTACCTGCAGGACTTCGTGTAAGTATACCTAGATAGATCGCGATAATCGTGTATACATACTTTTTTTGAATATAGATAAACCGTAATTCCACATCACCTGCCATTTCAAGTCACCATTAATGTTCATTTTAAAATGATTAGATCTAATGAGTTCAATATGACCTGTATTGGTTGCGATACCTAATCACAAGATAACAATAAATGTCTGTAGTGTTTGTCATTGGTAGCACCAGGTGGTACAATTATTATGTTATTGTAAAATAGTTATTGATATTGTACATTTTGTTGTCACTTACTCATGATTTACAGATCGGCACTCAGGAACAACCCTGGGCGTATAGATGACGATGACGATAGTTGTCATACTTAATACCCTAGTTAACCCTTTGATGTTGTCCTTCCCTTGATGTTGTAGTTACCTTCATGTTACATGTTGTTACCTTGATGTTGTAGTTCCAGCTATTGTTACAGTTGTAGACTTTACCTTGTTGTGGTCCTTTAATTTCTCCTTAGTTTTGAATTTGCTTGTATTTGAAATACCCCAATTTTGTGCACTGTGTTGTCCGGTTGCCAGGAATGCATTCAGGCATAGATCTGTAACAATTTACTGATCCTTACCCCTTACTTTCAGCCTCAGGACACCTCGTAAACGGGTACCAGAGGTGAAACAGAGGACACCGGGGAAGCGACGGTTACTGTACAAGATCGATACACTTCGGGCCGACATCAGGAAATTAGAGGAGGGAAAAGTACAAGACGTAAGGAAACATAAAGCAGAAGCAAAAAAGCAGAGAAAGGCACTCAAGTCAGTTCTGGCTCAGCTGGACCAGCTGCGAGTGTCCAAGTTAAAGTCTACACTACGACGCAGGAAGAAGGACCGGCACTCCCGTCGAGAGAAGTTACCCTTCGGACCCAGACCCTTGGTGAATGACGATAAGGCTGCAAAGCTCTACCGCGTCCTCGCCTCAGGGATGCGTCAGCTCCCCCGCATGACACGGTTGCGGGTGGTGAGCAAATTTACGTGTGCATCAAAGTTAAAGAATGTCCGGCTTACTGCCAAGTTTGCCAAAGACATCGGGCTGGACCGCCGCTTCCTGGTGAAAGCTGGCCAACCACGCCGTGTGTCAGCGAATCAACTCGCCTACCTGGAGCAGAGGGATGACATCATCCGCTTCCTGATGGATCCCTGCAACTCCTACACTCTGCCAGGCAAGAAGGACACAGTGACCGTGTGTGGCGTCAAGCACCAGAAGGTGATCCTCACTGAGATCCTCTCTGTTCTCCGTCAACTGTACCTGAAGCAGTACCCGAGTCGCGAGGGGAAGTGCAGCCAGAACTTCTTCAACGGTGTACGGAGGCTGGCACGGTGGATCCTCCCAGTAAGGTGCAACAACACCCAGATCTGCCTGTGCATGAAGCACCAGAACTTTACCCTCCGTCTCCGTGCTGCAAGGATAACAGGAACCCCCGACTCGGTCGTCAGTAACAGTACTGTGGAACAGTTCACGGCGAGGCTCAGTGAGGCCATCACTACCCCCACGGTCACCTGCGACACCTGGCAGATGGTGGAAGTCCCCTACGGCCCCGTGGACGAGGCAACCCAGAAGAGAAAGACCACAAAGAAGCTACGGCTTGTCCCCAACACTCTAACCAAGTCAGCCTTCATCGAGAGGATGGAAACCGAGTACGAGACGATGCGTGAGCACTCCTTCCGCGCCCAGAACCAGCACCGTGTGGTGCGGGAACTGCGGGAGAGTATGTCGAAGTCAGAGTGCACCATACAGATGGACTTCGCCGAGAACTGGATGGTTCACTATCCAGAGGAGGCACAGAGCGCGTTCTGGGGGAAAGATCCAGTCACAGTCCACCCAGCTGTCATCCACTATAAGGACTCAGACGGTAACACCAAACACAAGTCTGTAGCCCTTACTACTGATGACAGGAAGCACGACTCAGGCGCGATCTTTGCCTTCCTCCTGCTCCTCTGCCAGTTCATCGGCGACCACCTGCCTGACGTGAAGACTGTCCACTACTGCTCTGACTCACCATCGTCTCAGTACAGAAACAAGGGCATCTTCTCCATCCTCTGCCGGCACCTGCAGCTGTTCGGGCTCCATGCAACCTGGACCTACTTTGAGGCAGGTCATGGTAAGGGCCCATGCGACGGTGTAGGTGCTGCCGCCAAACGAAGTGCTGACCTCCTCATCAAACGCGGGGAGAGGATAGACAATGCTGCTGACTTCGCAAGGAAGGGAAACCTGCTCGGAGGCGCCATCCACTACCAACACGTCTCGGAGGCTGAGGTGGCTGAGGCACGCGAGAAGGTCGAGGCGATCACTTGTGCCAAGAGTGTGCCTGGTACCATGCAGGTGCATGCTGCAGTGCCTGTGATCCCCGACCACATGATAGCTGTACGCGACACCTCCTGCTTTAACACCTGCTGCTGGGAGGACACCAAGTCTATCCGGCTGTGCTCTGGCTGGACCAAGCACGAGTTGTTCTCTAGACGGCCGACCGCAGCAGGCGAGGAGGTGGTGGAGGATGAACCAGCGGAGGAGGCCTTCAAGGTTGGGGACCACGTTGCTGCCATCTACAACACCAAGTGGTTCCTTGCGCGGGTCACTGATGGTGCCAACACCGAGGGGGACTTCGAGCTCTCCTTCATGGAGCGCCCCAATGTGGCCCTGAACCAGTTTAAGTGGAACAACAGAGAGGACATTGTCCGCGTGCCCTTACATCACATTCTCTGTAAGACCTGCCCTCCGCGGCCTCTGGCAGCCACCGGGAGGCGCGCAGAGCAGTATTGCCTGCCCGCTCCAGTGCTGCTAGAGGTTTGGGCACTTGCGTCAGTATGGAAGGAACAACGACAGTAAACACTGGACCGCCCAACGAACTGATTTCAGGAATTAGGACTTGACGTGTATGCTCCGACACTTTTATATTTTGGCATTGGTAACATCTGCTAGGAGCCTCACAGTAACACACAGTGCTCTTTATTGTTTTATTCATTAGTAAACATGTTGGCCTAATAGAATAAGGGTACAGAAGTTCTCTAATGGATGTATTTATTTTCTGGGAGCCTCGCGAGTGTGTAATTTTGAAGAAAAATGTGTATTTTTCTAGTCTGAAGTACCCAGAAAGGTCAAAAAGTGTGCTAACTACTGCTTTATAGTGTTAAATCAGTAGGCCAACATGTTTCCTGCAAGTGTGTATCCACTAGATATGCTTGGAATATATTGCATGGGTGTGGGCAGGTCGATGACCCAAGGTTTATGTACTCGTATGCTCCGACACTTTTATATTTTGGTATTGGTATCATCTGGTAGAAGCCTCACAGTGACCCTTATAGTGATGGGATCATGGTAGTTATTGTTGTATTCATTAGTAAACATGTTGGCCTGATAGAATAAGGGTAAAAAAGTACTCTGGTGGCTGTATTTATTTTCTCGGAGCCTTGACAATGTGTAAATAGTGATGAAAAAAGTGTATTTTTCTAGGCTGAGAAGCCCAGAATAGTCAAAAAGTGTGATAACCACTGCCTTATAGTGTTAAAACAATAGGCCAACATGTTTCCTGCAAGTGTATAACCCTTAGATATGCCTGGTATATGTTTGAAGGATGTAAGCAGGTCGATACCAAGGTCTAGTCTCCGTGTATGCTCCGACACTTTTATACGGGTTTTCTGTAATATCGGTATCATCTGCTAGAAGCCTCACAGTGACCCTCATAGTGATGGGATCATGGTAGTTATTGTTTTATTCATTAGTAAACATGTTGGCCTGATAGAATAAAGGTACAGAAGTTCTCTAATGGATGTATTTATTTTCTGGGAGCTGCATCATCGTGTAAATAGTGACGAAAAAAGTGTATTTTTCTAGTCTGAGATGCCCAGAATAGTCAAAAAGTGTGATAACCACTGCCTTAAAGTGTTAAAACAATAGGCCAACATGTTTCCTGCAAGTGTATAACCATTAGATATGTCTGGTATATGTTTGAAGGGTGTAAGCAGGTCGATACCAAGGTCTAGTCTCCGTGTATGCTCCGACACTTTTATACGGGTTTTCTATAATATCGGTATCATCTGCTAGAAGCCTCACAGTGACCCTCATAGTGATGGGATCATGGTAGTTATTGTTTTATTCATTAGTAAACATGTTGGCCTGATAGAATAAGGGTAAAGAAGTACTCTGGTGGCTGTATTTATTTTCTCGGAGCCTTGACAATGTGTAAATAGTGACGAAAAAAGTTTATTTTTCTAGTCTGAGAGGCCCAGAATAGTCAAAAAGTGTGATAACCACTGCCTTAAAGTGTTAAAACAATAGGCCAACATGTTTCCTGCAAGTGTATAACCATTAGATATGTCTGGTATATGTTTAAAGGATGTAAGCAGGTCGATACCAAGGTCCAGTCTCCGTGTATGCTCCGACACTTTTATACGGGTTTTCTATAATATCGGTATCATCTGCTAGAAGCCTCACAGTGACCCTCATAGTGATGGGATCATGGTAGTTATTGTTTTATTCATTAGTAAACATGTTGGCCTGATAGAATAAGGGTAAAGAAGTACTCTGGTGGCTGTATTTATTTTCTCGGAGCCTTGACAATGTGTAAATAGTGACGAAAAAAGTTTATTTTTCTAGTCTGAGATGCCCAGAATAGTCAAAAAGTGTGATAACCACTGCCTTAAAGTGTTAAAACAATAGGCCAACATGTTTCCTGCAAGTGTATAACCATTAGATATGTCTGGTATATGTTTGAAGGGTGTAAGCAGGTCGATACCAAGGTCTAGTCTCCGTGTATGCTCCGACACTTTTATATGGGATTTAAGGCTTGCGTATTGTGATTATAGTGACAATCATGGTATAAGTAAAGGCAAAAGGGTAAATTTACTTGAAAGTATGCATATTAAAGATAGTGCACAGCAAGTTTGGGGATAAACAAGGCCATTTTGAGCAAACTAGAGAAAAGTTGGTGTTCACTGCCATTTTTTTCAAGAGTTTCAAGATTTCCGAAAAGTTTGTCGGCCTGTACCAGAAAAAGTTTTAGAGTGATGATTACCAAACTTGGCATGCATTATCCTATATACTGTGGCTAGTTGGAGTTAAAACTAGAAGGTTCTGTGATGTTTTTAAAGCAGTCTATGAGCTGTTTGATATTTTAGTCGTATGCTCCGACACTTTTATATCGACTTATGTTCGCCGGTGAATAAAAACTGACCCCCTGGGAGTTAAGCCGTCCAATTTATGTTTTCATGGAGCCAAGATACTAGTCTTTCAATAAAATAAACTTGCTTTAAGATTAATTGAGTTTGCTGCATTTTCAAACTGAAATATTTCTGCCCCCAGATTAGTCCATTTTTGAGATTTCTGACCCATATCTACATTAGATAAGTGGAGCACTTAGAGCCTCTATGGGGCTGTGCTCTGATTGGGAAGTTAATGTCATTTGATGGGGATGGTCCATTTTAAAAAACAATGGAAAAATTACAGAATTTCACATGGCTGATAAAAAAAATAATTAAAATTCCAGGTGCCTCCCATCTTAATATGAAAAAAGTATCATACAAAGTATGTCTGGACCAAATTATATGCTTCTATCACGAAATGAACGATCACATTGCTAAGGAACCCCACTAACACAGACAGGTCTATCATGGCTGGGATGGGGGGGGGGTCAGTGAGGAGAGAGGAGATCGGGAAAGGGAGAGGAGTGAGGAAAAAAGGAAGAGAGACAAATAGAGACAAGGAGAGACAGAGATTGACAAAGTGATACAAGGAGAGACAGAGCCAGAGGGAGCAGCATGTGGAGAGTATAGATAAATGCAGCTGGGCAGGGAGTAGAAGATTTTGGGCCAGATGGGGAACGATCTGAAACTGACAAAAGTTGCTGTGAATTAATCAATTTGAGTATGTACTGGATGTGGAATTCTATGTAATTTTTGATGAAATGTATTGAGATTATCCAATGTAAACAAGCCATGACTTGGGAGGGTTACCTCATGGGGATGTAGTACAGCCTTCCTTTGTTAATATCTATTTACCATGACATAATGAGAACTAAGCAGTATTATGATAATTGATAAGGAAGAGCATAGAGTAGGACACAAATAGAAACAGAATAAGGAGGACGAGAGATTTGCAGAGAGAGAATAAAGGGGGGGGGGATAAAGATACAGGGGTGGAGTCCCTCGCCACCTGCCATGGCTTATGTCCATGCAGTGATGTGTACAGGTACAGCGCTCACTTCTTACCACTGTGGTGTCTGTCTCCTCCCCGTCACTAACACGTTAAGTGGACACTCTGCTGGTAAGTGAGGCGGAATACAAAACAGCACCACTTTGTATATCTATGTGCCTTACATACTTTCTTTTTTGTTTGAATAGGTTTTTATTGTCTGACACAATATATACAACGTGATAGTAGACAAATTTATAAACCATTTCAAAAACTTCTCGAGTCAATATCATTGTTATGAGCCTAGGCCTTGCAGTTCAGGCAGACACCAGATAAGGCTGCAGAGGGAGGAGGGGAAGTTTTTAGCTTACAGTGAAAAAGTGTTGGAGTATTTAATGTATTAGTCCAGATGTCTGAGCACTGGTGCTTATGGGCTGATATAAGAAAAAAAATATAAACTGACTGTTTAAACTATCACTGCATGAATGTTGGCATTTAAGCATACTTTCCATCGCTTAAAGTCACACTTTAAGCTGCTTTAAGTTCACTAAATTTCATGTAAATATCAGGGAAAGGTCAATATGACATTTAAGCGGCTTTAAGTGGCATTTACCAACATTAAACATAATCAAAGTGTGACTTTAGGCACTCTAATATTTGCTTAAATCGCAATATTCATGCAGTGTATGCTCTCAAGTCCATAGTGACTGAAAGGTTCATACAAGGCTACCACATAGTTTAACTATAAAGGATATAAAACACACTACTTAAACGTATGTTTTATCATGGTAATTTAAGGAGTAATAGTGAGAAATAGCAGAGCAAGCAGTGCATTAGTTATCGGGCTGGCCTACAACAGCCTAGAATTACAGTTAAAAGAACTGTCATAAACCCCCGCTTCTACAGCTGAGGGAATTATTTGCTGAGCTAGAAGGTGTTATACTTAATGGCTCACAACCAACACAAGGCTGCTGTACTGGATTCTAGATATGCTATCTGATCTTTGGGTGTGCCACTCACATGTTTATATTACAGGGATCAGATAGAGATGGAGGCAGTGTACAGGGAATACCTTACATGATTGTGTTACATCAAAGCTGAAAATCACTAAAGAAAGTAAAAGTACACCTAATTTAAGGAGAGAGTCATTGTCGCAATGAGATGTTAAAAGAGCTCTAGCAGTCACCTACATATTGTCATATTTTGGACCATTTTATATTTGTGTGAGTTGGCCAGGAAATTGCCTGGAAGGAAGTTCTTTCTGATTGGATGATTGACCATTGTAAGGTTTTCCCAGATTAATTTCTCATTGACTGCTAAGGTGTCTAATGTGAAGCCAGCAGAAGTATGTAATTTAAAGTGTTTAACATTTTGAGGACGGCAGCATAGTTAAAGGCATTATGTGCTTTTGAGCCGTGAACGCAATTCTGTGTTGGCTGACAAGAGTGACAAATGAACCCCTGCAGCATTATGAAATCTATGAAGTAGAAAAGTAGAAAAGTAAAATCATATAAAAGCCTTTGTCTTTCTCTGACCAAGGGGTTTTAGGAATATGGTGATTAAGGACTATTTAGTACAGTGCCAAAGGTACTACTTCTGGGGTTTGGAATTCTAGAGGACAGACAGCTGTTGTCATATGAGGGTTTAATCTACTCTAACATATTTCAGGTTTTATATTACATATAAGGCGATGATATGCACCACAACAGGTCCTGAATAACTGCCGGAAATCACCTCCACTGGAAAATGTGCCTCCTGGGAGTATATTAGTGTAGAACGAGTATTTAGTATTCACGAGGGTTTAAACCTGAGTGTTTATGGCACCATGTACAAGTAATTAGATTACATAGTAATTACATGCATAGAGTGATTAGCATACACTGAAGGCCCACTTAATGACTTTCAGACTATACCAATTCTCATACTCGACACATAATAACCACAAGTAAGCAACTTAGAGTATTTTTAATTACATCTTCAGATATGTCTTTTTCATACGTTAAGCATAGCATTCAAATCAGGAGAAATGTAAGTAATGCATCATACAACGCTTGAATGGGATAGATTCAACTCATATAAGACCTTGATATTTGGCTATTATATATATTTCCACAACAAATCGCTTCTGCAGGCGAAGCTCATGAGCAACCAACCAGGACTATAGCATGTGTATCAGCTATACATTACCCCTCTATGACTGTTATGATGGCCCGTACATTACCTCTGTATGACAGTTATGATCCGCGGGTCATACCAATGAGTAAATCAGACCAATTCAGAGAAGTCCCAGATAACACATAATGCAGGTCTCGTGTCTCAGTGACTGAGCTGCAGGGTGGATGTCTTGGCACCAAACCAGTGCGCTGTGTGTCAGAGATTTATTGGGCTGGAGTTATTGTTTCTGTTTGGCTCATCCATCCTAGAAAGTACTATATGGCTATACTCATTGACCCCTACCCATACAGATGGATTCTAGTCTACATGTTAAGACCTAACAATGCATTTATATAAAGCGAGACGTTTCAGCTGAAACAGGAAGAGGAGATGAGACAGCTGAGTCGAGGGTAGTGAACAGGTGTAGGGATGATGGGGAAGGGATGGGAGGAGTGAGGTAGGTAGGTTAGGTGGGAATGGGGAGGAGAGGGAGGTAGGAAGGCAGAAGAGAGGGAGGAGTGGGAGTATGATAATGGGAGAAGAATAGAGACAAGGAGGTCAGGTGGGAAGCAGTAAGGAGCCAGCAAGAATGTATGTAAAGAAGCAAGGGGGCATTGTTTGACAATGAATGGCCCAATGACTAGTATATTCAGGATACCAGAAACAAGAAAGTCACCAAACACAGTTCTGGAGGATCGCAGACTGCAGCGTTGTCCAATCTGGCACCAGCCACTGAACTGGAAATGGACTGGCCAACAGCCCTTATGCCTGTTTGTTATTTTTTGTTGTATCCATTGTTAAAACAAACAGTCTGCAATCTGCATCCCTTTTTTTTCACTTCAAGTGCAGATCTAAAAGCAAATACCTTAGTAATCTATACTTCTGCCCATTTTAGGTAGGACTTATATTTCCTTATTCAGTAGAGAACAGATGTGCTGTGGACATACGTTGTTTGCTATTAAAATACTAACTATTATTATAGACAACACAGCACACACACAGAATATGTCATGTACATCACTATTTCAACAGGTACTCTATGAATGCCAATGAAATTATGAATACCAAAAAGAAAATATTCTTTATACGATACAGACCTAGGACAAGTCAATTAGGTGGGAACACAGGGGGAGGATTGGGCAGATGAGTAATTCTCTGTGAATAGAGAAGATATAAAAGGGGATTGTGGAGTGATTAGGACCTGGCCACTGCCTGTGTTGGTTCAGGGATGATTGGGTGATTTAAGGATGACTTATGCTCCAGACTGGGAAATCAACCAGCAGGTACCCATGGGGGAGGTTTTGTATGTTACTGCGTTTGCTGGATGGCGAGTGTTTGTGTGGGAGGGGGGCAGACAGTGCTGCTTTTTAATGTGTGTTTTCCTTTGTTATTCCTAGTGCTATCAGAATATTGATCAGGGTGTTTGGAATGAAATACCTGGGATGTGTTTTGCCATGTTCTACTTTTCTTCCAATTTACCGAATGGAAACTAAACTGCTTCTATCTATCATTGGGAGTTTTTTTTTCTTTGAAGTGTGTTAGCATTGATTGCAACATAAACTAACATGAAGGATCATTTTAGGCTGGAGTGATATAGCATAGGGTTATTAACTTTTCTCTGTCGACACCATTTAATGAACATAAAATCATCAATCTGTAGAAAAACTACCAACAGTAATACTGTGAAAAGGGAAACGTTTGTAAAGTATGACTTATATCATATGTTTTTATGGTTCAGCAATTGAAAGCAAGTCATTTATAGCACCTTATCAGTTCTTATCCTATCAGGATTACAGACTGGCACAAGGCTGAACAACCTCTAGTCTGAGTTAAACATAGCCCTGTGATTACCGTGCCGGATATTGCAGCCTGCACATGGTCAGGTGAAGCAGAACCGGAAATAGGCCACACAGCTCCCCTGTGTGCAGGATGTGAGGCCGGAAGTACAACAACAACCGGAAGTACAACCACCCTGTCCACACCATGGGGCTACACATGGAAAGTTCACATCTATTTTATGGCAGGACCAACCGGCATTTAAACATAACAAACATAACAATATGACCATGAGAGATGTAGAAAAAGCAGGGGGGTGAGGGAACCCCAGCGAGCTTGATGCATATATGCGGGGCACATACTTTAATTTCTGCTACAAAACATATTGTGAGTGTGTTTTTTTCCATGGAGGGGGGTGGTATGATTTCCACAGTGTAGAAAATGATATATCAGTTTGAATACCTCCACCGCAACATGGGAACACAGCACCAATTCAAAATACAGATACACATCATAGAGATCTAGCCACTACCTTGCTTTCTCCCTACCTCATAAAGTAGAGAGAAACTAGTGAAGGAAAGTAGTAGGGTAAATTCTAGTTTTCGTAAAGAGTAAATTGCATTACCTTAATGCTGCTTAAAGTGTTCTATTAAGGCATTTGAAGGCAAACACAAGAGTGAAATGTACACATTTCTGTGTTCTTTTGGGGGTCATAAATGATCATTTATCTTGTCGCAACATACAGAAAGAAAAGGAACCAAACCCAATATCCAACCTCTCTGGAATGCTCTGTGCTTCTTTCACTATTCCTTTCACACTCTCTCCCTGTCTGTTGCTCTTGGTCTATCCCTACATCAGTCTCTCTATCCCCTTCCCTATGTCTCTGTCCTTTTCTTGCATACTCTAAAACTATCTGGCGTCCCATTCTTTCTCTCTCACCCTAAAAAGAAAGCACTGGTGACAAATATTTGAAATGATATCAAAACTTATGTATACCCTTGAATTTATGTACGTTTGCAGTACACCAGATTACCCCACACTGTAACCCTATTCCAAAAGCCATTTAGTCTGCTAAGACCCTCCCATTGTAGATGACTATTGCCAACTTGCATAAAGAAACAATAGTTGTCAGCAGGTCATAATCAAGTCCTTCATCTGTAGCAATTCATGTGATTCCAACGGCCATAATTAATTATAAGATCTGATTGATTCTTATCAATTTATTCTGGTTAAATGGCATCATCCATCACAACATCTGTTTGGAGAGTGAGTGCTCAATGGTATCCTGCCAACATCACGTGACCACATGAAAACATGAGACTTCAGCTCTAGGCACCTTCCCCCCTTATTGAATTCTAAAACACAGAAAAACATCAACAGGCTCGTATTGATACTTTAATACAGAATCATGGAGAATTTGTTGATTTCAAAAGACCGTTGTGTGAGATTCAAAGAGGTTGGATTATTCCCCATTGTTTAATATAAAGGTAGAATGCATGGCATGTCAGGAGATAATACTATATTAGTGAAAGGTAGTAAGGGTTGCAATCTAGAATTGAGATAAAGGCATGGAACAGCAGCACTGAGGGCAGAAAATGTAAATAAAACAAATGTTGTGATGGATGATGCAATTTAAGTATTAATTGGTGAGAATCAATCAGATCTTGTAATTAATCATGGCTTATGGTATCACATGAATTCAAAAATGCTACAAATGAAGGACTTAATTATTACCAGCTGACAACTGTTGTAAATGCAAGTCAGCAAAAGCCATCTACAATGGGAGGGTCTTAGCACACTAAATGGGTTTTGGAATAGAGTAACAGTGTGGAGTGCTCTGGTCTACTGCAAATGTAAATATATTCAAGCGAATATATATGTTTTGATATTATTTCAAATGTTTGTCACCAGGGCTTACTTGTTAGTGTGAGAGAGACAGAGTGCGACAGAAGATAGTTTTAGAGTATGCATGCAAGATAAGGGCAGAGACACAGAGAAGGGGATAGCGGGACTGATATAGGGATAGCCCAAGAGCACAGACAGGGAAAGAGTGTGAAAGGAATAGTGAAAGAAGCACAGATCATCTCAGGTTTGATATTGGGTTTTGTTCCTTCCCTTCAGGTGAATTGCAAGAAGCTAAAGGATCATTTATCACCCAAAAAACACAGAAAAGTGTATAAGTCACTTTAATGTTTGCATTGAAACATATTTGAGATGCCTAAACAGAACACTTTAAGCAGCTTTAAGGTCATGCAATTCACTCAAATTGAATTTGCTTAAACTGTTCTCTCAAGCATATTTGATATACTTAAATACAAACATGCATACAGTGATTGAAAAAAACTGTTTATTAAGACTAGAGTTTACCCTACTTCTTTCCTTCACTAGTTTCTCCCTACTTTAAGAGGTACGGAGAAAGCAGGGTAGTAACTAGATCTCTACAATGTGTATCTGTATATTTAATAGGTGCTGTATTGCCATGTTGGGGCGGAGGATTTCAAACCGATATATCATTTTCTACACTGAAGGAATCGTCTCCCCCCCAAAGAAAAGAAGAAACACTCACAATATCTTTTTGTAGCATATATTAAAGTATGTGCCCTGCATATAAGCTGATCTCTGCAATATACCATGGTCATATTATTATGAGAGATTGGTCCTGCCCTAAAATAGATGTGAACTTTCCATGTGTAGCCCCATTGTGCAGATACTGACAAGTTCCATTTTATGGAGAATCATTTCTTTCTATCCACCAAGTTCTGTGCTATGGAAAACTGTTGCTTTTTTCTAGGAATTCCATGGTTACTGCCTCCAAAAACCTCATTTTTTACGGATGCCTCCTTTCTCTCTGTCTTCATCCAACTCTTCTCCCCGTAGTTGCTCCTGCTCATGCTTCACTCATCCTCATCAATCAGAAGCAGGTCTTTAAAAAATGTTTTTTTGTAAACAGAAATCAATCCATCACCACTATTCAGATGATGTTATAGATATTGATAACTAATGTAAGCCATTCAATATTATTCATGCAAAAAGTAACTATTTCCTTTCACAAGAGTGTTTACCAGTGACAATTAAGGATCACAGGGGGAGCTGTTAAAACCCTGTGGCCCAATTACTTGACGGGTTCCACAATAAAACTGGCCAACGTTAAAAATATTGTCATTAATACAGTTCATTTTTTCCACCTTGAAACCTCATTCAATAAGTGGAGCCCTGGAACTAAGAATCCCCTAAAGGCTAAGCATTTAAGGCTACAAAAAATCAAAATGTTCAGCATAGCCACAATATTGTTGACACTGTCAAAGAGCTAATGAAGCCTATTATACATATAGTCACACTCAGCCTCAACCTCTCTCAACTATT
This sequence comes from Harmothoe impar, assembly GCA_947462335.1. Classification (NCBI taxonomy): domain Eukaryota; kingdom Metazoa; phylum Annelida; class Polychaeta; order Phyllodocida; family Polynoidae; genus Harmothoe; species Harmothoe impar. Next base: position 59,977,915 of record OX381721.1, on the reverse strand, counting down.
GATAGAAAGTGCATTTTTAGGGTGCATACAGCTATGCTGTACGTAGCTCTTAATGGGGTCAGGTTGAGTAGATCAAAGGGGCCAGAGTGCACGGAAGAGTGAGTGGGGTAAGAGGAAGAAAGAAAGAAGGTAGGAAGGTAGGAAGGGGAAAGTAAGGGGGAAGAAAGAGTCAAGTAGTGGGGGGATGTTGGAGGAGAGTGAGGAAACATGAAGGGGTGTGATAAGCACATTTTAAGCAGGCAACAGGAGTTGATGGGAACTGGAATCATGCATAAGGGGAAAAGGGATGGAGAGGAAAAGGTGCTGTGAGCACTTGGGCTAGGGAAAAAGAAGGAAGGATGGAGATTAGTGCAATGAAGGGAAGGTGCAGCCTTCATTTAATGCACTGATGGTGCAGCAGACCAATTTAGAGCCCTGTTAGTGAGAGGTTAGAGTGGTTTAGGGGATATGTTTGAGAGGGAGAAGCATTGTTGGGAAGTACCATCTGAAAGGGAGGAAGGAACAGAGGTGAAGTAGCCGTGTAAACAATGAGAATGGGGGAGAGTAAACATGGGAGAACAGTGCTACAAAGGGAACTGGAAACCTGTATTCAATATAAAGGTACCATGAAGTATATAAAGCGGCTGGGCAGATAGAGGCCTGTGGGAGATTAGTATTGGTCAGGGTGTATCACTAAGAGGGAAGGGGTGTGTGGGGGAGGACTGAATCAGATAGATGGCAGCACTGATGTTATAACACCTTCTGGGTGTCGCCACTGGTGACCCACAAGACCCTGTAACACATCATGGCAGTCTAACTCTCCTCATACATCCCACCTACGGCTCCGCTGATGTGCCTATCAACCCCTTTAGGGCAGCACACTGTTGAATTAATAGTGAGGCCATGGACTGGATGGGAGGGAAGAATGCAAGGTAGGACAGTCTGGGCATTGCCATGATTAACCCTCAACTTCAAAGATTATACTTTCTGCAGCACCGTGAAAGAGTTATAAAGAGCTTTCCAATCTCTTACTGTTTCTCCTTTTTTTCTATCCTTTCTTCCGTACAACGATATCTTTCTATATCTATCATTTTGTGTTCCCAGAGACCCAGAGACCCAGACCAACTTAGAATATGGAGTGCCTTTCATTGTAACCTTTGACATCATTGAAGTATAGCAATTTAATCTAGTTTCAGATATCCATTGTCACATGTAATTTATGTAGTTCTAAGCTGTCCCTACCTCCCTACCACAAAGTTTTACATACATTCAGCCTACATCAATCAACCATGCAGCCAAGTGTCTAATTACCAGTTCACCCACCAGGGGGAGATTAAAACGGCCTCATTTAGCACCTGGGTCTGGGCACTAGCATAACCCCATGTGGCGGCCATCTTTATTTTATTGGTTCCGGTTATGAATAGCTCTGCCAGTCTTTGTTAATTTATGAAGATTACCATTTCACCTTTTAACACAGTATAATTTGTTTTATGAAAAGCATGGTTCATTGTAGCTTTTTCATTACTTTTTTTTTTTAGCTATTCCTGTCCTGGTAGAAAGCTAATATCCTGAGTGGGGTATGTACTGCTGTGGCTTACCTGTGTTGCAATCTACCTAATGTAGACTTAACTGGTTCTATCCATCATTGGGTGTTGGTGGTAGGAGTGAGTGGGGGAGGCTGGTGGGGGTGGACGGGGCTTGTTCACAAAGTGGACCTGACAGGCAGCAGCTTTGTACTTGACTGATGTAGCCAGGGTTTGTTTACCTTTTTTAACAGGCACGGTTAATCATGATAATGATAGCACCACATTACACTGAAGGCAATGTTTTTATCACCAGAAGTTCTTTTTTGGGATAAAAGAATTGCACAGTTATCAAAATCAAACAAATATTGACAAGCTGAATATATGTTAAAACTAATAACCTTCATAAATTCACACATACTAGACCATTTCCCCCAACTACTCACACTGTTAAACACATCAGTACAGCATACACTATCAAAACAATAATGTGGTATGTATCTATAGACTGATGTTTTTTAGGTTTGAAAACATATTTTGTTGATATTAAAAGTGAATGCAGCTTCTACTTTGGTTATATTATTTGATGCAATGTATTTATATCCAACCTATCATTACTTGGCCATAAATCTGGAAACAATATCTATTCAATTGTGTTTATCTCTTCTTTCTACATGTTGTCATTTGTCCTACCCTAAAAAGTGCCATTCCTTATGATATTCCCCCACTTACATGCTCTGCCGCACTGGTTTGCACTGGTTACTCCCGTGGGTGCATGCTTATTGACATGGCAGCAAGCGAGGTGGGTATGTCAATAAATTGGAGCAATCTTTTTAATCTATCCACTAAAAACCTATCCCATCAGTAGTTATCCAAGTAGGATATTTTGTACCACTACACAGCACTTATTAGGGGCAGTATATCAGGATAACTGTGTTACAATGGATCGCACAGAAACCAAATATGTATCAGGTTGGAGCGTAAACTTTAAGGGTATTCTAAATATAAATGGTATGTCCTTTATTTATCTATTTTTGAAAAGAAACAAATGAAGATGATAACATGATGTATATTCTTCCATGGTTTGAGTGATCAATTGCCATAGGTCATGCTCTTACATTATGGTTTACACCCATTACCCCCTAAGTGCATGGTAATTAACCCAGTGGCCCTCAATAAATTGGAGCAAATTGATTCCTCCACAAAGCCAAAAACTATTCCCGCTATAGTTATCACTGTGGGATATGGTGTACCTGCCGTACATGTTAGGCCAACAGCAACATTTAAACACTCCTTCCATATGAAGCCCAATTATTCAATCTGACGTCATGGCAATGTCCATGGTGCATAGTGACATTCCTGCAAACTGAGAGTTCCAAAACTGATAGCCTTGTTGTACCTAGGCTCCAGTTGAAGATTTTATGGCACTTTCTGAGGCTTTCCAGCAGGTGTACATGGAAAGGATATCTGAGTCTAGTATTTTAAATAAGGCTTTCTTTCTGTGAGTCTATAGTTGTCAGAAAATGACTGTACAATGAGTTTGATATGTATCAGGTTGCAGTTTACCTATATTTGAGATTATTCTAAATTCACATGATACATACTTCATATAATCTATTATCAAAGTAATAATGATACTATCATGTATGCTTTCATGGCACTTGTCCTCAGTGCTTGATTTCAGTGGGTTCTCCTAGAGAAACATCACTTCAATAAAATTATAGATGGCTCACTTTGCTACTACTCAAGCTGGTCACCAGGGGCCGCCCGAGTGACTCTCAGACTTAAAGCAATATGGTACAAGAAAAAGAGGAGGTATTTCTGGAGTATAATCCAGCCAGACCTTGGCGGGAACCACCGGGTAACCAGGTTCTTTGCGCATGCGCCAGTATTATTTCCGTCTTCTCGGATCGAAGATCGGCCATTGTTGTTTATGGCAGAGAAGGGAGCACAAGCCATCGTGTAAATCAGGGATTGTAGTCTTTAAAGGAAGCTGGTGGTGTCTGTGCTTGGTGTCGGAGACGTAGGAAGGTGTCCTTGGTGTATTGAGAAGAGGAAGGCCGTGTGTGAGGAGGTTTGGAGGCAGTTACGTTTTTGAGAGTTTCAAGAGCATAGCTGGGAGTTGCCAGCACATACGGTGCTGCCATCTTGTTTCAAAAGCTGAACGTTTGTGTTAGTGAAGTCTACGGTCACAAATGCCTACAAAGAGGTGAACCGAGTGTAAAGAGAGCTTTGATGGCCGTTCAAACCCACTCCGTGACATCTGTAGGAAATGTAATGGGAAAGATGTTGACGTCAGTGATAACGCTACAGGGGGAAAGACTGTGCCCGGACAGGGTGGACATGCAGGTGCAGATATCGTGCTCGGTGGTGAAGGATGAGGAGGAAACGATATGCAGGGTGCGCCACTTCTGGGTAGAGAAACGCCCACTGATGCAGTTGACTATGGCGCCGGAGCTTCTGCAGGTGCAGGAGGAGGTAGTATCAATACTGACATTCTGGCTGGAAAAGCAACAGAGGGCTTTCTTTCAGGCTTGCCAGATCGTGCCTTAGAAAGGGGATCTGATGAAGCAGTGCTGTCCAGCCTCCGTGATGAGTTGAGTTATGAGAAGGATAGATTGCAGGCATATGTCAATGCTGAGGAGATTTCAAGGCTGAGAGCTGAGGTGGCTGATGCTAAACTTCAGGCATCCAAACCGGAACTCTGAAAAATCAAATTTGATGAGCATGTGGACAAGTGCTATCACAAGTTGGGTCGTGACGAGAAAGAGTGTGAGAATCTGATAGGAAAATTCCTGAAAGGGGATCGTGATCGTCAGGCTGAGGTTTTGGCGAGGCAGCAGGCCGAGGCTGATGAGAAGAAGGAGGAGAAGGACAAATCTGGGGGTGCCAAGAAAAAAGTCGAGGGTGCTGGAGCTGGGGCAGGTTCTGGTACTGCAGATACGTCTAGTGATAGCAACAGTAGTGACTCTAAGCTGAAATTGAGTGGTGACAGTGAAGCAAGTAGTGTTGAAGAGGTGGTGGCAAAAACAAGAAGAAGAAGAAGAAGAAGAAGAAGAAGAAGAAGGGCAAGTCGGGGGCTAAGACGAAAAAGGATGTCAAAGATTTCAGTGGGTTCTCCTAGAGAAACATCACTTCAATAAAATTATAGATGGCTCACTTTGCTACTACTCAAGCTGGTCACCAGGGGCCGCCCGAGTGGCTCTCAGACTTAAAGCTATATATTTTCTCTGTATGCTAGTTTTAAAAAGTGGAATATCACAACATTTATCATACATATATCTGTTGTTTTGTTCTTGAGATTAACTATAAATACACTACTGTATCTTTTTCATGTATGAGAAAAGGAATTGAATTACTCTTGTCTCATCTTATCACATGTTACAGTCACATACACAATGCAGAGGAACCCAATTTATGTCAAAGTATAAGTATCAACAATCATTTACACACAGCAGTACTAGGACAAATATGGACTTTTATCATTATCCTAGCTGTCTTCAAAGGGTTGAAGAAGAAATGGGAACAAGTAAAAATATAAGATCAAAAGGAAGCTGCCTTAATTGTTTACATGAGTAATGGACTTAGGAATGATTTATAGGGATCTGGCGTGCAGAGTAATTATAACCTGACAGTTCTAATTAAGACCTTGAACAGAGCAGGTTAACATTAGATGTAGGTCTCAATGAGCATCTGATATATCTACAGGGAGGCAGAAAAAAGCAGCAAGAGAGGAAGGGAGAGAGAGGGGCACAAATAGTCAGGGAGATAAGCTACGGTGTCCCATATATTCTTCACTCGTAATATTAATGTTATGGACATTCCCATAAAAAAATCCTGAGGGATTTGTGTTATGGCAGGTATATTTTTGCCGGCTATGATGCCAACCAGTTACCAACTTCCTACTTTCATTACACAACCAATCAGCAGAAGCCAACCAACATCCTTTTAGGCTATTTCTAGTCGACACTTACTGTACACACTGTTCCTTGTTAGGGTAAGTGGATTGCTGGTAGATTTTTTTTCTGGGGACTATGAGATTATTTTCTCATATTATCATTTTCTGGTCCATTTCCATTACTGGTAATGGTAATTAGCCCAGCCCTACCTCCATTACAATACCTCCTAACCACACAGTGCTTTGCTGCATAGTTTGCCCTGAGTCTTCATGGGGCAGAAATACAGTGAGTCTACCATTCAGTGTTTTTTTTTAAAGTATATTTATTGGAACTTATTGGCTTGTTTAAGGCCAAAAACTAGCTTTGGCGCATTGCCCTTCTGCCGCCAGCACCCCTGACTATTACATGTTCTTTAGTGGTCTTGTATATATTGTGCTATGACTCCAATACTGTTCAGTATGCCAGACAATTTCAATTGTGTGTATTATAAAAAAAACTATACAGGTACTCAGTTATATATGAGCGTAATGATGAGATGAGATGGGATGAGTTTTGATAGACATAGGTTATATAATGAGTTATACAGCATCTATAAAACAATTAGGGTAGTCCTTTTCAATGGCTGCTTTAAACTTCAAAAGCGTCTCTACCTTAGTATATGTGGGTTTAAGGTTGTTCCACCTGGTGATGGCTCTATACATACAGCTTCTGATGACAATAGGCCTTAGGCATCTAAGTACACATAGTCTTTGCCCTTGATGAAACCTTGTGGCAATGGCTCTCATGTCTAAATACCTATCACATTGTGCAAGTGTATATGCGTAGTACAATAAATGCTTGTCTCTCCTATGGATGAGCCAGTCACATTTACTCTTTTCATGCATTTGTACAGTGTGCATTTCAGGATTTTATCGGCTCCTTACCGATGGTCAATATACAAATTTCACTCAAAATGTTCATATAATGAGGTGGTTGTTTGCCTCGGAATTCTTTTCTAGGCATTAATTCCATTAATTTAATGTTATCATATGATTAAGTCAGTTTTTAGAGGACAATGGTTCAGGTTCTGTAATATTACACACAAAGGACAGATTTATAATTCCTGATTTTCTCCTACAGAAAAGAAGTAGAATCAATAACTTAGATAGCTTTATCCTTCCTTGAATGAGGCATCATCATTATAGATCACTCAAAATTAACTGATCATGAATCCAACCCCCGACATTAACATGCCATTAGAAAATAGGTTTATTTATTTTTCAAACCTAACAAAAATCTTCTATTTAGACTAAACTTGTATTCTTTCCTGACATGCAAATATAATGGTGCAGCCAAAAACGGTTTGTTCAGTCATGCAATGAGCAGCCTATTGATCTCTGCAATGTGAAGGGGCAACCTCCTTGTTATTCCCCCCCCCCCCAGAAGAAAGTCAAAAGGTATATTCAAAAGTTTGATATCCTACTCTATGTGTACTTTAAATTATTATCACATAGGGTAAAGTGCCCATTAGTGGACCACTTGGACCTCTGTTTAACCTGTCCATCATTTTACCAACTCTGCTATATTAGGCTAAAATGTAGGGGACCCTGTAAATTGATATTAAAGTTTTCCTGACATATTGAAATTTCCAGCCAATAAGGCTACAACTTTTAGATTCATGTCCATGAGGCTTCATAGGCATGCACTACATAAGAGGTGTGATTTCTCTTCGCAAGTACCATGAGTCAACCACTGTGGTACCTTGAGTCACCCACACCATACCATGGGTCAGCTGCTTCATACTAGTATATCTTTTTTTGTACTAAATGCAAGGGAATAGCTTATTTCTTGTTGATTAATGTCAGACAGAGTGTGAATGTAATACATTAACCAATTTTAGTTAAGGTTAACTGTGTTCCTTTACCAAATCCACACTATTGCAAATGTTTCCTAATTTATTACCTGCAATTCATTTCAAGGTGGCTGTCAAATCATCAGAAAGACAGCTCCAATTGCAAAATATTACAAAAGAATTTGTCATTATGTGGAAGGAACTATAAGTGAATTCCACAATATGGTAAAATAGCACATGCTGCAGTTCTCCAAGTTTTATCAATATAAATATAGTGAAATCTACTAAAATATGTATTTGCTAGTTCAATTTGGTACAAAACAACAAGCAAAATGGCCAACTCAAGGTACATGGCCGACTCAAAGACACTTTAATGTAGGATTATGAAATAACATATACTTTCGCAACAATATATTTTGGGTTCATTTACATCCCAAAGACAATGATCCATCCAATGAGGAAAGTAATTTCATAAGAGCATCATGATTGCCCTTAGCACTATACTCCATGTGCAGGTTTGATGCACTTCTACTGATTTATACATGCACATTGTGTCAGATAATCCTATCTACTGCGACCCATTTATAGCAAAGATGGATAATGATGTCTGCTACGTGGTACATATAGTATGAATGCTTATAGCTAGCACACTGTATTCTATGCTAGAAAAAAGACTACAGAAATGGAGCTAAGAGCTACAAATGCTTAGTATTCAACTGGATAACTTGCTTCTAGGCAAGCTCTGCATCAAAAGGCAACAGTATAGATCATCTTATAAAAATATCTGATGTAAATATCTGATGGCCATGATACAGTATAGACTCCTCTTGTTGAAGATTATTACATGTATAAAAGGTCTTCTCATTTGTTCACAAGATGTATGATGTACTGAAGAAGTTGGTCTCAGTTTACTTTGTGTTTTGTACAGCTCTGTTCTACCGGAGTTCACAAAGGCTCATCTCGCTACTCACTGGTGCTATTGGAGAATGGCAATATGAAAAAGAGGACAGTCCTTCCTACATGTAAGAATAATATTAACATCCTTTAATCTCCATTACAGCTGACAGAAGAGACCCTCAGGAGAACACCTCAGTTCAGTACTGTCAGAACTCACAAAGGTGTGCCTTTCTTGTCTCAGGTGTCAGAGAGGTATGGGAGTAATAATGGGGGATGGACTTTTTTACAATTACAAATCAGGCCCTTTTGGTCATGAAACCTCACAGGGAGTATACTCAGCTTTCACAGGAGTAGACTTCCAGCTTCTTAGGTTACCACAGTAAAGACAGCCATCATTTTCTGTGTGACTAAAGGTGCTAATATTACCAATGGGATGTTTTCTGAATGAGGATGTTCTTGGTTATTAAGCTCAAGCAAAGTGTTCAGGAGATGTAGGATATGTAATCTTGTATCAAAGAGTTAAAAGTCTTAATTTGTAACATTATCTAATAAAGAGAGAAGGAGTATCAGTCCCCTGAGAGAGAGAGAGAGAGAGAGAGAGAGAGAGAGAGAGAGAGAGAGAGAGGGAGAGAGAGAGAGAGAGAGAGAGAAAGAGGGATACATAGTAAATGTATATGATGTTATTAACCATTAAATACTGGATATTTCAAACCTTGCTTCAACAAATGAGAGAAACAATCATGATACTTTGTCATGAATCATGTATATTATGTTACATCTCTAGATAAAGGGGAAAATTGTATTCTTGAAGGACACAAAACTCATGTTAGCAATAGCCTGGAACCATTACAGTTAATCCTAATCGAATTCATTGGTGTGTCACCATGACTTTTTTCTACAGGCCGGCAGGGGACTAGTTAAGTGGATTGACACCTTATTTTATCACCTGTAATGACACAGCATTTTTACCCAAACACCCACTGATTCAATAAACTGTTGGCCAGACCACTCCTGCTTGTACTATTTTCCCTCAGGGCTGAATTTCATTCATGTTATGTTAGAACTCCCAAAGATTTGTTTGTTTCGTGTGTCAATGGACATTGGGACTAAAATTGGGGGATGGTTTTTTTAGAACTACCAAGGAGGCCCCTTTAGTCATGCCAACTCCCTCTCTGCTTCATCAGGCAGGCCCCAATTCTGCAGTGTTGATGCTGTCTAGAAGTATCAGCTTGAAGAGGGAAAAAAAGTTTGTTTCTGGTAACATGGCAAGAAAATGTAGGCTTGGTAGGTCAGATTCTCTTTTTTTGATACTTTTTTTTTAACATGAAAGTACTACCCAGCCTTTCCGAAGACCCCAAAATTGACCAAAAAGGGTTGAAAATAAGAAAACTTCGTCAAAATTGCATAAAAAAAACGTGAGGTCGGCCCGGAATCAGAGGATGTAATGTAGGTTGGAGAAATCTGTTCTCTTAGATTAAAAAAAAGGTTCTTACATTTGTATCTATATTTATTAATGTGATATGTTGTCATTCAAAGTTAAAGTGTGTTGAATTAAACGTGAATCATGTACTCTAAAACATATTTCTTTTGGGCTTACTTTGCCTCAAAATGGTCAAAAGAAACAAGTACTGTAGTCTGATCGGATATTTGAAAGGGGTCCAGGGACTGTTTCCTTAACACTGTAAGGGCAACTTGTTTCTTAATACACCATGTATATTGCCATCAAGATGCATGAATGCAGCACAGATGGGCTTAACTCACTGGTGCTGCCTTCATGCATAATGCAAACACATAGGATTCATACACCCCAGATCAGGTCCGGGAAATGAAGGGAAACCCTCCCCAGAGCCATTATTTACACCAGTGTTAATTTTCACAACGCAGGTAGGTGTAAAAACACTGCAGGGCTAGAATTAGCAACGGTTTTGCTTGCAGCATAAACACTACAGGGCTAAAATTAGCAACGGTTTTCTTATAACCCATTTGCTGAATTCTCTATCAATTTGCTGTTAAATGTTTATATCCCATAAGATAGATTAGTGTATGCTCTTGAATCATACATGGGGAATAGTGAATCATACATGGGATTGCCATGAAATCACATATAAATAAGCTTTTTCTATAGGCTTTCCCTCTATGCTCCTCCACTTCAACCAGTAGGCAGTGAGCCCTGCAGTGTTTTCACACCTACCTGCGTTGTGAGAATTAACACTGGTGTAAATAACGGCTCTGGGGAGGGTTTCCCTTCATTTCCCGGACCTGCAGATAGGATCAACTTGAAGCACCAAAGCAATCTCGCTAAGTTACCACACTACCCTGGAGGCATCATGCCTTCCTTAAAGGGTTAACAGTTTGTATGGTTCTTTAAGGGTTGCTGTACAAACTACCTATGTCTATACAAGGGCAAGGAGCTGTTGACATAACATGTTATTTACACGATCCCCCAGTGCAGCACCCACCCACAGTGATTGTACAAGCTAATGTGGTCTTTATAAGGGTTTCAGGGCTGAGTAGAAATACCTTCTGCACACTTTTGTATGAGAACCTGGTGGCAAGACGCTGAGTAATACAGACCAAATTCAGCTGTAAGCAAAGGAGAATTTCTCTTCCATTAGCCATCAGGCAGAAAGATCTCAGTGGAGGGAACTTTGAGGACTACCCTTGTGGGGGAATGCCTAGCAGCAAGCTCTGTGTGCTATTTGTACAGTGTACATAAAGGAAACCCTGCTCATGGTGGATACTCTTTGTCAGAGCTGACTTTATTGATCATGGAAAAAAACCTGTGAGATTGAACTTTAATCTTCAGGGTAGGTATTAATTTTTATGATTTCTTGAACAGGATAAGCTCCACATTTACTGGACCTCCTAGAATTTATTGTCTTTGCAATTTAGGTAAATTTAACCAACATGGTTATTAAATTGATACAAGGGGCTAGTGGCAAGTGTCAGAACGGAATTGGTACCTGTTTGACTGCAGAAGATTTTGACTTTTGGTATGAAGCCATTCCCAAAGATGATGTTGATTCAGTTGAGGCATATTTGAAGTCTGTTGGAGAAACTAGGACAGCGGAACTATTAAATTGGCACATTTGTGATGGTAACTCTGAGAAGTTTGACAAAATAAAGGGACTGACTCTAAATATTGTTAACAGCCTTGAGTATGCTCAGCCCATGCACATAGCTTCCTACTTCGGGGCAGAGAAACTCATTAAGCTCTGCCTGAAGAACGGAGTGAATGCTTTCCAGCAGGATAGGAATGGAGACAATCTTGTTCATGCTCTCATCAGGGCAAATGCACAACTACCATTTTTGGATGAGAAATACATCAGTGTACTGAAGTTGTACAAGGTACAGTTCACCACAGATGAGCTCCGTTGGCTACTTCACCAGGAGAATGATGATGGCTACAGGCCTTTAGAATTGGCTGCACATTTTGGTATGTTTGGCCTTTTTACTGAAATCTTCATGACTAATGAAATTTACCGGAAGCGGAGGAGAAACATTGGAATGTTGTCACTATGCTATTATGACATAACTGAGTATGAGAGTTATGAGCTGGAGACCAACCAGCGGATAAAATCTCCACTGTGGTTTTTGGGTCACCTTGACACAGAACTCCTCAATAAAGAAAGCACAAAGGAATTCTTTTCATCCAATCCAGTTAAAGTAAGAGTTGAAGATCAAGGCCAACTGGCCGCTGATGTTTTTCTGGTTTCTGATGAGGTTGTCCATCACTGCTTTGACTATTTACTGGGATCTGAGTGGAGGTTCTCTGACAGAACAAAACCGGAACGACATAAACAGTGTCATTAGTGGAAATTTGTCCATAAATGAAACAGATTGTATCATTGGAACATATGTGGCTTCACAGTCCCTCCTTTCTTCACAATCTGTTTTATTGATACTACAATACATAATGTTTGCAAGTGCGTCATGCATTGTCCTCTTTGATGTACTAGAGGTTGCCATGTGGCTCAAATTTGGCTGGTTTAAGCGGTTCTTTACAACAAATGGGGGTGAAATCAAGTCAGTGGTTTCAAATGCTTCTGAGTTCCGTCTGACCCAACTTGTCAGCTCTTTGTCTTGAATCACAATGGTTATATCCCTCCTGCTTGGACAGAAGGTCATCCTCAATGTCAGCTACCTCATTTACACAGTTCAGATGACCTGGGCCCTCACTTACTTCAGTCAGGTTCTCCCATGGATAGGTGTGACAATCATCAGTATGCAAAGGCTCTTCCTACAGCTTATGAGCTATGTGGTTATAATTGGACTCTTCATCGTACCCATGAGTGTCATCATCATGTCTCTGCTGATTAAAAACCATGTCGGACCATGTCCTCCTGAAATGGACTTCACCAATTTGCCCCAGACAGTCTACCTTGGCTTCACGATCTTGCTGAATATGTTCAATCTCACTGGCTACCCACTACATGAGTACATCTCTATCTACACATACCATGTCATCTATGTCTTCCTGATCTCCATCCTGATGCTGAACTTTATCATCGCAAGTTTCAGCACGACCATTGCTACCCTGCAGGACAACCAGCAGGCTGTGACCATCATACAGCGCCTCAGTATAGCCATGCAGGTGGAGTACCGTGTGGGGGCCGTGTTTCCCTGTCTTGTCCATGCACTGCACAAGTGGGCCTTTCAGTACTGCCCTGATGAAAAGGCTTTCTATGTAAACCGCCTGATTGGGAGGCATGCACCATAAATATCTTGTAAGGGTCAATTTGCAAGTGTATTAAAAATCAATCATACTAATAGGACAATTGACACTCAGTTTGCAACTACTTTTTTCCTTGATTCTCCCCCGGATAGGTGTGACATTTGCTCAACAACTGTGAAACTATAATATTTTACTTACTAAGTCTTCATAGGGAATAGGTTAGCGTAATACTTACAAGTCGGTTTATTACACAAGTATCAGTTATATAATTTTGATAAGGATTTAGGTTTTCTAGATAGTGATTTCTTCTTGTTTAGGTTTTTGTTGTTAAAAGTAAGTACCGATTGCAGAACAACTTTGCAGACACCGGTAGCACTATGATAATCATAAAAACAAATGTTTTGATGTAATTTATGTTTGATAAATGAAATTTGAAATAATTAACAGTGGCTATCTGTAATATCATAAAAAGTATGTCTTGTTATATCATCATTTAAGCTGGATATATACAAGTATAACTGTTTAAATTTCTAGATAAGTACTGAATAAAAGAATATGATCTCATACTTGATCTCATACTTACTCAATCTCTTTTACTTAATCAATATCCTTTGTTGTTGATTTCACATCTATGCAGTGTTTTACATTTTACATAATCATTACCCACTCTTGTTTACCCAGTAAGAAAGTAATGAAAGTGTTCCTTCCTGTTGTGCCATCATTACAGTCATCAAATTGTGTTTATTTAAAAAGGTAAACAAACCTGCCATGCATCAGACAGTGCTAAAATCTCTTACCATTATGTGAACAAGATTTTCCTCCCCCCTCCAACCCAATCTACTTTCGCCCATTCCCTCTCAAGCAACCATACCCTGAAAGCTTTACAGTTTTTTACTGCTTCTGCTCCCTATTTAACCTTCTCCCCCATTACCTGTCCCTGCTAGATACCCCCCTCCCTCCCTTGTACCAATGTGGCATTTCAGAGCGGCTGTTTTAAACAGGCATAATCCGATGAGAAGGGCCCAAAAATACATTTAGTGAAAAATGAACCAGAATATGCAATATGGCCATACTTCATGTCCTACCTATTTTTCTGAAAATGTCTTATAAAAGTGAGAGGGCTTTCACATGTTATAGCAGACATCTAGTGCGCTGATTTAGGTTCAGCACCTGTCTGTAGACTTCCCCATGATTCATATCAACAGCTTACTCCAGTATTTGTAGCTCAATATCACAGAAAAATGTTTCCTTTATCATATAAACATGAGCAGAAATGTTACAAGCTATTCTTGTATTAGTCTACCCACCTTATCTAGAACTTCTGTGTTTGTTCAGGTCCTCGATACTGAATTAGCCTAGTAGATTTGGTATAAATTGACATAGTGAATGTAGTTTGTATAGAATCATTCTAGTATCCATTGCATTATTTGACCAGGCAGCTAACTATTCCTATGGTTCCTCATTGCTTTTTCTATAAAAAAAATTCATCTTAATTCAGGCTAAATCCAAAGATTTCACGCTGGCGACTGTTCTCCTCGAGCCTCTGATACAATATGGCTATTCCTCACCTACCACTCTCATTGTCTCTTGATTATATCCAGGTAACCCAGATTGGTTTCCTGGTACATTATTTGATCTGTACAAAGCTATATTCTAATCCTCGCTAACATTTAAGAAAAGCTGTTATTTGAATACAATTCCTATTTTGCAGTAAGTTGAAAATAACCTTGCACAGAGTACCATATGTTTAGTACATCAGCTCATCACATTATATCCTCATTCATCAATTCTGTATTCAAAATATATCTCAGAAACTATTATGGCTTACATTGATAGACATATATATCATATGTAAGCCAAAGTCACTGCGTTTTAGATGGTGGGTGACTGACACTTTAATACACATCTCCTGTCCCATTGCAATATGCAAAACCACAGGGGAATACAGTAGCAGTCCAATGTACAGCAGAAAAACGGTGACGTCTAACCACTCACAACTCCACTGAGCCAGGAAATGTGCGTCAAGTTTGGCAGTCGTTCTCAGTGCCTTATAATCTAACCCCTAAGCAATTGGTGTATTCCATCTTATTTCCATTTCACACAATTAATTAACTTGGACACTACCACTTTATACAGCTACAAATTGCTAGCGGTTAAAACATGATGATTATTGGAATAAAGACCTTCATCTATTGCATCTTAGTTCATGTTAGGATCTAGTCATGATTCATGACTAGATCTTATTAATTATCACCAATTATTTTGGATGAATGGCATCATCCATATCACAACATCTGCTTGGACAGTGAGTGGTCAATGATCTGATGGCAGTATCTTGCAACTGCATAAAAATGCAAAAATTTAGCCTGAGGCACAACCTTCCATTATTGAATACTGAAGAACTAAAAACATGAATATCCACATTTTTAAATATTGATTACCTTCTAGATACTGTCAGGCACATCGGACATCCCTTGGATACAATGAGATATACTTCCTTGATTTATCAGACAACCTTTGGTGCTTCCTAGACATGCTCAGGCAGCCTCACATACTGCCTAGATACATCAGATAGCCCCTAGATACTGTCGGACAGCAGGAATAAGGGTAAATTTAAATGGTCAATTCTAGTGAAATAACTTATTTCTCATTGGTTGCTAGGTAAATATCTGTTGTTGCTAGGCAACCATGTACCAAAGTAAATTGGCTTGATCACCAATGTTACTCAGGGGTCGATTACGATTTTGTAGGTACTGGTTCCTTTTCTCTATGACGGATAATTCTCATGGTTTAGGAAAGTGGAGGGGTTGGCAGGAGGATGTGTGGAATGTAGACCTGGTTTCAAGGCAGTACCTGCAATCCAGGCCTTGTTAATTCATGCTACGGTGTCTTTGCATAAAAGTCACAATGAAGCTAAATACATTACAGGCCTTTCTTCAATCCTTTAACCCTTCAAAGACATTGGTCGTCACGATGCACCAATGCAGCCTATGTGAGTAACTCATAGGTGCTGCACTGGTGCATCATGCTGACCCTACAGGAGTGTCTCGATCCCATAGGGTCGACATGATGCTTGAATGCAGGACTGCCGAGATACTCGCCAGGGCTGCATCTATGCATCATGATGACCAAGGGCATGATGCATTAAGACATTATGCCATCCTTAAAGAGTTAAGCAAGCCATGTCTGAAATCACAAATGCAGGTCCAGAAAATATCTCAGATGCACATTAAGGCACTCTTTTGCTCAAAAAAGGGAAATACTAGTGTCTACACCGATTCCGCCTGGTGGGAAAACTCAAAAGTTTTCTCTTAGCGAAATTCCCATCCCTTCGTATAATTTTTCCTCTTGATTAACAATTTATGTTTGCTACTTGGACACTAAACCTATATATTAGCTTTGTCCAACAGGAGACAGTAGAAGATAACACAAGTGATTACAAGTGAACATAAGCAAGCCAGCCAATCAAGATACACTCAGTTACCTGAATGATTAGCAAGCTGATTACCTGCAGCTCTCCTAACCTGACACTCCATCGTATAATCATTTAGGTATTCATCAATAGGTGTACAGAGTGCAGGGAGGTAACAGCAAGTACAAAGGGGAACATTAATCTCTGTTAGGTATATATAGGGTATAGCCCTGCATAAGTGATGCATCTTTAAAATACAAGATGAAAGCCATGGGTAGATGGGTGTTGTGACACAGACAGGCATTTACTTGGAGAGAAGCAGAGAGGACTGTCTTAGTAAAATAAAGGTGTAGGTGAGCTGAGGATAATATTCACATCAGGAAACAGATTGGCCTCTACAGCCAATCGTTCATTGCATCCTTTAGCTGTATAAACAGACAGTTATGGTACACCGTTGTAGGGCCTTAACAGCTCATTCATGTGTACAGGATTTTGATATTTTCCAACATTGAGTGTCAATGTAGGTCCTCAATCTCCTAGCATGGGGTTGGTAACCCTTAAAGTACAGAATAGTGCTATCATAAAATTTGCACTTCACTAATAAGATGCATAAATGCAGCCCTGACACGAAATTAATAAGGACTGAAATAATACATCATTGTTTAGTTTAAGGGAATTTATAATGCTATGCTGCAATGCAAGGAAAGTACTTTACCAGGTGTAGAATGCCACAATTACAAGGACCAGACCTACATTCCTGTATAATGTTTTTTCCCCAAAGTGGCTCCCTGGAAAATATTACATTCAGAAAAATGGATATCTCTGCTGCTTCTAGGTCTAGACTTTTGATATCAGGTAGAGAGGCTAGTAATGCAAGTATAATGTTACTCGAAGGGTAAACAGCATTTGCACATGTGCAGTAACTGAAGATGGGGGACCCTGCCAACAGTCCAGCTTCCAGTACACTTCTACACAGAATGCTGACGGGGTGTACATTACTTCACCAGACAGAGGTAAACTAGATATCCTCATCTCTATTCAGTAACATGATGTGGTCAGAAGGTCCTGAAGTAGGATGGAGGAGGGCAGAGGCAACTATCATTTACAGTATACTTCTAGAGTATGAAACTCAAGTGGTGTAATGTATCTACGCTAGGACTACATGTTGAGGAATCGACAAACACAGGATGGTAAAAATATAGAGGAAAGGGTGAGTGGATAGCGATAAGATGGAGGGGAGGATGGAGACTGCCAGAGAGAGTCAGTGCAGCAACACTTGAAATAGGAGAACAAGAGAGTCTTTCTAGGATATAGGACTGCATGTGGTGATGCAGTGACAGTAGATAGTTGGTGGGTAGCAGCAGCTATCCACTATACACAAGATGGATAGCTGTAGTACTACAGAAGGTGTAAGTGCTACGTCAGGATACGAGACACTCTGACTGCTTACAGACCTACACAGATACATTATACCTACATCATCCATCACCTCACTCACCCCATGCCAGGACAGCTCCTCTCTAGCAGCTCCCTTGTCACAAGATAGCGCTGACCTCTCGTTTAGGCACCTCCGTCTCCCAGTGCCCAACTACAATTCCAATTCCGTCTTATGCCCAGGTCAGAGACTGAGCTGATTAATCATCTCTTAATGGCCTTTGCAGACTAAAGACGTCTGGTAATGCATTAACCCAACCATTATATTCCCCCACTCACATTGCTGTCACTTTGTACAGTGTTGTCAATGCCTGAAAAGTCTTGGATGTTGTAAACAAAGCTAGTGGTTGTCAATTGATTAATTTAGTCTTTGTCTTTTTTTCTTTTTTTTTGTCCTAAATGTCATTTATCTTTGTCTTCTTTGTTAAGTGCTTGTAGACAAGCTCTGATTGACATATCTAATTAACCCTTTAGCTGTGTCACCTATAAAACATTGTAACAGTACTTATTACAAAATTGTTAATGACATTGAGGGCTGTTTATGAAATAGGTTTAACAGGATTTTTGTCTCTACAGAACTACGTTATGATTCAGTATAATGTATTTTGTAACCAAATGGGAAAGTTTATTGAACACATGTCTATGTTTACTTTGTTAATGGCAAACCACAATAGGAACATTCCCTATACACATGGACTGTGAGGATTTAATATAATGCTTTTGAAGAGAACAGATACACTAAAACGTAATGCACAATTCTTGAAGGGGAGACATTGGTGTCTGTCTTTGAGTATTCTAAACTCACTGTCTCTTTCATGTAGTCCATAATATATATGAAGTTCTATGATGGTGATGAGTTGGATGTGTAATTTTCCTCCAGAGACCAATTTGTATCTCTGTCCTGTAAATATTTCAGCTTAACCCATAGCATTACATCAGTTTAAGTGCTGACATTCCTCTTAATAGGTCAATTCATCCATAATCTATTTTACACGGGGAGTACTTTAATATCATCAGCCTTGTCCAATAGCATTTGTTAAATCTCATAACAACAAAAGAGTGATAAACCAGAACTATCAGAAAAACTCTTGGATCTCTCTGGGGGAGAAAAAGCATAAAGGCCCTTGACGTTAGAGGGCTTTAGGGAGGTTGTTCAAAGAAGAGGAGAATTATGTAACAGCCTGTACCAGGGTAAGTGCCTATATAACATACAGGGGAGTCATTCCACAGAGGCAGTATGAATACTGTATGATTTAATCTACATACATATACATATCTCCAAGTCACAGACCATCAGCACCTGATAATCAGCACAGATGTGAAGTGCTGTCTCAGTGGGGTAATTCCCTGACTGTACAGAACTGGCAGCCCTCACACATAATGTAGGGAAACACCTACTAAATAACAGCACTGTCTGCCAGAATACTCCCCCTCCATCCCAACTATCACATACAAAAGCTCCCCCATGGGTGACTGCTGGTTGATTTCCCAGTCTGCTGTATTAGTCATCCTTAAATCCCCCAATCATCCCTGAATGAAACACAGATGTGGCCAGGTCCTAATCACTCCACAATCTCTTTTTCTATCTTCTCTTTTCACAGAGAATTACCGTCCTGTGCCCACCCTGTGTTCCAAATGGGCTAGACTTGTCAGAGTTCTATATTTTCTAAAGGTTATTTTGTTATTCATATGTTGATTTATAATTGGCATACAAAGTGGCAGTTTCGCAACTCTATGCGTTTTGTGGGGTGCAATTTAATGCTGTTTGAGGTATACATTGTACTTGAATTCAGAAACATCTGTAGATATGTTATCTATGAAGAAAGCTGCATCTTAACTTAAATGATTGGATAAATATAGATTGGGTAAATTTTCTTCCGGGAATAACAAACAAATTTACTTTTTGATCTTCACTTCAATGGGCCTCACATCCCGAATATTTTCAGTAAGATGAGATCAGGAAAAATAATATGATGCATACCACTTTTATAAGAGACTGGTGGCTACTCTAGTTGATACCTAGCGGCTGGTCCAGGACTTTCATCTGTGAGATTGGACGTCAACAATTTGTTCAGCTGTTGCTGCACTGTGTCATCCTCCAGAACTGTGCTTGGTGACTTTTTATTGACTGTTTATTGACCGCGCAGCCTTGCCATCTGTATGCTTGCTAAGTTTCCCCTTTATTAGCATGTTTGCTTACTGCTTCCTACCTAATCTCTTCTTTCCTCCCTTCTTCTCCCTGTTCTTCCCCTCCCTTACTGCTGGTTCCTCTTACCGCTTGCCACTTTTTACTTGTGCAATATCCTGTGGATGTGCATCATCTAAATCATCCTCAACAATACCTCACACATTCAGGTGTAAGTTTGTTTTAAACCATTATTCACCATGATGCAAAAATGCTGCCCTGATTAGTATATTCTAACCTTAATGCACAATGGGCAAATGTAGTCCTGTATTCATGCATCATGGCAACAAAGGAAATAGTGCACTATACCGTCCATAAAAGGTTAAACAAACACTTGTTAGGGAGGAAGATGTAGATCTATCCGTCTGTATATGTGTTAGGGGTGGATGAGTATACCCATACATCATAGTCCTAGATGGATGAGGCAAACAGAAACAATAACTCCAGCCCCATAAATCTCTGACACACAGCGCACTGGTCCGGTGCCAAGACATCCACCCTGCAGCTCAGTCACTGAGACACGAGACCTGCATTATGTGTTATCTGGAACTGCTCTGAGTAACTCATTGATCTGACCCGCCCATCATAACAGTCATAGGGAGGTAATGTATGGCTGATAGACATACTATAGGCCTAGTAAGCCTGCATGAAGGATTCTGTTACGGAACTATGTTGTCTCATATCAAGGATTCATATGCACTAAATTGGTTTGAAAAAAGTCACATTCATAATCCCTCACATTTCTTCTAGTTTGAATGCTGTACTTTATATTTATTGGGAAAAACTAAATTTAAAGTTTCATTGCTCAGATACAATGGTTGGAGGATAAATGTAAAATGGTATATGTAATTATGAGTTTTATAATCCTACTCTAAATACAGGAGCCATACTAATGAAAGAATGAATACAAGACAGGTCAATGTACATAGGATCAATCAATCACTAAATTGTTCATTTACCCTACATCAGGTTGTAACTAGACACAGTGCTCTGAATCCCATAAGGTATGGAAATTGGAATAATTTCAGTTACAACACCACATTTGCAAGTCATGATGTGAGCCTGTAGTGAATGCTGATCACCCTATACATGTGTCATATCCTCTAGGTTATCTAATTACTTGTACAGGGTGCCATCAACACTACAGTTTAATTCTTTGGCAACTGATGAAGGCCAACCGTTGATATGACAATATTTCTTATAGATGATATTCCACAATAAAATGTTTAAAGGATGAAGCTGTGCCAGGGGCTTGATAACATTTAGGGAAAAGGCTGTGTCCGTCTTCCAGGATTTCAAGACGAAGGAGCGAGGTCCTTGAAACGGGGCCATAAGGTCCTGGATCACTGTGTTCATAAAAAAAAGACGTTGGTCATAGACACACAAAGACTTTTTTCTCAGTAGTTTAATATATGTCATAGAAGGTGTCCAAGTCCATTTATTATCATTATGAGCGAACACAGAACTGTGTTCATACCTGAAAGCACATAATGCCTTAACCCCTCTGCTGTCCTTGAAGGGTTATACATTTTAAGTAAGATATTTCTGCTGGCAGCAAATCATGCACCTCAACAGTCAATGAGAACTTGGTCTGGGAAAGCCTTATCCAAGCCAATCATCCAATCAAAAAGTATTTCCTCCAAGGCAATTTCTTGGCAGACTCACAAAAATATGAAAGGGTCCAGAATATATATCATTGACAATAAGTAGGTGACTGGTGGAGTTCTTTTAACATCGCATTGAGGCAATAACTCTCTCTTGAGACACAGTCAGCAAAACCTAAATAGGCTGATCCATTTAACTGGCTCTTTCTCAAATGGCTGACACTCCCGTCAGAGTTCAGCCCTTGTCAGTCTTTTGAGAGGGAATGATTTAGTGCCATGACAGACCCTGGAACAGATGCCTTGTTCCTTTCTTTGATAATGTTCAGGTTCACTGGGAATTCCCTTTTAGCTGTCCCATCTCTATCTAATCCCTGCATCATATGTGTGTGGCACAACCAAAGATCAGGTAACAAGTCTAGGATCCAGTAACAACCTTGGGTTGGTTGTTCCCATTAGGTATACCACTTTATCGCTCAGCAAACCTGATCAGCCACTTGATTGCCGGAGCTGCAGCTCGTGCCGGTTCATTTAACTGTAATTCTAGGTCATTATAGGTCCAACCAATAACTCATGCACTGCCTGATTTCCTATTTCTTCCGATTACTTTCTTTATAAGAGATAAGTTTAAGGAGTGTGTTTTAGAAACTTCATAGATAAATTCTGTTATGACCTTGTATGAAACAAATAGTCAATTAATATGGCTCATAATGTAAACTTATCATGCCATTTCATAACTACCAGTACTTGCACAGCCAATACTTTATCTGTACTCTAAAAGCTTCACCTCTCCAGGCTGTAGCCTGAGCTGTTCCCTGCTTGAGTTGCATCACCCCCTCCAACTGCCCCTGTTGAGTTGTGGTCACGTAGGACTCAGGTATGTAAGAGAGCAGTTCCCTTTAATTCTCTTAGATTTCTTATTGAGTTCACTTTACAAATTCCACTTTACTGCTGTCAGCTAGGGACTGCATTGGGTTGATTTATGCAGAGGGTATTGCAGTAGGTGTGTATCAGGGGTGGGGGAGTTAGAGGGAGCGGGAGGGGGAGGGCGGAAGAATGATGCAGATACATGGAGGTATAATATGATGTTTGCACTTTGCCAGAAGTCGGAACGGGTGCCGCCATCTTGGATTGTGCCGCCATCTTGGATTGAGGTGTCACAACACAAATTTATGCTATGTGATAACAATAATATAAATCGACCTTTGATAATTCCTTAGGTTGATTATAATCATACCTAACCCCCCTAATATGGACCCAAGGAATTCAATGGTTCTATTGGTTTGTTGCTTTTACAGCTGGTTGCCTAGCAACGGCTATTCTAATTGTTTATCTGCCTAGCAACACACATTTCCATGGTCCTAAGGTTGATTATAATCATACTTCCCCCCCATAATATGGACCCAAGGAATTCAATGGTTCTATCGGGTTGTTGCTAATACAGCCTGTTGCCGAGCAACGGCTATTCTTATTGTTTATCTGCCTAGCAACGCACATTTCCATGGACCTAAGGTTGATTATAATCAAACCTACCCCCCTATTATGGACCCAAGGAATTCAATGGTTCTATTAGTTTGTTGCTTATCAAGCTGGTTGCCTAGCAACATCTATTGTAATTGTTTATCTGCCTAGCAACACACATTTCCTTACCCCCTAACATGGACCCAAGGAATTCATCGGAAATGCCATATTTGAAGTAATATCATCCTTCCCCCTGATAACCCCTTCCTGGCCCTCCTCTTTTGGTGTCTTGAATGCGTTCCCTTCAAACATACCAACCATGAAGACATTATGTTTCTTCGAATGCAAGAATTGCGGTTGCTGCAGCGTATAAAAAATGCCTGAGGCATTTTTTTACGCGGCAACAACCACAATTCTTGTTATAATCGAGGGACTTGTTCTTGTCCCTCGCTTTTATTTTATCTGGTCTTGTTGTTCATCACCTACAGCAGGTGACCCCCATGTGTGTGCAGCAATGCAGGTTACACATCAGGGGCCTGTGGTGAACCTGTAGATGCTTAAGTCAGATTGTCTCAGACTAAAGACATACCATATAACTGCTAATGCACATGGGGAAAGTAAAGCACACCAGGGTGAGTCACAATCAAACCCTCTGTGCACACACATGTAACATGCTGCACCGTCCACCTAAATCCTGAACCTCAACTGAAGTGATTGCATCCTGTTCAAAATAGTAAAGAACCAGATTTCATACACTCCTTGATGAAAGCATAACAGCAAATCTAGACTCAACTGCACCTTAAACAGTGCATAAGGGCCCCTAGACCGTGTTTTATAAATACAGCTGTACGCTTATGTCCCTGAAGCAGGTTCAGCTTACCGTAAATTCTCGCGTATAAGCCTAACTCGCGTATAAGCCGCACCCCTAACTTTGACAAATTATACAAGCCGCAGAGAGGGTCTGAATATTGCGATTTTAGTACTGTAGTATACTTGTAAAAACTTTTGTATAAGCCGCACCCTATATAGGCATGTTTGGTATCAAAAGAAAGCTGAGTCTGACTCGCGTACAAGCCGCGGCTTATGCGAGAATTCACGGTACTATGACTATATGAGTATATGACTCTTACATTCAACTTTTTCCATTCTGATTCCTTTCCAAACACCATCCCATCATTGCCTCTCCCTCCTCTTCCCCCATAGTACATCCCTGCTGACTGGCAGTGCTGCATGAACTAACCCTTTAAGGATTGCATGATGCCTCACGGCATCATTATCTAAGTTCATCATGATGCATAAACACAGGAATGCATCAGGTCTGTAGGATTGACATGGTGCGCTACGGCATCACTGGTGTGTTACTTAGTCATTCCCGATACTGTGAAAAGGGGTAGAGGCTTAAATTGTTGTACTGCTCGTAGAGGATTAGGTAATTTTTCACGCATATCCCTAATGTCAGCTCAGATTCCTAGCAGGACATTACAGTATACAGTCAGCTCTTCCTCTCCAGTCTCAGCCTTGTACACATCCTGTACATTTCCCCACCAGGATCCCCACCCCCTCAACGCCTGGTGCATGTACTGCTTTTTGCCCTAAAAGGCCTAACTCCTGTGCCAAGCAACTTTGCATGGAAAATGACTCAGACTGATACACGTCTAGAGTCTACGGTTAATTTCTGCTAAGGCAAGAAAGTATTATTTATGTTTCCAAAGCAAGTCTTCACGGCCTGACCATCTGCTCTAGGTTATATGTTGGTTACACTTCTATATGACAGCAGATTGGTAAAAGGCACTATAGTCTAGTGCATCTTTTTCATCTTTATCAATAGATAAAATACTATGGTATGCTCCTATTAGAAGCACCATCTTGTTAGAATGATTTAACAAACTATAGTTCAGGCACATGTTAATATTTGCAGGCTCTATAGTAAACTGTGATAGAAGAAAGAAATCATTGTGCAAAGTGTAGTAAATACTTGTAATCCACCTCCTTGCAAAGTCCTCTGTCACTAAATCTTGAACTGATGCTGAAATACAGTGATGTTGAGATACCTGATGCTGGTTGTACATCATGCGGACATATCAATGTGGAGTTGTGGTGCATTAAAAGGATTGAGTTTGAGTCCGGATGTGTCTTCTCCGCAGTAAAACAGTCAAATACCTTACATATCCTTTTCATTTGGTTGGTGCCTATTATGTAATATGCGTGTCAGGCATATATGTTGGCCTAAACGCAATATGTTAGCGTTATAATCCAGCCTTGTTGACTGAAGAGAGGGGATTTCCAGTTTGGATAAGTGATATTTTGCCTGCTATATTCTATTGCTTTTCAAATTGAGATCTTTCTTGAAACAACTCTTGCCAATACGTTAAGAAAGGGTTTAACTTCATTATCTGTCATTGGCTCAGGAAATCATCCTGATATTTGGATAAGTCACATCATGCACCTTACCTGATTCCCACCCTTCCACATGTTACTTTAAAACTTAGAACCCTTATATTATTTAAGGACAATATCATACACTGCTTACTTTCTGCCTTAAGCTAATCAGAGTTTCCTGAAGATGCATGATGTCCTTCATGTTCCTGTATCAGTAGTCCTTGTTTACATGTCAACATGCAGAGGTGAGTCATCAGACATCCACCCGGAATAACACTATCAGACCTATACACTGATAACCTAAATACTCTGAGGCTTATTCTGTGGTGGCTATCCCAGATAGGTCATGGAGATACCTGTCAGAATGACAAACTGATATTCAAAAATGACTAGGGCAAACAAAATATCATAATTGCAAAGGCCCAATACTCATATGAATAGAATGACTAAGGTGGGTCAGTCACTACTGAATATACCTCATAGTATTAATTAACCATGGTTGGTTGTATAAAAAGTCAGAAACTAGGTTTATGGCTATTGACTAAGTTCATAGATTGGGTAGGCTAGATTCACCATGTGTTGGATACATACTCTGAAATGGGCGCTGATATTTCTGATCATTCTTACATGTATTATAAGTAAATAGGTAAGAAAGCTTTAATGAAGACCTTTCAAAGGGTCTGTCTTAATGTATGTGTCTGCCTTGAGGTGAATGTGCCCTATGGTACAGTGCCAGGTTTCAGGAGATGGTTGTGAATAGATGTGTACACAGAGAAAAGAAACATTGTCAAAAGGGACCTAAGATGCCTTTAGAATGACTCCCCTCTCTGGGAGAGTCATATAGACGTATCTTCCTGACTGATATAAGGACCACGGCTCCCCTAGACAGGAGGGTCATTCTACTCATTCTGGAGGCAACATAGCCTCCCTTTTGCCGTTGTTTCTTTTCTTTTTGTAAGGCCTGGAGGTAGTTATTCAGCGGTTTTCAAATGAGTGCATGCCTTGTATTAGGATCGGGGTCCTATTGCATTGACAGTTCAGTATACACAGACTTAATGGCTGTGTTTACATACAACCTATGTAAGCTATATACAGAGTTAGTGGTGCTTTGTATTCTGGCCCCACACATAGATGGAGCGTCTACATGTTAGTGACGGAGAGGACAGGGACACTGCGGCTGTAAGAGATGAGCACTGTACCTGTGAACATCACTGCAAGGACACGGCGTGTTGGAGGTGTTGGGTCTCCATAGGCACATCCTGATACATACCAAATCTCTCACTTTTTGCCTCTCATGATCTCCATTTATATAGCTCACCCTCTGTCTCTGTCTCTGTCTCTATCTGGTCTTTGTCTCTGTCTCTGTCTCTGTCTCTGTCTCTCCTGGCTATCTCTCACCAAATAATTAACAATCAATTGGCACATTTACATAGAATTTTCATATAAATATTCTGCAATATGTATTGCATACATCAAAGTGAACGGCTGTCATTATTTCTCTTTCTTTTCGACAAAACATATATTTACAGTGGAGGCTACCTATACAGTGATGGCTATCACTTCACAAGATGGAATTCTCTATGTTATGTGTGTTAATTAAGAGATATCTGTAGTATCATAAAGTGTTTATACATCAATCAACTCACCGGATAGCCTCCCTAATCAAGACTCTAGCAAGGAGGTTGCTAAATGGGTTAAGGACAGCTTCATGTTTAAATCAAAGGATAAACTATCAAAGCAATGATGGAGAGTGCTAAATGAGCATCAGGTCAATCCAATTCCGCTGCTGACCTAACGCTATAAGTAGAACTTAGACATATGAAAGGTGAATTTCAAGCTTTGCAGTTTAGAATGGAGAATGTTCAGGTAAAACACCAATTGGGGAAGGTAACTATACACTCAAATAAATAAATTGTGAATCATTGGGCAGATAAAGGCATAGTTATATAGGACGTGAATCTATTAACACCTAAACCATATTGTTGGTTTTATTCCAATGCCACACAAACTGACATCAAACAGTATATATAACACACTGGTGTAAAACGGTGCAAAGTTCCCCCTTTCAATACTCTCACCTGTATGACAAATGGCAACTACAATTACAATTACACTGCAAGTTCACTAGCTAGGATACTTGCAAAAGGTGCGTTTCCTGTAATACATCTTTTTGTGTGGGTGTCATTCATTGTTTGACACCAGAGCCATCAGTTGTTTCATAACATCAACTTCTGTTTATTTTTCACAATTGGAGTAAAATGTGCTAAAGCAATGTGGAAACAGACTAAAGAAGAGTCTGTACTGTCTACTATTATAAATATCTAGAAGTAAATTCTAGTTAAAAGCTAATATCCTGAGTTGGGTACATACCTACCTGTGTTACCATCTACCAATTATAAACTTAACTGGTTGTATTGATTGTGGGGCAGTAGTGGTGTCAATAAATGAGGTGGGTTTTATATGTAACCGGTAAAATTGATGGTTTTAGTTATTACAAATACATTGTTTCTTCTTATCCCGTGAGTCTGCCATAGCATACAATATAAGGCTGTGTCTCAAGAAATTGGGCCAATGTTTATGTCTATGATTGTTTGCAATCTATAACTTGGTGCAATCTATGACCATCTTGGAAAAAAATACTTTATTTAGGCCAGATGAAGACATAAATGGTGGAAAATGTTAATGGGTGTTTTAAGACTTTATATCACTCATTTTATTTTAATTTCCATCTACATCTGCCCTAAATAAACCATTTTCTTTCAAGCAGGTCATAGGTTGCACCCGGTCATGAATTGCACTCGGTCATAGCTTGCACCGGGTCATAGACAAAAACATTGGCCCAAGTTCATGAGACACAGCCATAAGCAGTACTTAAGGGGCAAAGGTTCAGAGCAATCACGGTTGTAGTATATTGCCCAGAGGGCTCTATGAAATACTGAGTAGAGTCTGTGTGGGTCTGGGTAAGATCCTTAAATTACCTCTGGCTTTTATGGTTTACACATGATTTCTCTGCATACAATACCATTCCTCTTACTCTCCCCACCTCACCATCCTTAACCCCTTAAGTGTCTAACACAGAATGGTAGACTCAGAATAGAAGACTCCAACTCTGAGTGTGGTTAGTAGGGGCTGTGTCAAAAGACTTTCCCTCTGACCCCTAGCTCTGACCCGACTACAAAGGGAGGGTAGTCTCCGAGTCTCCTCATACCTCACCTAACTGTAGTAAGGCTACTGGTACACACTGCTATATCTCATACAAAAGGTGCCTCTCTCTCTTTCCCAGGA
The DNA here is from genome assembly GCA_947462335.1 of Harmothoe impar. Classification (NCBI taxonomy): domain Eukaryota; kingdom Metazoa; phylum Annelida; class Polychaeta; order Phyllodocida; family Polynoidae; genus Harmothoe; species Harmothoe impar. Next base: position 59,949,354 of record OX381721.1, on the reverse strand, counting down.
AGCTTATAAGAAGAAATATATGATGAAAATGAAGTATTTGTATGGTATTTGCCTCTGATTTTGCGTAGTAATGTCTATACCTCTTTCATGTAAGTGTTGCATGTTTTCACTGTTTAAGAAGTTCTGTTCCATAACCCTTGGTCCCATTTACTGACATTTTATGGTGCAATAAGAAACCAGATTGAAATGCAAATGTTTTAGGCAAGTGTTGTTCACAAAGGGTGGCTTTTATCATAAAACGCCTAAAGTGTTTGCACTGTTCTTATCTTTTAACCAGGTTCATTTTTTTGTTAAAATGTTATCTTTAACCATTGATGTGAATAGGAATGTTAAATGCTTGTGTCACTAGTGTTCAATCACTCCAGGATAATGAATATATCATTCACTACTGTAGGCCTACTCATTAAAGAGAAAATGTGGCATGTTTGGATGTGAAGCCAGGTACATCAAGGTTTACAGCCACAAACATCCATGTAACTTTATATCAGTCCGTAGTTTGAGTGCTAGTAATGTAGATTGTATCCACTCTGCACATATCTCTCTAGTGCAGCTGACTTACATTAACATGTCATACAGTGAGTTGAAGGGATTATGACTTGGGGACCAGGGGGCATTGCAGTGATATGGCAGAGAGGGGGGGACATATCTTACTGTAGAGGCAGAGTGTGAAGTATCGTAACACGACAGTGGAAGTAGGAGGCAGAGGTACAGTGTTGTGATATTACTCAGTATGCACACTTCTCATATATCAATGACAACCAAGTATTCTCCTACCCCAATATTTAAAGCACCCTCCACACAATCTTGAGCCTCACTCCCACATCCACTGTAAATATCCACCATGCTAGTCAATGTGACCATGGTAACAATGTATGGCAATCAGCATGTGTATGGTATTGGTTGTATTAGACAATCATGCCAAGAGGGCACATATTCATGCCAAAATAATCAGGTAGAAACAAATATTAGTTCTACTAAAGAAGTTTCCATAGTCACACCTAGTCAGAGGTGTACACCTGACAGACCCTATGACATTTTTATCAGTGAAAACTTGTATTATCGATAGTATAGAATAGGATCCATGTGCATCCAAACACTACGATCCATGGATGGTTGCTTTTTCCACATTGTGTGCTTGCATGTCTATCTCTTCTGTCATGCTTTTACATCCTGACCCTCCATTTGCAATGAAGGCAATTGGTAGGACAGGTGAGACAGAGAGGGTTGGGAATGGTGGGGAACACAAGATCAGGACAGTTAGGGAGACAAAGACGGCTGAACGAGAAGGTGGGGCTGTCTAGTGACAGGGGAGTCGGTATAGAGGAGTTGTCCTGGCATTGAGGGGGTGAGGTAATGGATGCTGTAGATTTGTTTGTATCTGTGTAGGTCTGTAAGTAGTCAGAGTGTCTTGTATCCTGACGTAGTACTTACAGCTTTTGTAGTCCTACAGCTATCCATCTTGTGTATAGTGGTGGTACCACCCTTAAGCATACCATAAAACCTCGCCTAATAGCCACGGCTAGTATGGGAGTCAGATCACCATTGCGGCTTGTAGGATAGGCCCAAAATCACCTCTCATATGAGGGCAGAGTGTCTAGTGACAGCATTTTGCCCCGACCCCAACCATTGTCACACTGTTGAGTGTTGTTGGGATTCTTGCAGGGATTAGTGGTGTCCAGTGGTGCCCTGCATTGCAGCACTAAGGTGCGAATAGGATGCTTTGACACCTCTGTCCCTAGTGCCAAAGGTGTACATTAACTGTTAGCCCACATCTCATTTCAACCTCATAGACTTGGGATGTGACTTATATGCGAGTTTTCCCCTGTTACCATTCATTCAGAAGCTCTCTGCGGCTTATAGGATCAGCCCGAACTCGATGTGCGGCTTATATGTGAGTTAGGCTTATATGCATGGTTCTACGGTAGTTGGGCCTCAAAAGAATCCCAAAATAAAAAGGTCAGCCTAAATTTAGTATAAATTGTCATGGAAACAAGGACACTTATTTCCTGTAGTGAGACCTAAGCTGTGTATGAATACTAAATATGGCTGTTTCACCCCCATAACCCTCCACCGTTTACATGGTACCTAAAAAGTATTTATTCTGGACCTACAGATTACTAGGATCCCCAATAAACATACATCTAACAATTTTATCTCCACCCTGAGGTGTGAATTCCCCCCAAAAGAAGATATTTCGGAGGGACTTTTTGGCCATTCTACCCGCAAGGGGCGGATTTAGGGTGGTACCAACTAGTGGATAGCCCCCGCTACCCATCCACTATCTGCTGCTACTGCTCCATGCAGTCTTATCTTCTACTTTCCTGTCTCTCTTCCTGCATTGATCCTTTATCCATATTTACATCCTACTTCCTATCCTATTGTGTCATATCACTACCGTCCACATCCATATTGATCCTCCCCCCATCTCATAGCTCCCCTAGCTTTCACACCTAACACCCTCTCCCCCTTTCCCTTCAATTCTACCCACTTCTTCCTCCTTGTTGTTAACATCTGACTTATCTATCTAACTCTAACCCCCCTCACTCCTATATCCACTTTCGGATCTCACACATCTCCACATCCCTATACTTGTTTTAATATTCCCCATTCCTCCCTGCTCAATAGTCCCCATATGTTTCTCCTCCAATGTAGTCCCAGTGTAGATACATTACACCACTTGAATTTCTCACTGCAGTAGTATACTGAAAGTGGAAGCATCCCCTGTGGTTGTACATTCTACTCCAGAGTCCCCTGACTGTATCATATTCCTGAGTAGTGGTGGGGGTATCCAGTTTACTCTTGTCTGCTAAAGTACACAGACAGTCATGATTGTATAAAAGAAGTAGTAAACTAGAAATGATACATTTCATTTTGACAGCAAAAAAATCAAAAAGAACAAATTTAGTTTGTAATTTGTTAGTAGGGTAGTCTTTTAAAAATGAAGATAAAGGTTTAGAGCTGCTTGGACAAATGTTCAGAGCAATCATGGTTGTAGGACTCTTTACACAATTCAAAGTGACTTTAGGGTGTGGGGCTTAGTCTGCCCCGAAATGGCCTCTGTCTTTAAGGTGTACACTTCCTTTCTCTGCCTCTCTCCTCACCTTTCCATACTGCATTGCTTGAACATCCTATAAAATACACCACCAGTTTGCCTCAGACCATGACAGCCCACATTTTGAAAGGTAAAGGATGTTTCACAGAACTATGTCTCCTCAACCAGACTACAAAGGGAGGGTAGCCTCAGAGTCTCCTCATACCTCACCTAGCTGTGATAAGGCTACTGGTACACTCACCCATAACTCATACAGAAGTTGCCCTCTAGCTTTACTGGGAAGCTAATGAGGAGAACAGTACATGACAGAATCATGTGTTTCTTAAAACTAGTCAAAGTGATCATCCTATGAAGTGAAAGTTTTTTTGCTCTACCAATTCAAAAACTGAAATTCACATTTCCAAGGTTATTTTAAACACACCGACACTGCTACACTGCAGGCAGAAACCTCTACACCACATGTGCAGCAGGATAAATCCATTAACATAGAGTTATATACAATAGCTTGGTTCACTAGGGAGCACTGGCTCTTCTTTGTACTGTTTATTTTTAAATTGCTGCAGCACCATTTACTTACATCATGTAATATGAACTCACTAACCTCTCAAAAAGGGCAAGGGAATAAAAATATATACAACCATTGTCATCTTATAATACTGTTTGCGTTCACAAGATAATAGTCCCATCATTCACCAGGTGTCAACAGTAGCAGCTGTTGCAGCCCTACTGACTGCCCTGGTGTCAAACACGAGAACCCCAATGGGGGTGTTGCATGGTGTTTGTAGTGCTGTGCATACTTATCCAACCCTGGTGGTGAACACATTGATAGGGGTGGGAGGGATGAAAGAGGTACTTTGCACCATTGGTGGCAGTCTGTGTTTAGTATCAATAGAACCAACAGGGAAGGCAGGGAATATTTTATGCTGCATTAGTCTAGTAGAAAGGTGTAAGTTTAACTGTAATGTAGGCATGTGCTGACAATAACACTGTACTCTGCGCCATTTAATGTTTTAGCTACCAAGAGAGCCAACAGGATCATATGATGCATTAATTAGGCTCAGAGGTGTTGGTTTAACTGGGGGCTATCTGTCACTATTTTACTCTTTGCTGACTATAACATAATGCTGCATATACATATATGAACATGCTTATTGGCTTCTCTTTTAGAGGTTTTACAGAAGTGGGGGGGGGGGGGGCTGTAAGGAGTACCATTGGATGGCAGTTAGTGTCAGTACCATCTGTACAGGTTGGTTGTTGATGACTTCCTGCCCAATATAACTCTGCCCAGGCCACACCTGAACATTCTAGCTCAAACACTTTAGTGAAAGTAACCGTCCAGAATCAGTATACAGCTCAATGGAAGTTAATGTCTGATTTGTAATTCCTCTGTCTAGTTCTCTGCCATTTAGAATTTGATGGTTGTGCTAATTGTATTTTGTAAGAAAAGGGAATATCCAATACAAGGAAATATGTATTTATTTGTTATTCTGGTTATTTATCTCTATATCTGTCTCTTTCTGTACCCCTTTCACATGAGTGTTGGTTATTATTTCACCATTTGACCTCAACAGGAAATGCACTGCATTGACAAGTTTTAGTGCCACTCCAGGGTTCCACTTATTGAACAATCTTTTTATGGTGCAAGAATAAAGCAGATTGACTTTGCATGTTTTGAACCGTTGTTGTTCTTAAAGTGTGGCTTTTATGGTGAAACACCTCCAGCCTTTGCACTGTTTACCAAGCAGATTCCTTTTTGCTGAAAATTTAAATGTTATCTTATACCATTGGTGTAAATACATTATGTCCAATGAAGCACAGGACTCTAGGCCGACTGATCAAATAGAAAATATGGTAAGATTGATTTGATAGCCATGAACAGCCGTGTATTATGCATCTGTCCTTAACTTCAGCGTATTTAGCTTGTACTATAGACTTTATCTACTCTGCACATCTTCTCATATCATAAGTGCATGCAACATACAATACCATGTCCCACAGTCAGTGGGATCGTGATGGAGGGACCAGAGGGCATTGTTGAATTCATTTCAGTAATATAGAAGTGAGGTGATGGCATATTTTACTGTAGATATAGAATGCACAGTGCCATAACATTAATCAGTCTGCCCACTTTCCTCAATGACTACCAAGCTGCCGTCAGGTGGCAGCAGGTGGTAAGTACTGACAAGTTCTGTTTTATGGAAAACTGTTGCTTTTTTCTAGGAATTTCTATGTCACTCCCTCCAAAAACCTTATATTTTAGGGATGCCTCCTTTCTCTCCGTCTCCGTCCAACTCTTCTTCCCGTAGTTGCTCCTGCTCATGCTTCACTCATCCTCATCAATCAGAAACAGGTCCTGAAAAAATGTACATAGTTTAATGTTTATTGTAAACAGAAATCAATCCATCGCCACTATTCGGACAATGTAATAAATGAGTTAAGGAAGCCTTTCAACATTATTCATGCAAAGAGTAACTATTTCCTTTCACAAGTGTTTCCCAGTGACAATTAAGGATCACAGGGGGAGCTGTTAAAACCCTGTGGTCCAACTACTTGACGGGTTTCACAATAAAAGTGGCCAATGTTAAAAAGTTTGTCATCAATGCAGTTCATTTTTTTTCACCTCGAAACCTCCTTCAATAAGTCGAGCCCTTGGACTTAGAATCCCCTAAAGGCACAGCATTTGAGGCTACAAAAAAATCATAATGTTTTGCATTGCCACAATATTGTTGAGACTGACAAAGAGCTAGTGAAGCATGTGATACATATAGTCCTACTCAGCCTCAACCTCTCAACTATTAATAGAAAGCACATTTCTATGCTGTAAGTAGCTCGTAATGGGGTCAGCTTAAGTAGATCTAAGGGGCCAGAGTGCATGGAAGAATAAGGGGGGGGGGGTGAGAGGGAGAAAGAAAAAAGGTAGGAAGGTAGGAAAGGGAAAGTAAGGGGGAAGAAAGAGTCAAGTAGCGGGGGGATGTTGGAGGAGAGTAAGGAAACATGAAGGGGTGTGATAAGCACATTACAAGCAGGCAACAGGAGTTGATGAGAACTGGGACCATGCATAACGGAAAAAGGGATGGAGAGGAAAAGGTGCTGTGAGCACTTGGGGTAGGGAAAAGGAAGGATTGAGGTTAGTGCTATGAAGGGAAGGTGCAGCCTTCATTTAATGCACTGATAGTGCAGCAGACCAATTTAGAGCCCTGTTAGTGAGAGGTTAGAGTGGTTTAGGGGATATGTTTGAGGGAGAAGCATTGTTAGGAAGTACCATCTGAAAGGGAGGGAGGAACAAGGGCGAAGTACCAGTGTGAACGAGGAGGATGGGGGAGAGTAAAGATGGGAGAACAGTGCTACAAAGGGAACTCGAAACCTGTATCCAATAAACAGGTACCAAAAAGCAGATAGGCAGATAGAGGCCTGTAGGAGGTTAGTGTTGGTCAGGGTGTATCACTAAGAGGGAGGGTGTGTGTGGGGGAGGACTGAAGTCAGATTGATCCCGGCACGGATGTTATAACACCTTCCGGGTGTTGCCGCTGGTGACCCATGAGACCTATTAACACATCATGGCAGTCTAACCCTCCTCATGCATCCCACCTACAGCTCTGCTGATGTGCCTCTTTAACCCCGTGAGGGCAGAACAGTGTTTAACGAGTAGTAAGGCCATGGGCTGGATAGAGGGGGGGGGGAATGCAATTAGGTAGGATGGTTGGGGGATCGCCGTTTTTAACCCTTCAAAGATTATACTTTCTGTAGGACACTGTAAATTTGTGAAGAGCTTAGTTAATCTCTTTATCTTTCTCCTTTTCCTTCTATCCCTTCCTCTCGCATAAAATATCCCCCTGTATTTTTTATGTTTCACCTCTCTGCCTACCAGTTTCATAAAAGACTGCTCAATAACACTTTTCTATATCTGTCTGTCTCTTTATTACATGTTAAATATGAAAGATGAACATATTGAAATTGCCATATCATTAAAATATTGGGGGGTAACCATAATTGACCATCAGCTTTGAAGATTATACTTTTTTTAACACAGCAAAAAATTATAAAGAGCTTTTCACTCTCTTTTTCTTTCTATTCCTTCATCTCTATAACACTATTTCTCTCTATCTATCTCTTCTCTCTTCTCTTCCTATCCTTCTCATCAAAATATCAATGAGACTCTACATATATTCTCATTAATATATCATGAGACTCAGAACTTCTCGTAACCTTTGACATCATTGACGTATTGCAAATTAGAGCAATTTAATCTAGTTTCATATAAACCATTGTCGCTTAAAATTTAATTGACGTAGTTCCAAGCTGTCCCTACCTCCCTACCACACACTGCAACAAGTTTACATACATCCACGCTACATCAATTCATCAGCCTCTAACGGTCGAGCAGCCAAGTGTCTAATTACCAGTTCACTCACCAGGAGGGGAGATTAAAGCAGCCTCATTTAGCACCTGGTTCTGGGCGCCAGCAAACACCAATGTGGTGGCCATCTTTGTTTTAGTAAAGTGGTTCCAGATATAATCAGCACTGCAGTGTGTGGTTTATTTATGACAATACCTCACTTTAACTTTAACTTTTGTATTATTTGTCTTTTACGAAGTATGATTTATTGACACTTTTTAGTATGTTTTTACTTTAGTCGTTTCTATTTTGGTAGAAAACTAATATCCTGAATGGGGTCGGTACTGCCATGGCTTACTTGTGTTCCAATTTACCTAATGTAGACTTAACTGGTTCTATCCATCATTGGGTGTTAGTGGTAGGGGTGAGTGGGTGAGGCTGGTGTTGGTGGACGGGGCATGTTTACAAAGTGGACCTGACAGGCAACAGCTTTGTACTTGGCTGATGTAGCCAGGGTTTATTTATCTTTTTAAACAGATAATGATTGCACCACATTTCATTGAAGGCAATGTTTTTATCACCAGAAGCCCTATTTTTGGATAATAGAATAGCTAGGGGTTATGCACAGTTATTAAAATCAAACAGATATTGAGAAACTGGATAGCAGCTAAATAACCATAGGATGATTTGCCTTGTATGGCTATATTCAATGACCCCTACCCATACAGATGGATTCCAGTAGACAAGTTCATAACTAACATTGCATTTATATAAAGCAATATGTGTAAGCTGAAACGGGAAGAGGGAATGTGGAGGAGAGGGAGGTAGGAAGGCAGAAGAGGGGAGGAGTGCGAGTATCATAATGGGAGGAGAATAGAGACAAGGAGGTCAGGTGTGAAGCAGTAAGGAGGCAAGCAAGGAAGGAGGTAAAGAAGCAAGAGTGCAGTGTCTGACAATGAATGGTCCATCCACTAGTATATTTGGGATACCAGCAAGCACAGTTCTGGAGGATCACAAGCTGCAGCAAGAGCTGAACAAATTCTAGATGTCAAATCTGGGACCAGCTGAAGGACTGCAGATCAAATAGACTGGCCAACCGCCCCTTTTGTCTGTAGGGTAATTTTTCCTGTATCTACGATTAAAAATACGGTCTGCCATCAGAATCCTTAGTTTATTTCCTCAAAAGCAAATTCTTTTGTCCTACAGGGAAAAAACAAGATATGATTGATATACCTAATCTATAAGTCTGACCATTCTAACTAGGATTTATGTATTCCCTTATTCATTAGAAAACCGACATGCTGATCATAGGCTGTGCATATATGTTACATGCTATTATGATACTAACTATTATGATGAACAACACAACATACCCACATGACATGCACATCACTATTTTAACATGTACTCTATGAATGGCAATAAATTAGGAATACCATATGAAAATATTCTTTACACAATGCAGACCTTGGACAAGTCTAGTCAGGTGGAGACACAGAGTGAAGATGGGGCAGATGAGTAATTCTCTGTGAATGGAGAAGATAAAAAAAGGGATTGTAGAGTGATTAGGACTGTGTTGATTCAGAGATGATTCAGTGACTAAATGCTCCAGACTGAGAAATCAACCAGCAGGTACCCATGGGAGGGGGGTTTATATGTGACTACGTTTGAGGGATGGTGAGTGTGTGTGTGTGGGAGGGGGGCAGAGGTTGCTGCTTTTTAATCAGTGTTTTCCTATGTTATGTCTAAGTCCTACCAGAAAAATGATCGGAGTTTTTGAAACAAAAACCCTTGGATGTGTTTTGCAATGTTCTACTTTTGGTACAATTTACTGAATGTAAACTTAACTGCTTCTATCCATATTTGGGAGTTTCTCCTTTTGGAAGTGTGTGGGCATGGTTTACAAAAAAACATATCTACCTTTTAATGAACATAAAGATAGTTATCTATAGAAAAACTACTAACCATCACACTGTGAAAAAAGAAACTTAAGTAAAGGATGACTCATATCATATATCTTTTTATGGTTGGGCAAGTGAAAGAAAGTCATTTATAGCACCTTATCAGTCCTTAACCTAGCAGGATTATGGACTGGCACACAGCTGAACAACCTCTAGTCTGAGTTAAACATAGCCCTGTGATTACTGTGCCGGATATTGCAGCCTGGGCATGGTCAGGTGAAGCAGAACCGGAAATAGGATACACACCTCTCCTGTGTGCAGGATGTGAGGCCGGAAGTACAACAACAACCGGAAGTACAACCACCCTGTCTGCACCATGGGGCTACACATGGAAAGTTCACATCTATTTTATGGCAGGACCAATCGGTGTTTAAACATGATAATATGACTATGAGGTATTGTAGAGATGTAAGAAAAAGCAGGGGTTAAGGGAACCCCAGTGAGCTTTACGCATCAGCATATCTGCGGGGCACATACTTTAATTTCTGCTACAAAACATATTGTGAGAGTGTTTTTTTTCCATGGGGGGGGGGGCTATGAGGCTGTGTCTCACCACCTTGGGCCAATGTTTTTGTCTCTGACCAGGTGCCGTCTCTGACCGGGTGCCGTCTCTGACCGGGTGCCGTCTCTGACCTTGTGTCAGAGAAAAGTGTTTTTTAATTGTTAACCTATACTCACATATATTAGGATTTGTAAAAACGTTATGGCAGTTGTTATGTAATCATAATTAGCCTCCTCCTGTTGGTAGAAGGTAACTAAACTCCCAAAGTGATGTCCGGTCAGAGACGGCACCCGGTCAGAGACGGCACCTGGTCAGAGACGGCACCCGATCAGAGACAAAAACATTGGCTCAAGGTCGTGAGACACAGCCATGATTTCCTCAGTGTAGAAGATGATATATCAGTTTGAAATCATCCACCCCAACATGGGAATACAGCACCTATTCAAAATACAGATACACATCATAGAGATCTAGCAACTCGCCTGCTTTCTCCCTACCTCTTAATGTAGAGAGAGACTAGTGAAGGAAATAGTAGGGTAAACTCTAGTCTTCGTAAAGGGTAAATTGCATCAACTTACAGCTGCTGAAAGTGTTCTATTAAGGCATATCAAATATATTTGAAGGAAAATATTAGAGTGAAATATACACATTTCTTTGTTTCTTTTCTGAGTCATAAATGATCCTTTTGCTTCTCGCAACATACAGAAAGAGAAGGAACAAAACCCAATATCCAACCTCTCTGAAATGCTCTCTGCTTCTTTCACTATTCCTTTCACACTCTCTCCCTGTCTGTTGCTCTTGGTCTATCCCTACAGTAGTCTCTATCCCCTTCCCTCTGTCTCTGCCCTTTTCTTGCATACTCTAAAACTACCTTGTGCCCAATTCTGTCTCTCTCACACCTCACAAGAAAACACTGGTGACAAATATTTGAAGTGATATCAAAACCTATGTATATCCTTGAATATATGTATGTTTGCAATACACCAGATTACCCTACACTGTAACCCTATTCCAAAACCCATTTAGTCTGCTAAGACCCTCCCATTGTAGATGACTATTGCCAACTTGCATAGAAAAACAATAGTTGTCAGCAGGTCATAATAAAGTCCTTCATCTGTAGCATTTTGAATTCATGTGATTCCAACAGCCCTGATTAATTACAAGATCTGAATGATTCTTACCAATTAATTCTGGTTAAATGGCGTCATCCATCACAACATCTGTTTGGAGAGTGAGTGATCAATGGTCTCCTGCCAACATCACATGACCATATGAAAACATGAGACATCAGCTCCAGGCACCTTCTCTCATTATTGAATTCTAAAACAGAAAAAACATCAACATGCTTGTTTTGATGATTTACAACAGAATCATCGAGAATTAGTTAATTTCAAATGACCATTATATGAGATTCAAAGAGGTGGAATTATTTCCCATTGTTTGATATAAAGATAAAATGCATGGCATGTCAGGAGACAATATCATATTAGTGAAAGGTAGTAAGGGTTGCAATTGAGAATTGAAATAAGGGCATTGAACAGCAGCACTGAGGGCAGAAAATGTAAATAAAAAAAGACAGTAGAGCAGGCTATACCTTAAATATAGTGTGGGTGTAAGTGCATAGGGCAACTGGTGGAGAGAGGCATGCCTTAGACTGTGTTTATAGTCATTGATTATGGCTGACATTCACTGAGGTATATATCTACATAGGGGCAGTAACCTGACACCAAAGTGACATATACAAGGGCATCTAGTAGGGGGAGGGGGTCCTCCAGGGATGTCTTTGTCAGGTGAAGGAGGGACATCGGTTTGCCATATATACACAACATTGCAGTGTCATTATTCCAGGTTCAGGGACAGAGGTCAGTCCTTATTGGAATGAAATGTAGAGGTCATTAATGTCAAGTCTCTTACTAGTAGTGAACAGTGTCAAGGGTCAAGGTCGTTTCATATAGGTGCCCTCTAAGGGTCATTACTAGAGGGAGGGAGGGTGAGGGTCATTATAAGGTGTCAGCCTCTCTTTCTGATCAATGACGATGAGTAAAGAGTGAGCAAGAGCAACCACAGCAACAGGGGAACAGTTAAAGGGAGAAGAAGAGGAAGGAGGCATCACTAAATGCTGTGTCTCACGGCCATAGCCTGACTCTATGCTGAGCTTGTTAGGGGGCTGCAGGAATGAGAGGAAAGATGTATTGGGGAGAGGGAAGTTAAATGTAGCTTGTGGATTGAACCACAGTGCTTGGTTACATAGTGCTAGGTTACACTTAGTGAAACATAGATATGATACAGTATATTGGCTGGGGTTTAGGTCTGTAACAACGTATGACCATAAAAACTAACACAGTTGACAAAACTTTAACTACTTAGCTAAAATTTAACATTTAAGGCTTCATGATTTTCTTTAAAGGTTTAAATGCACATAGGAAGTAGGCTTAGGAATATGTAGCGGTTCATTGAATGCGGGGTTGTGAGAGTTTTGTTACGTCACTGTGCATCCTGCCTCCACAGTGAGAAATGCCACCCATTCACCATATCGCTGCGCTGTGGGCAACTCTGCCCTCCTGGTCCCTGCATTACAATCTCACCAACTAACTGTGGGTATCATGTGTCACCTACACTAGGAGAAAATGAGAAAATATTTAGAATGGATAAATCCTATAGTACTAGCTAAAGGCACTGAAGTTACAAAGATGTTCCTGGCTGTAAAACGTAATGAAGCAGCATCACATCTAAATATGCAACATTTTCTATTTGATAGGCAGAGCTTTACAGTCTGAACCCATATAGCTCTAACATATGTCTAACATCAATATTTCAGCTGAGTGTTAATAGTTTATATGAATACATATGGCCGCGAGACATGGGCACCAGACAGATGAAAGAGACAGAGGGAAAGGAGGAGATATACAACCCTTTTAAGATGGGCTAGGAAAACCCATTATACATATGGTTCTGAAGACATTAAAGACCTTTGAAATAAACATTAACCATTTCTATCCACACAAATTGTTTAAGATTACATTTAAAATGTTGAGTGAATAGGAATCCAGTTAACAGTGCAAACCAGTGAGGCGTTTCATGCTAAAACCCACACTTTAAGAAAATCAATTATTCAAAACATTAATGGTCAATCTGATTTCTTTTTAAACCTGCTCAGTAAGTGGAGCCTGGAGTGTAGTGAGAACAGTTAAGATAATGCATTCGTTTGTTGTAAAATGGTGTTACAGATTTGTAATCACTGCGAATTCATGGGTTTTCACGTTGCCTCTCTCGTCGTCACGTCGCCTCTCTCGTCGTCAGGTATTCTGGTCATTAAAAAGGTCGCTCCCGGGGATTGAACCCTGGCCCATGGCGTGGTCTGGGTGATTTTATGACCTTTCCAAAATAGTATGTTTTACAATTTCCTCACAAAAAACCCACAAAGGCTCACAAATGCTTCAAGCTGAGGTCTCTTGTTTTCATGTAGTCATGTAATGTTGGAAGGAATCAATCTATCACTCACTCTCAAAACAAATGTTATGATGGATGACGCCATTTAAGACTTAATTGGTGAGAATCAATCAGATCTTGTAATTAATCATGGCTTATGGTATCACATGAATTCAAAATGCTACAGATGAAGGACTTAATTATTACCAGCTGACAACTTTTGTTTCTTTCTGCAAGTTGGCAATAGCCATCTACAATTGGAGGGTCTTAGCAGACTAAATGGGTTTTGGAATAGAGTAACAGTGTGGAGTGCTCTGGTCTACTGCAAATGTAAATATATTCAAAGAAATATATATGTTTTGATATCATTTCAAATATTTGTCACCAGGGCTTACTTGTTAGGGTGAGAGAGACAGAGTGCGACAGAAGATAGTTTTAGAGTATGCATGCAAGAAAAGGGCAGAGACAGAGAGAAGGGGATAGCGGGACTGATATAGGGATAGACCAAGAGCACAGAGAGGGAAAGAGTGTGAAAGGAATAGTGAAAGAAGCACAGATCATCTCAGAGAGGTTTGATATTGGGTTTTGTTCCTTCCTTTCATGTGAATTGCAAGAAGCTAAAGGATCATTTATCACCCAAAAAACACAGAAAAGTGTATAAGTCACTTTAATGTTTGCATTGAAACATATTTGAGATGCCTAAACAGAACACTTTAAGCAGCTTTAAGGTCATGCAATTCACTCAAATTGAATTTGCTTAAACTGTTCTCTCAAGCATAATTGATATACTTAAATACAAACATGCATGCAGTGAAAGAAAAAAACTGTTTATTAAGACTAGAGTTTACCCTACTTCTTTCCTTCACTAGTTTCTCCCTACTTTAAGAGGTACGGAGAAAGCAGGGTAGTAACTAGATCTCTACAATGTGTATCTGTATATTTAATAGGTGCTGTATTGCCATGTTGGGGCGGAGGATTTCAAACCGATATATCATTTTCTACACTGAAGGAATCGTCTCCCCCCAAAGGAAAAAAGAAACACTCACAATATGTTTTGTAGCATATATCAAAGTATGTGCCCTGCATATAAGCTGATCTCTGCAATATGTCATGGTCATATTATTATGAGAGATGTGAACTTTCCATGTGTAGCCCCATGGTGCAGACAGGGTTGTTGTTCTTCCGGTTTTTGTTGTACTTCCGGCCTCACATCCTGAACACAGGGGAGCTGTGTGACCTATTTCCGGTTCTGCTTCACCTGACCATGCACAGGCTGCAATATCCGGGGTGGTAATCACAGGGCTTTGTTTAACTCAGACGAGAGGGTGTTCAGCCTTTAGCCAGTCTGTGACCTTGATAGGTTAAGGACTGATGGGTGCTAAAAAACCTGCTTATAATCATGAAACCATAAAAACATATGATCTGAGTCGTCCTTTACTTATGTTTTTTTCCTTTTCACAGTGTGATAATTGGCAGTTTTTCTATAGATTGCTATTTTTATGTTCATTTAATGGTGTTGACAGGGAAAGGTTAATAACCCTATGCTTTATCAATCTAGCCTAAAAAGGTGCTTCATGTCAACTTTATTTTCCAAACCATGCCAACAGACTTGCAAGTAAAATGAACTCCCAATGGTAGATAGAAGCATTCGGTAAATTGGAAGAAAAGTAGAACATGGCCAAAACACATCCCAGGTTATTTGTTTATTCGATATTTCAAAAAACTCATTATTCCAATAGGACTTAGGTGTAACATATGACGCAAATATTAAATGAAATTATAAAGAAATATCAAGTTAACTTTGAAAGAAATACATTCATTGATTTTTCCTAGCCTTGTTTGATTTATCAAATAAGCCGTTGTCATGATGTGGCCTTGAAATAATTAAATTCATAACTAAAACCTTAGTATCCAATCCTTGACACCTTTTTGAAACTGAATTGCATTAAAGGAATCAGCATTTTTAAATGCCAATGTCAAACTATGTAGAGGTATCTTGATATTCCTTCATTAACACTTTTTAAACCAACCCTTGACTGTACTTTGCACACATGCTAGGGATAAATACCTCCTATCATTATGAGATAGGGAGATTGTGAGAGGAATTGGTAATGGGTAGTGATGGACCAGGTACCTTGGTGAAACCTGATGGGTGTTTTTATGAGTTTCCTTGATTCTGTTTATTGCGTGTAACATGCTGTGTTATTTAGCACTGTTAACCCTTTAATGATGGCTTAGTTTTTCAATGCACTGTACCCTTTGTTATCCTCATGCACAATTACAGCCTTAATGCTAACTATGGGGTTGATACACTAGTGAAAGGTTAGTATTTATTCATTTAATTACATTGTGAAATGATAGATAGAAACTAAGTGAACTTAAACTTACAAACATGTGCTTGCATTACTTTAGCTAGGACCTCATCATGCACTGTTGCTGTACAATATAGTACCTTGCTAGTGCTGCATTAGTGCATCATGACAACACATAAATGCTCCTTTAAGGAAACATGCCAATCTCAAAGAGTTAAACACAGACCTATCATGTGATTTCTGTTTTCTCAAAGAGTTAAACACAAACCTTTCATGTGATTTTTGTCATTGGGATATTTGCAATAAAGAAGATATTTGTGAAAGCAAACACATAGCCCGGATTGTAGGTTCCCATTTAATAACATCTGCACTTTACCCCTCTATTTGTCCACCCCCGACCACTTCCCCATTCCCCTCACTCCCTTAGCACACTAACAAGCTCAGAAAAGAGTCAAGCTATGGCTCTTGTACATCTTGTAGGATGAGACCTCACACTTGCCCCCTCCCCCTTACCCCACACTGCAGCAGGCTCCCAGCAGTAAGCTGCCGTCAGGTGGCAGCAGGTGGTGAGGCTCAGTGTGGGAGTCACTTCAGCTTCAGGAGAGCATCCTTACTCTCCAGTACTAAGACGTTTTTGCAGCAGGTGGTGATGCTCAGGGTCAGGGTGACTTTAGCTCAATTAGAGTATCACTACCCACAGGTACAGAAAAGTTCTGTGCTTTGGAAAACTGTTGCTTTTTTTCTAGGCATTCCTCTGTCACTGCCTCCAAAACCTCATTTTTAATGGATGCTCCTTTCTTTCCGTCCAACTCTTCTCCCCATAGTTGCTCCTGCCCGTGCTTCATCAATCAGAAGCAGGTCCTGAAAATATGTACATAGTTTAATGTTTCTTGTAAACAGAAATCAATCCATCACCACTATTCAGACCATGTAATAAATGAGTTGAAGAAGCCATTCAATGTCATTCATGCAAACAGTAACTATATCCTTTCACAAGAGTGTTTCCCAGTGACAATTAAGGATCACAGAGACAGCTGTTAAAACCCTGTGGTCCAACTACTTGACGGGTTTCACAATAATGGTGGCCAATGTTAAAAAGTTTGTCATTAATACAGTTCATTTTTTAACCTTGAAACTTCATTCAATAAGTGGAGCCCTGGGACTAAGAATCCCCTAAAGGCACATCATTTGAGGCTATAAATAATCAAAATGTCCAGTGTTGCAACAATATTGTTAATGCGGTCAATGAGCTAGAGAAACTCAGCCTCAACCTCCCTCAACTATAAAAACAAGTCTATTTTAGGGTGCATACAACTAGTACCTATAAATGGGGCCAGGTAAAGTAAACCAAGGGGGACAGAGTGCATGGAAGAGTGAGGGGGAGGGGAGAGGGAGAAAGAAGGTAGGAACAAAGGAAGCAAAAGGAAGGGGGGAAGGATGTTGGAGGAGAGTGAGGAAACATGAAGGAGTGTAATAAGGACAGGTAAAGCAGGCAACAGGAGTCGATGGGAGCTGGGACTATGTATAATGGAAAAAAGGGACAGAGGGGAAAAGGTGCTATGAGCACTTGAGGTAGGGAAAAGGAAGGATGGAGGTTAGTGCTATGCAGGGAAGTTGCGACCCTCATTTAATGCACTGATAGTGCAGCAGACCAATTTAAAGCCCTGTTAGCGAGAGGTTACAGTGGTTTAGGGTGTATCTTTCAGAGGAAGAAGGATTGTTAGGAAGTACCATCTGAAAGGGAGGTAGGGATGGAGGTGAAGTAGCAGAAGTGAATGAGGATGATAGGGGAGAGGACAGATGGAGAACAATGGAAATGGGAATCGGAAGCCAGTATTCAATATAAAGGTACCATGAAGCAGACCAAGCTGTAGGAGATTAGTATTGGTCAGGCTGTATCACTAAGAGGGAGGGGGTGTGTGGGGGGGGACTGAAGTCAGATAGATGGCAGCACTGATGTTATAACACCTTCTGGGTGTCACCACTGGTGACCCAGGAGACCCTTTAACACATTATGGCAGTCTAACCCTCCTCATACATCCCACCTACAGCTCTGCTGATGTGCCTCTTTAACCCCTTGAGGGCAACACACTGTTAAATTAATAGTGAGGCCATGGGCTGGATGGGAGGGAAGAATGCAAGGTAGGGCGGTTTCTCCTCTTTTTTCTATCCCTTCTTCTGTATAACAATATCTCTCTATATCTATCATTTTGTGTTCTGAGACCCAGACCAACTTAGAATAGTTTAGCAAATTAGGGCAATTCAATCTAGTTTCATATAAACCATTGTCACATATAATTTATGTAGTTCTAAGCTGTCCCTACCTCCCTACCACAAAGTTTTACAAACATTCAGCTTACATCAATCAACCGTGCAGCCAAGTGTCTAATAACCAGTTCACCCACCAGGGGAAGATTAAAATGGCCTCATCTAGCACCTGGGTCTGGGCACTAGGGTAACCATGTGGCGGCCATCTTTATTTTATTGGTTACGGTTATGAATAGCTCCGCCAGACTTTGGTAATTTATAAAGATTACCATTTCACCTTTTAACACAGTATAATTTGTTTTATGAAAAGCATGTTTCATTGTAGCTTTTTCATTACTTTTTTTTTTAGCTATTCCTGTCCTGGTAGAAAACTAATATCCTGAGTGGGGTGTGTACTGCTGTGGCTTACCTGTGTTGCAATCAACCTAATGTAGACTTAACTGGTTCTATCCATCATTGGGTGTTAGTGGTAGGAGTGTGGGGGAGGCTGGTGCAGGTGGACGGGGCTTGTTCAAAAAGTGGACCTGACAGGCAGCAGCTTTGTACTTGACTGATGTAGCCAGGGTTGGTTTATCTTTTTAATAGGCACCATTTAATTACGATAATGATAGCACCACATTACACTGAATTTTTTTTGGGGGATAATAGAATTGCACAGTTATCAAAATCAATCAAATATTGAGAAACTGAATATACATTAAAACTAATTACCTTCATAAATTTACCACATACTAGACCATTTCCCTCAACTACTCACACTCTTAAACACATCAGTGAAGCATACACTATCAAAACAATAATGTGGTATGCATCTATAGACTGGTTCGTTTTAGGGACTGAAAACATATTTATCATTATATTAAAAGTGAATGCAGCTTCTGCTTTGGTTATATTATTTGATGCAATGTATTTATATCCAACCTATCATTACTCGGCCATAAATCTGGAAACAATATCTATTCAATTGTGTTTATCATTTGTCCTACCCTAAAAAGTGCCATTCCTCATGGTACTCCCCCACATAATGCTCTGGCACACTGGTCTGCACTGGTTACCCCCATCGGTGCATGCTTATTGACATGGCAGCCAGCGACGTGGGTATGTCAACAAAGTGGAGCAATCTATATCATTTATCCACTAAAAACCTATCCCATCAGTAATTATCCCAGTAGGATGTTTTGTACCACTACACAGCACTTATCAGGGGCAGTACATCAGGATAACAGTGTTAAAGTGGATCGCACAGAAACCAGATATGTATCAGGTAGTAGTGTAAACTTTGAGAATTGAGAGTATTCTTTACATAAATAAAATGTCCTTCATTTATCTTTTTTTGAAAAGAAACAAATAAAGATGATAACATCATGTATATTCTTCCATGGTTTTTGAGTGATCAATTGCCCTAGGTCCGGATTAGGAAATATCAATGAAGTGAAAGATGGCAGACACTAACGGAATCTACAATCTGCAAGCCTCACCTTGGTAAATTACTTTGGTGATGTAGAGGTTTACGGGCCTTGAATAAAATATTCTTCCTTTCTTACTAACTCTTAAAACTTAAATACAATTGTATCTTTTTTAGACATGTGTTTGTTGCTGTTAATTAAAGATGATTTAACTATTGCATTATTGTACCTTTTACATGTATGATGATCAAATGGAAGTCATCTCTGTTCATCTCATCAGAAGTTGCAGTCACATACACAAGATAAGAAAAAGACAGACAAGACAGATAAAGACAATTAATATGAATCATTAAGTATCAACGACCATTTCTACACAGCAAGTCTACATCATAAGTCAGCCACAACGTCTCTGTATTGTCCCATTGTAATGACTGCACAGGGAGAAGTAAAGGCGTAGCCATGGCTCTTTTACCAACTCTAGTTGACTCTTGTAGCAGAGTCATGATGACTCTGGTGGAGGGGTCACAGCTACTCCAGTCATACCCCTTGCTCCTTGTACAAATTGACTCTCCCTCTTGACTCTACCAGTTGAGAGTCAGGGGCGTGGCAAGCAGGGGACTAAAGGGTTTTTTGACCCTTTTTGGCCCCTGTGTGTGTAATAACATATAGTCACACAAATACCCACATCATATTAATGTTTTGATAATGTGGTTAATTCCGGTGAGTATTGTCTCCTCAGCAGTTCTTGTCTTTTTGCAACAATCTCCTTAATATATCATCACTATGTGGCACACTAACACATTATTGGATGTAATGACAAAGAAATTTATATCAGGTGAATAAAAAGGGAGGGCTAGTTTTTAGTTGTAGACACAAATAATGAACTTTGGACTGAGTGATTGTGGCTTTTTTTTTTGCGCAGTAATTACAAACTGACACTTCTAATTAGATATTGTAAAGAACATGTTAACCCTTTAGGGCTGAACATCAACTATAGTTGATGCCATGGGGGGCCAAGCATCGACTATAGTCAATGCCATGGGGGGCCAAGCATCGACTATAGTCATCTTAACTCTATGGGAAACAGCAAAGGCTCGGCCCATGGAAGGTACCTGTGTAAATGTCTCTCTCCCATCACCAGCAAACAATTTTTTTGGTCGGCCTTAAAGGGTTAATGGTGGATGTATGTCCTCTTGAGCATCTCAACCCTTTAAGGATGGATGTCACTTAAACAAGAAATTTGTCATCATGATGCTCCAATGCGGCCCCAGCTAGTAACTTAACAGTGCTGCACTGTGGCATCATGCCAACGCTCAGGGAGTGTCTCAACCAAATGATGCTTGAATCCAGCCCTGGCAAGTTACTCGCCACAGCAGAATTCAAGCATCATAACAAACAAAGGCAATATGCATTAATGCAGATTACCATCCTTAAAGGGTTAAAGATCCACGAGCAGACAGAGACAGGGGAACGGAGAAAGACAGGGAGGAAAAGGTACAACAAGTTACGTAGAGGAGATGAATGTCTTATATATCATTTCCAGCAACATGGCTCTTCCCATTAGCAAATTCTAGTTATACTTTTGTCGGCTGAAACACCAAACAGTCATCAACTTCCTACCTGCCTACCTTTGCACCTTTTCTAGTTGACAAATACTCTGCCTATCATTCCTATTTTGGTAAGTGGATAGCTGGTGGACATTCTCTCTCCAGGCTATGAGTTTGTCATAACTTTAGTTAGTGCTTGACCTATGTCAAACACCCTCACCATATCACTTTCCTTTACCAGTAATGCTAATTTGTCCTGTCCTACCTCCATAAGGGCACCTTATAGCCCTTCCCTTTAAGGACCATAGAGTACTTTATTGCATTATACTGTTTGATTTCATGATGCAGAATGTGACTCAACAGTGATGTATTCAACCATCAGGCCCATCCTATACGGCTGATACACTCTAAAAAGGTTTGCATGGTGCAGGAATTGATTCTAGTTGAAACAGTTTTTTTGTCATTTTCTTGCTTAAATCCTTTCCATTCACAAATCTCTGATGCCAGGACATTGCAGTAACTATGTCACAGGCACCAGGCTTTGCCATTTCTAGCTGCACTAGACAGACTAAGTTGATCCGCTGAAGATCAGCTTGGCTACTGGGCACTGGTCAAGCTACAGCAATTACCCTCCGATGCTGTAGTGGCCATTTTGCAATAAGTAAAACATTAGAGCAATTTATTGTTTCTCTACCAACTAAATTCTAAAAGATCCCAGTAAACCTTTCTACCCAAGCATGTATGGCTAAATGCACTTTAATATACCCTATTGGATAAATATTTGCGCTGTACATATTTTCGCGATTTTGAAAATCGCGAAAATCGCGAAAATAAGTACAGCGCGAAAAAACATACGTTTACAGTAATCAAATAAATGATCAAATATAATTAAATGGTTATAGTTTAAGATCAGAGGGCAACGATGCATTCCCTTTAAACAGATGATTGAGATCAGTTGAAATCCCTAGGAACTTAGAGAGTTCCACTATTCTGTTGAGAAGACATTACCTTCATAAATCACTCCAAATCAACCAGTTATAAATCAAAGCTCTGACATTAACATGTCATGAGGAAAAAGGTTCATTAATATTTTATACCTGACGACAATCTTCCATTTAGAGCAAAATCATATTCCCTCCTGACATGCGAATATAATGGTGCAGCTAAAAACGGTTTGTTTAGTCATGCAATGAGCAGGATATAGGTCTCTGCAGTGTATAGGGGCAGCCTTTCTTATTTCCCTGTCATAGAATCACCCATACCAATAGTTGGTTAACAGTGGTCTGTAGTTACACACTCACATAAGGAAAAAAAAGAAAAGGTGACTCACAAGCCTAAATGTGGACTGATACTGTCTGTATACCGCTGTATATTAGTGAGGGTGCAGTGGGAGCAGTGTGGGAGGTGAAAGTAGTAGGCACCAGGGGCATTATGATATGGTTTGGGGAGTCAGATTGATTGGTGCCTTGATGTAATAACAGCTCCTCTGTGTAACCACTGGTGACCCACAAGATGTTTTAGCACATAATGAACTCCCTCCCTCCTTCCCACTGCTTAGTTTTATTGGTATCGGAGGAGCTTAAAGAGGGGATAGGGGATACAAAGACCGTATTCTATAGTGTTTGGGGGGAAAGGAAAGGTTAATAGTGGGGAGGACTGATCACCAGATTGATATGATAATGGCTTCTGGCTGTCCTCATGGGTGGCCCAAGAGAGCCTTTAATAGATTATTTCTGCCAACTCCTCCCCCTTAATCTAATATGTGACACTGCACATTGCAAGTAGAGAAGAAGGGAGGTAGAAAGGTCCTGGGGCGGAAGGGTGTATGTAGTTAGGTGCAAGATCATGATGATTTACCGCAGTTTTACATGTGAGCCTTTCTATAGCACTAAAAATTGACATGGAGCTGTTTCTCATTTCAGGAAATATTCAGCACTAATGTACCGTGCAGTACAGTGTTTAAGGTGTATCTAATTATTCAGGTATCGCAGCTTTGTGTATCTACAGAGCTGTATCAATGTATTATCACCAGCAATTGATTGTCTCTCCCCATGCTGTCTCTTTCAACAAAGAATGACCTATAAGATTTTTACATAATTATATCGTATCCATTTTCCTCCACCATTTTTACATGTAATAAATGCAATCATTGTTCATAGCCCTCTACCACAGCCAACCACAGATTCACACACAAACACCCAACATTCTATCTTTCTGGCTAGTACTATTCTTTTTTTCTAAAGTATGATTTATTGGCACTATATTATTACTTTTTTAGATAGGAGTGAGTGGGGGAGGCTGGTGGGGTTGGACGGGGCTTGTTCACAAAGTGGACCTGACAGGCAGCAGCTTTGTACTTGACTGATGTAGCCAGGGTTTGTTTACCTTTTTAAACAGGCACCGGTTAATCATGATAATGATAGTACCACATTGCACAGGAAGCACTCTTTCTATCACCTTCTGCCTTTTGGATAACATGGAAGCCAGAGGGTATACATAACTCTTTAAACAATCAAAATTGAATAGCAGCAATATATAGTGGCTGCCTATATACCTACCCTGGTGCTAGATTTATGCTTTAGTCATGACACATTGTTTTTTAATCTATACTATAGTGACTCAGCCATGAATATGTAAACACCTTTTGATTTTTTGTTAATTACTCCTGTTCTCATTGGGCATATCCCAAAAAGGACCATCAATCCAGATATTCCTGCACATACATGCTCTGCAATTTCAGTTTGCACCCATTCCCCTTAGAGTGCATGGTAATTGACAAGGTCGTCCACAAATTGGTATGCCATGAGATCACAGCCAAAATCAATTCTTTCTGTATTTATCTCTGTGGGATAACAGTACATGTTTGGCCCACAGTTGACATGCCGTATCAACAGTTCTACTAAATGAAATCCTTTTTTTTTTATTTGATGGCATGGCTATATCCATGCGTAAGTGTATAATAACTGTTCTGAATGCGGTGAATGTTTTTTTTTATCCCTGGATTGAGAATTCCAAAGCTAATAGCAACATTATACTTGTTTTCTGGGGAAAATTTCACTGCACTGTCTGTTGTGTTTCTAGCAGGCGTAAAGATAAGGGGTGTCTGAATCCAGTCTTCTAAAAGAATGTCTTTCTTCCTGTGAGTCTATAGCTGTCATAACCAATGGTACAAGTCAAATGGGAACCTAATATGTACCAGGTTGCAGTTTAAACTTTAAATGTCTGAAAGTGTTCTAAATGCATAATTATGATATGTCCTTCATACAATCCACTAATAAAAAGACAAAACTCACTAATAATGATATAATATCTATACTTTCAGGATGGCTTCATTCAGTGAATGATTGATTTGAGAAGGTTCTCCTTGGGAAGTATCATACAAAAATAAAAGTACTGTATGTATTAATGCATTAAAAAAAATTGAATTACTCTCATATTTTCTTATTATATGTTGCACTGACATACACAGTACAGATGAAACCAATTTATGTCAATGTATTAGTATCAAAAATAGTTCCCACACAGCAGTACCAGGTTGTAAATTGGCCACAATGTCTCTACATTGTTCGATTTTAACAGCTTTGATAATGTCAACTGCAAAATAAATGACTGTTGTTGATTCTAGAGTGTATTACCCACTCAGCAGTAGTTTTCTCCTTATATTACTGTAGTTCTACGTTTTAAAACATGGCTATGTAGCAAACAAACTGGCTCTAAGATCTAATGGCATTAGCCCTTAAAGAGCTGCATCAAACAACATGCCCTTTCTTTGTCATGTTACATGTATGCAGCCAAGTGAGCTGTGTTCATGCTTCATGCCAACCCTGCAGGACTGAGACAGTTCAGAGGGGTTGGCATGGTTTGGTGTGAGTCACTGCATTAGAACTATGGTTTAAATGTTGATTTTTACCAACATTTTGTTTTGAAAGGGTTAAAGAAGAAATGGGAATAGGTGAAAATATAAGATAAAAAGGAAACCACCTTCGTTGTAAACATGAGTAATGGACCTGGGAATGAGTTATAGGGATCCTTTATGCAGAGTAATTATAACCTGACAGTTCTAATTAAGGTCTTGTATAGAGGAGATTAACACTGTATGTATGTCTCCATGAGCAACTGACATATCTACAGGGAGGCAGAAAGAAAGAAAGCAAGTGGGGAAGGTAGGCAGAGAGGCACAAATAGTTAGGGAGTTCAGCTGCAGTGCCCTTTATATTCTTCACTCATAATGTCAGTGACATGGACATTTCCATAAACATATCCTGAGGGATTTGTGTTATGGCAGGTATATCATTGCCGCCTATGACACCAAACAGTTACCAACTTCCTACTTTCATTACGCACCCAATCAGCAGAGGTGAACCAACATCCTTTTGGGTTATTTCTAGTCTACACTTACTGTATACACCATTACTGGCTTCGGTAAGTGGATTGCAGGTTGGTACTTTTTCTGGGGACTACAAGGTAGGTTTTTTCTCATACTATCATTTGCTGGTGCAGCAATGCCGGTGTCCATTTCCATTACTGATGATGGTAATTAGCCCAGCCCTACCTCCCTTACAATACCTCTTAACTGCACAGTACATTGCTGGATAGTTTGCCCTGTGTCTTCATGGGGCAGAAATACAATGAGTCTACCATTCAGTGCTACATCAAGCATCATGCCCATTCTATGGGAATTATTCATTCCAAAGGTTTTTGATGTTCGACCATAACTAGGCATTGTGTGAACAAGAAAACAGGCTAAAGTGCATTTTATTTGATACAATAATATCTGTTCAATCCCCTGTTAAAAGCTGCACCAACTAATCTATAATTCCTGTACCACTACTGTGGTGGGCCTTTCGCAAACAGTATCAAAATTAGAGCGGTTACCTTTTTCTTCAAAAAGAAAACATATTATCCTGATCAATATAATGGAGAGGTAAACGATACTTCTTAACACAGAGTTGCATTCATGGCTGAATGTAGTGAAGTGATCCATCAAGTAGGCCACACATTACTAGGCTACATTGATATCTACAGATAAAAAAACTTGTATATGAAAAAAAAGGGAATTGTTTTCAAGGCATTAATTCCATTGATTTAAATATCACCATGATTAAGTCAGTTTTTGGAGGACAATGGTTCATGTTCTGTTATATTACGCGCAAAGGACAAATTTATAATTCCTGATTTTCTTCTACAGAAAAATAGTAGAATCAATAACTTAGATAGCTTTATCCTTCCTTGAATGAGGAATCATCATCATAGATCACTCAAAATCAACTGATCAAAAATCAAATCCCTGACATTAACATGCCATGAGAAAAGAATTTATTTTTCAAACCTAACAAAAGTCTTCCATTTAGACTAAAATCATATTCTTTCCTGACATGCAAATATAATGCTGCAGCCAAAAACGGTTTG
This sequence comes from Harmothoe impar, assembly GCA_947462335.1. Classification (NCBI taxonomy): domain Eukaryota; kingdom Metazoa; phylum Annelida; class Polychaeta; order Phyllodocida; family Polynoidae; genus Harmothoe; species Harmothoe impar. Next base: position 59,923,132 of record OX381721.1, on the reverse strand, counting down.
TTAAGTCAGGCAATGAGCAGCCTTTAGGTCTCTGCAATGTGAAGGGGCAGCCTCCTTGTTATTCTCCCCCCCCCCCCCCAGATAAAAAGTCAAAAGGTATATTCAAAAGTTTAATTTCCTACTTTATGTGAATTATTATCACATATTGTAATGTAGGATTATGAAATAACATATACTTTCACAACAATATATTTTGGTTTTCATTCACATCCCAAAGACAATGATCCATCCAATGAGTAAAGTAATTTCATTAAAGCATCATTATTGCCCTTAGCACTATATTCCATGTGCAGGTTTAATGCACTTCTACTGAGTTATACATGCACAATGTGTCAGATGATCCTACCTACAGCAACCCATTTAAAGTAAAGATGGAGGATGATGTCTGCTACTTGGTGCATATTGTATAAATGGTTATAGCTAACACCCTGTATTCTATGCTAGGAGAAAGTCAACAGAAACGGAGCTAAGAGTTATAAATGCTTAGTATACAACTGGATAACTTGCTTCACGTCAAGCTCTGCATCAAAAGGCAACAGTATAGATCATCTTTATTATAAATATCTGATGCAAATATCTGATGGCCATGATACAATAAAGAACTCTCTTGCCGACGATTATTATATGTATAAAAGGTCTTCTCATTTATTCACAAGATATATGATGTACTGGAGAAGCTGGTCTCAGTTTACTTTGTGTTATGTACAGCTCTGTTCTCGCAGAGTTCACAAAGACTCATCTCGCTACTAACTGGTGCTATCATAGAATGGCAATATGAAAAAGAGGACAGTCCTTCCTACATGTAAGAATAATATTAACATCCTTTAATCATGAATTGACCTGACAGAAGAGACCCCCCCGGAAAACATCTCAGTTCAGTCCTGTCAGAACTCACAAAGGTGTGCCTTGCTTGTCTCATGTGTCAGAGAGGTATGCAAGTAAAAGTGTTCAGGATATGTAGGATATGTAATCTTGTATCAAAGAGTTAAAAATTTTAATTTGTAACATTATCTGATAAAGGCTCTCGACTTTCAGAACTAACAGAGAGAAGGAGCATCAGATCCGTAAGAGAAAGAGAGAGAGAGAGAGAGAGAGAGAGAGAGAGAGAGAGAGAGGGAGATAGAGAGGGTTGAGAGGATAATATAAGATAGAGCAAGACAGAGCAACAAACATGTCAGGAACTGAAAAATTGTATTCACACATAGTAAATATATATGATGTTCTTAACCATAAAACACAAGATATTTCAAACCTTGCTTCAACAAATAAGAAAAACAATCATGATACTTTGTCGTGAGTCATACATGTATATTATCTTACAGTGCTTCTAGAAAATAAATCTCTAAATAAAGGGGAAAATTGTGTTTCTGAAGGACACAAAGTTTGTGTTAGCAATAGCTTGGAACCATCACAGTTGATCCTTATCCAATTCATTGATGTGTCACCATGACATTTTTCTGCAAGCAAGCAGGGGACTAGTTTAGTGGATCAACACTTTATATTATCACCTGTGTAGAGTTCATCGCTATGTGATTCGAGAAATAAGGACACAAACTGCAGTATTCTTGGTGAGATGCGAAGAAAGGGTTTTATCATGGTCTCCACCTGGACAATCAAGCTAAATAAGAGTTCTGATTCATTCTGGTCATTCGATATATATACATATGTGCTTTCGTATGGTCGGAGACCTGAAGAGGTCTGCCGGAGCAAGGGCGTGAGGGCAGTATTTATACTGTTTGCCTCCTATCGGGGTGCCCCCTGGTTCCGGCTATGCGATTTATACAATAGGTGTTCGATGCCGAACCTGGATAATATTAGTGCCCCTACACCTGTAATATTGAAGTTTTCCGATGATCATCAATTATGACAGAACAGACCCTCGGGGCTGAATTTCGCCCATGTTATGTTAGAACTCCTTTAGACTTGCTTGTCTCATGCGTCAATAGACCTTCTGACTAGAATTGGGGGATGGGGCTTTTTAGAACTACCAATAATGCCCGTTTAGTCATGCCAACTCCCTCTCTGCTTCATCAGGCAGGCCCCAATTCTGCAGTGCTGATGCTGTCTGGAAGTATCAGCTTAAAGAGGGGAAAAAAGGTTTGCTTCTGGTAACATGGCAAGAAAATGAAGGCTCGGTAGGTCGGATTATTTTATTTTATACATTTTTCTTAACATGAAGGTACTACCCAGCCTCTCCAAAGACCCCAAAATTGACCAAAAAGGGGTGAAAATTTCGTCAAAATTGCATAAAAAAACGTAAGGCCGGCCCTGTTTTGAAGGGTCAGTCGGGTGACCTGAAACAAACCTTTTTTTTTTATTTGGCCTAACCAAGGATATATGAGCCCTATACATCCTTTAACAGCCTAAATGGATAGTAATGAATATATTTTACAAACATGGCCATGTGTCCTTTTATCTCTGTAATATACTAGTGTACACCCACACTGTGCAAAAACATTGCAGAGGAGACCATTATCAAACAAAAGTAGTGCCATGATAATCATTTAACATTACCTTATAGCATTCTACAAGTAGAGGTATAAGCTAGGTGTACCCACCATAACCAAGGTGTCAATATCATGGAACCTTTAGGGCTAATACTAATCCAAATATTGCTGTGTCACAGACAGCCCTGAGGTATTATAACAACAAGCTTGTAATCCAATCTACCCATGCTGATCCAGTTTACATTAACTTATTGGCAGGTGTTAAATCAGTTTAATCTGTTAAGTCAATATAACTCACCAGCCCAAGGCTACCTATAAAATCTACCTAAACCAGTACAGTGTTACACTTTCTTACAGGCTGTTATAACAGTGGTGTCCTATGGTGCAATAGAACATAGCTCCTTGTGGTGTTATCAATAATTAAGTAATGGCATTGTTTCAATTGAGTAACTAGAAACCAGACTGTACACGTCATCCCTACATCCCTACACATAAAATGTTGTATTTTTGACCAAGAGTGGAAGGGACTGAATCTGTATTTCCAAAAATTGTAAAAAGGATTGGCACTTTACACTTTGAAGATAAGGCAATTCGATTGCAATTGCCATTTAAGAGGCACTTAGCTTAACATTGATCTGATTGCCAGAATAAGGGCCTCAATTTACTACTTTGGAAGTGCATGCTAAAATTATAGCTATTGAAAAAGCACTGTTAAAACTGGTTATTTCACTTGTGGACCCTTGGGCTGCATTTCACTCGGCCCATGGCCTCGTGAAATGCGGCCTAATGTCAACTTGTGAATAACCCAGTCAACAGATTGAAACTCGTGCACCTTTGTCTGTATATTAGTGAGGAAGGTGAGGGTAGTAGGCACCAGGGGTATGGTGATGTAGTTAGGGGAGTCAGATTGATTGGCACAGTGATGTGATTACAGCTCCTCTGTGTCACCACTGGTGACCCACAAGATGTTTTAGCACATTATGAACCCCCTCCTTCCTTCCCACTGCATAGACATATTGGTATCTGAGGAGCTTAAAGAGGGGATCAGGGATACGATGATGGTATTCTATAGTGTTAGGGGAGGAAGAAAAGGTTAATAGTGGAGAGGACTGATCACCAGATTGATATGATATCGGTTTCTGGCTGTCTCCATAGGTGTCCCAGGAGGGCCTTTGATACATTGTTTCTGCCGACACCTCCCCCAAAATCTAATATGTGACACTGCACATTGCAGGTAGAGAAGAAGGGAGGTAGGAAGGTCCTGGTACGGAAGGGTAAATGTAGTAAGGTGTAGGTTCACCATGATTCACTACCAATTTTACATGTGGGCCTTTCTATAGCACTGTCAAAATTACATGGAGGTGTTTCTCATTTCATTGAATATTCAGCACTAACATATTGTTCAGTACAGTGTTTAAGGTGTATCTTATTATCCAGGTATTGCAGCTTTGTGTATCTACAGAGGTCAATGTATTATCACCGGTAATTTATGGTCTCTCCCATGCTGTCTCTTTCAACAAAGATTTACCTTTAAGATCTTTTCGTCAGTATATCTTATCCATTTTTCTCCACCATTTTTACATGTAATAAATGCAAACACTGTACCAACTCCTCTTCCACAGCCAGGCACAGAGTCACAACAAACACCCAACATTAAATAAATTGCCTCTACTGGTCGAGTAGCCAAGTGTTTAAATACACGTTTACTCACCAGAGAAGACAAAAATCAGCCTCATTTGTCACCCTGGTAACTGTGGTACCCATCTTTGTTTTAGGAGACAGCTTCTAAGTGGTCTTTTTGATATGGAGCACTACAGGACATGATATAGTTCCTTATATTGTGTTTATGACTTTTACCATTTTACCCTTTAACACAGTACTTTTCTTTTTAGAAAGTATGATTTATTGGCACCATATTATTACTTTTTTCGATAAGCTATTTCTATTTCGGTAGAGAACTAATATCCTGAGTGGGTTGTGTACGCTTACCCATGTTGCAATCTACCTAATGTAGACTTAACCGGTTCTATCCATCATTGGGTGTTAGTGGTTGGAGTGAGTGGGGAGGGCTGGTGGGGGTGGACGGGGTTTGTTTACAAAGTGGACCTGACAGGCAGCAGCTTTGTACTTGACTGGTGTAATTAGGATTTGTTTACCTTTTTAAACAGGCACGGTTCAATCACAATAATGATAGCAGCACATTACACAGGAAGCACTGTTTTTATCACCTTCTGCTGGGATAATAGCGCAGGCAAAGATTCTTTATACGCAACTTTTTAGAACAAATTTAATTAAACAATTGGATAGCAGCAGTACAGTGACTGCATGTATACCTACCCTGTTGCCAATCCCCTGCTTTAGTCATGATGCATTGTATATAAATCCTTACTATTTCAACTCAGGCATGAATGTATGAACAAGTTATTCACTTTTTTATTCATTCTCCTTTTGTTTTTACATTTCTCATTTCTCATTGGTCATGGCCCAACAGGTATTATTAAACCTGATACTCTTGCACTAACATGCGCTTCCATTCTGGTTTGCACCCATTACCCTCAGAGTGCATGGTGATTAACATAATGGCCCTCAATAGATTGGAGCAAATTGATTCCTCCACAAAGCCAAAAACTATTCCCTCTATAGTTATCACTGTGGGATATGGTGAACCTGCAGTACATGTCAGGCCAACAGTAACATTTAAATACTCCTGCCACATGAAGCCCATTTATTCAATCTGACAGCATGGCAATGTTTGTGGTACATAGTGACATTCCTGCAAACTGAGAGTTCTAAAACTGATAGTGTTGTTGTACCTGGGCTCCAGTTGAAAATGTAATGGCACCCTCTGCAGCTTTCCAGCAGGTGTACATGGAAAGGGTATCTGAGTCTAGACTTTTAAATAAGGCTTTCTTTCTGTGAGTCTATAGCTGGCAGAAAATGACTGTACAACGAGTCTTATATATATCAGGTTGCAGTTTAAACTTTAAATATTTGAGAGTATTCTAAGTGCATATGATATGTATTTCATTTTCCAAGTAATAATGACAGTATTATGTATGTTTTCATGGTGGTTTTCTCCAGTGGTTGATTGTAGTTGGTTCTCCTACCACTTCAATAAAATTATAGATGGCTCACTTTGCTACTACTCAAGCTGGTCACCAGGGGCCGCCCGAGTGGCTCTCATCATTTAAGCAATATATTTTCTCTTTATGCTAATTTTAAAATGTGGAATATTACAACATTTATTTTAAATATGTCTATTACACTTTTTTTAAGGTTAATAATACACTACTGTGTCCATTTCATGCATGAAAAAAGGAATTGAATTCCTCTTGAGTCTTGTCTCATCTTATCACATGTTGCAGTCACATACACAATGCAGAGTAACCCAATTCATGTCACAGTATAAGTATCAACAATCATTCCCACAAAGCAGTAGTAGGTCGTAAATTGGCCACAATGTCTCTGCATTGTTCCATAGTAACATCCACAATAATGGCAACTGCAAAAAACTGACTGTTGTTAATTCCTGATTGTATTACCCACTCAGCAGTAGTTTTCTCCTTATATTACTGTAATTCTACTTTATAAAACATGGCTAGATGGCACACAAACTGGTTCTAAGATCTAATAGCATTAGCCCTTAAAGAGATGCCTCAAACAACATGCCCTTTCTTTGTCATGATACATGTCTGCAGCCAAGTAAGCTGTTTTATGCTTTATACCAGCCTAGCAGGACTGAGACACTTCAGAGGGGTTGGCATGCTCATGGTAGGAATAGAAGATGGCGCAGGAGTAGGACGCACATCAAAGGCAGAGCGACCATATTCAGGCTAGGGATATGAACGGAGTCAGTAAGGAGACCAAATTTAGTATAGGTAGTTGCCTAAACACACTGGGCAGATAGGATGACCAAATATAGGTCTTAAATTAGTTTAGTAACTGAGTTAGGACAGGATTTAATTTATCTACCACCCTCGGGTGCACACCTATACAGGTACAACATGGCGGCCGTAACCACAGCCGGGGAAGAAGGCAAACTAGGAAAGAAAATGAAGCGAATGGGAAGGGATCAGTTACCATCCTCACAGAAGAACACCAGGAGGAATGTGATGAACAAAGACTTACTTCAGAATGAAGGAGAAACCGATGGATCCATATCTGAGGAATATGACAGCGCCCATTCTGAAGGTGGGGACGGGGGAGGTACAAGTCCCACCCCGAGGACACAGGTGTCAACCCCTGACAACAAAGGAGTACAGGTAGATGTCAATATGAACTCTCCTAGTAATTTGAGTCCCAATGCACGCAGATATGACTCATTGTCAGATATGATCAACAAACAAGGTAAACTCATTGAGAATCTTATTCGAGCAGTCCCCAACGATCTAAATGGGAAACTAGACCAATTGAGTAATAAGGTGACCGGGGTCAGCACAAAACTGGGTCACTTTGAAGTAGCCATTAAGAGTCGGCTGGACATAGTGGAGGGGGACTTGAAGAAACAGGTCAAATTGCTACAGACGGGTATTGACTCCAATAGGAAAGAAGTAGGGAGTCTTAAGGAGTCTGAGGAGGAAACGTTATCAATGACTTTCCTAATTATATAAATAATACTAAAGTGTACATGTACGCTGATGATATTGTTTTGGTCGCCTCCGGGGACACCTATGAGGAATCGGCAACCAAACTGCGTCTCGACGTCAATAAGACGGACATCTGGTGTAAAAATAACTGCCTTACTATAAATAAGAAAAAAACCAAGGTCATGAGGATAACCAGGAACAGGATAGCTGGTCCTATTCCTGAACTTGTTATTATGATTGATGGAAACCAACTTGAAGATGTCCGAGAGTACAGGTATCTTGGTATCACACTGGACCACCGTTTCACCTTTAAACCACAGGTTGTAGGCATGCTCCGTACAGTCAGTCATAAAGTAGTTTTGCTAGGGAGAATTAGGAAATATATGGAAGAGACACAATCTTTCCTTATTTATAAGACTATGGTGGTGCCTTATTTTGATTATGCTTCCTTTGCCATTGAATGTACTGTTGATGATCTTGTCAAAAAATTGCAAAAGATAGAAAACAGAGGACTACGTGTATGTCGCTATAGTAATATGTATCAAAGATCCTCCGCTACTGAGTTACATGCACACTTCAAGATTGACTTTCTAGATCACAGGAGGTTTGTGCAACTCCTGCTTATGATGTATAAACAGTCCAAGGTCCTAGGTACTGTAGCTGTTGGCTATTCTAAGATAGACATCTGCTATGAAAAACTCCAGATTCGAAAATAGGTTGTTCAGAAATTACATTTTATTCATTCTGACATACGGCTCGTAATCATACAGACGGATAGCAACAATCAAATAGGCTTCTGAACACCAGTGGTCATATGAACATACAGGAGGTATACGCTCACGGTCTAGTACATAATTCCCGAGTTCCAAGGCTCTCTTCCATCTTGGTTAACTCCACTTGGATCAAACTCCCCCAGAGGGAGTTCTGTACCCGGAGTTGTGCACCAGTGCGTCTATCTCCTCTAGTTCCCCCAGAGGGTGGAACAGAGAAAGACGCAGGGTGACCAAGGTGGAAGCAGCGACAGGACTAGGCCTAAAAGGTACAACAGAGTTCGGGGAAGCTCTGTTGTGGAGCAGCCAAGCTGGCCGAAGTGCGCAGCAAGACTGGGTCCTCGATTAGCAGAACCCCAGGTCTTATGTACTGGTCGTTATGTAATTCTCTCCATTACTCGTAAACACTTGAGTTCCCGAGGAACTCCGGGTAACCACGCGCCGGTGCATCCGAGCCGACACCGTACCCGAGATATGTCGGGTGACACGTGGCGGTCACGGCTCAATGCACATAACCAGGCCGCGCTCCACCATTCCTCAGGTGGGCTTATATAACCTTATACTCGGCAGTAGACAGGAGTGCGGCCTGGATACACGACAACACATATACCAAATATAACTCCAACTGGTTCCATAGAAATAGTACAGCGGCGACCCACTACACTACCCCCCTTCAGACAATATCATAGCGTCTAAATAGCAGCACAAAGTGCAGTATTATTATACTACCTTGATACAATGACAAATTTCATCTCCAAACAACCCAAAAAACAAATATATTGTCTCCAAACACATACATAGTGGAGGCAAGCGTAACTCTTTCTATCAGAAACACTAATATATTTCTTGGGTATCATAGATATGTATTCATCCTTCTTGATATTAACGTCAATCATATCAACCATCAGGATCCAGTTACACAATAATCGAGTATCATCCTTCAATAACAGTCATGATTTATGGGACTAAGAGGATAAACTCCACACAGCCAGTCAAGCCCTATAAAACAAACTTGACTATATATCATAAAAAAAAATATAAAACCTTTAAGACATATTTATCGCATACTAACCATGTCTCATCGAAAACGATTTGTTACAACAGGTATCGTATACATACAGATCAAATATGAGCACTTCTCCTTAAAAGTTACCAATTTTTTAGTACAAGACATATTGGAAAACAAATAGGTGGCAAGTGTCGACTTTATAGTAAACCTTGACCCAACCCGTCTATTTGAATAGACTCACTCGCTTTACGTGCCAGAGTAAGGTTTGAAAGATCAATATTTTTGGAATAAATGAACATATAGCGTAGATCCGGTAAATGCAGTTTCCAATCCAATCAAGGTCTCCAAAACCTTATGCACCATGGTCACCCAGGTGTCCTTTTCGGCGTACTCTACACAATAACACAAGTGACACTCTCCATATAGGAATACTGAAAGCAATCAGATCAAGTGTCATGGCAACATATCTCAACGTTTCAGGGAGAATTAGTCTCCACACTTAGTTCAAAGATCAAAAACGCAGCAAGCTGAAAAATAGAATGATCCGGCTCCTCACTCGATACCTTCCTTCTGAAAGTAATCAACGGGAGCCTACGGATCTCCATAACAACTTACGCAATTTCCACTCCTAGTACCTGAATAAATTTTACGTTTCTCAGGTTCATTGATATGTTATTACCACAGATCTACACATAGTACGAATGCAGTCAAGCAACCTTTCAGTAGGTATCATCAGGATCCAGTCCCTCATACCTTTACTTATTGGACGGTTAATTCAGAGTATCACAATCGGCATACAATAATCATACCTATAGCACATGTCATCAAATCAAACAGAACCCGTTTTACAAATACTGTCTTATGGCAAAAATAGAACACTCTTTGGTGATGGTTTTAACAGTTTCTTATATGACGACAACTGCAAACCTAGATCATATCAAAGTCTTTTCATAAATAGGTGATAATGATCCACTGTTCTTGTCATCTCAGTCTTTTATAAATATATATGTATATATAGTCATCCTGTGACCCATAGTTTATGGTATAAAGCATCATACGGTCCGTGGTGTATTAATAACCCCACTACTGCAAAAGTTCAACCTTGATGACGACACATGGTAGAGGTTCCATCTATGCTGCAACTGGGAATGTTTTTATGACTCGCCACTCAGCAAAAGTTCTTCATTTCTGGACACTGGAGACATGCATTCACTAGATCGATTGTCACTCATCTCAATGGATATGTCCATCCCAGACCCTAGCTGCAAAGCATCAGGGTTAGGAAAATGCACTTGAGTACCCATAGGTACACTCGCCATGGATACAGGAATGTCCAGGGTGGATGGACGATGGTTCCCAGACATAGAACCAGTCGTCACAGGTAGGTCCATTGGAGGATCCACCATCATGGATTGTTCAAGTTCGTTTTCAGGAGCCATAAGCGCCTCAGCATCACGGATAGACAGACGTAGGTCAGCCTCTGCAATTGCATCGTTCAGCTCCATCAGTATCTGAACCGCCTCTCTAGTCTCACTTTCCGTTATCTGGTAAGGTGACTGACAAGAGGTGGTATCGAGTATTGGTGTTGAGACAGGAGTCGAGTTATATGACTCTGCCTGCAGTTCATTCACCACCATCCTCGCTAGAGTGGACACCCCGGCTGGAGTATCCATAGTCTCAAAGGAAGACACGGTTGTGTCCACCCCCATTGTAGTATACTGCATCGTCTTAGCATCAGACGACACAGAGGTAGACGTCACAGCAACAGATGTCACCGAGACAGGTGACACAGGAACAGACGTCACAGCCACGGACGTCTTAGGAACAGACGTCACAGCCACGGACGTCTTAGGAACAGACGTCACAGCCACGGACGTCTTAGGAACAGACGTCACAGCCACGGACGTCTTAGGAACAGACGTCACAGGAGCCAACTCCGATGACCCACAGGCCATGGAGGTGGCAGCCACGTAACTGCAGTCGGCCTGGTGCGCCTCGTCTTCTGTAGATGGAGGTGGAGGACTCCTAGGGGTATTACTAGCCCTGGAGTCGGCTCTCAACCTTTGTGCGTATGCATCACCGTCAAATCCTAAGGGAAGAGGGGCAGAACCCCGTTCAACCCTGTACACACTCTCGTCGTACCAACTTGACAATGGTATCTCATAGCAGTCTTCGAAAAACTCAGCCAACTCTTCATAGAAGTCATCGTTCTGCTGAGCTTCCTTTCTATAGCTAGAAAATTCTTCTGTTAGACCACCAATTTCGTGTTCTAACTTCCGAATAATTTTGGTTTTTAGACTAATTTCAGTCCTGGCAGCAGTTAGCTTATGTTCAGCAGAGCTGACCATATCCTTACTGCGATCCAACTTGACTTTGAGATCATCAATTAAAAATTGACTTTCCATACGAGATTTTTCAATATTCAATCTCAAATCATCTACTATTCTGCTTGAGGTTGCTACCATGTCATCTCGTTGTCCCAACTGTCTTTTGAGGGCTTCATTCTCCTCAGTCATTTTGGACATTTTAGATAGGAGTTCTGCTTTAGCAGTCTCCACTTTCTCTAATTCGGCCAAACGACTTTCCTTTACCAATTGCTCAGCTTGAGCCCTAGCTCCTTGCAGAGCTAGTTGACAAGCGAGATCCAGTGTGTCAAATGAACTTTTAAGTCCAGTGACATACTGTTCTTTCAGAAGATTCCTGATACTTATATTCTCAGGGTGATCAATATCACCAGTCAGCTTAGGCAGAGGAACCGACTCCAAAGAGATATCTTCCTCACCCACTCCAGCTGATGGAGAGTTTAGTGAGAGATCCCCCATACAGGTAGATGGTGATGGAACGGAGGATAGTCTACGACCAATCTCCTGTTCCTTCCTCATCTCTGTTTTACTTGATTGAACCCTGCCTGTGGGTGGGGTGAATTTCTGGTCCACCCAATCATCCCCCTCAGATTGGAAATCAATCGTTCTATAGGTCATTTTAGATTTGGAATCCTCTTTCCCACTTACTGACTCTATCTTCCCTGTTACATACCCTTGACTATCAGTAGAAGTATTTTCTGTCCTTAATATCTTCCTTGATACTCCCGGGTTCCCTCTAGCTTCAGAGATTGTGGTAGGAGGTATTACCTCCTCTCCCACAAATACACAGTCATCCTCCTCCTCTACAGGAGAAGCCAACAGGTCATTTACCATTTTCTCCTCTATGGCTAGCCTTGGGCTAACAGCAACCCTCGGTAATGATCCGCCAGAGCCCTCCTTGTTGGATTCAGTAGTGTTCCTACTAAACCCACAGGAAGACCCTGGAGCACGTCTTTTGGTTGGGGTCAATCGGCCGTCAGGTGATGAGTCTAGCCCAGCAGAAGCTGAGGACTCCTCTGAACCTGTGGTCCGCATCTCTCCTAAGGTAACCGAGACAGGAGTGTACACTCCATGGTCCACAGTTTTACCTTCAGACAGCATTCTACCTTTAGGAGGAGTGGCCAACTCCATTTTACTACGATAATCAGAGGCTTTCTCCGGAAAGTCCTGAATGTAGTATGGCCACGCCTTTCGATTCAACCACAACCTTCTCGGGTTATGGTTGAACACCAAGGTGTATGCCAACCCCTGTGGTACCCTTACACACTTTTCTCTGTCCGTGAGTCCTAAGGCCTCCGGACTATTCTCGAGAATATCTAGATTGGACATAGCAGTTTCAGCCTTCATATGGTGTACATCCACTAAATGCCTTATCATACAGCCCTTTCTAGATGTGCTGAAAGGTTCACCACCTTTCATACATTTAACTGAGCGATTAGACTTGGCCCGGCACTGCCACATCATCTTGGAGTGCGCGTGGAACTCCATTAGATGTCGTGCGAACTGGTACAGGTCCAAATACTCAGCTATTGGATTTCTATCCATACACTCATTGAATGGGCATTGCCCCGAACCTATTCTCCAACCTCTACCAGGTTTATAAGTAGGCATACCCGGCGGGACAAATGTCATCCAGGCCCATTTCAACCGATCTCTATCCTCGTTGGAGAGGTCGGCAGCCCTGTATGTCCCCATACTTTGCTTTATAACCTCATCCCAGAACTTGTACGCTTGATGTGCCCCTGAACTAGTATGCTCTAACCAGAACTCCATATCCCTCTCTGTATCTTCGTAGGATGGTAGCCTAGCTCGGCTCCCTATCTCCCCAGTAACCTCTCCTACATAGGGTCTGGACTTAGAATTATCGGAAGGAGATCTGAATAGTTTAGTACATTTCTTCTCGTTGAACTTGTCCAACTCTTGGATGTATGCCCCCCTGCATATCCTACTCCCGGGAATCACTGCATCCGGCTTAAATTTCTCGAATTTAGCTGCTAAATGCATTACTGCCATGTTTGGAATACGTTCCGGAGTTGACTGTGTAGGGGCATTCCAATCGGGTACAAAGTTACCATGCACCGGATGTAAACCATCCGCACGGTCATACGACATAGCACCCCACGGAGCGCCCACTGGAATGTCACTGACCGAGTGCACCGGTATCCCGGGCATATTCGGGTCAGTCCGGGTCACTCCCGAAGAAGGTGGTGACGCAATATTCCCAACCTGGAACAAGGGAAATCCCCCGGCCTCGAGTCCTTTCAACCCCGGCCCTGACACGAACCCCCTAGCCTGCGCCACTGATAAACCCATATCTACCAGTTTCCTTACATGTTCTCCCCGCGCTAGGAGATACTGTGTGGTTTTAACCTTTTCAGTTCTCCTTATCTCCGAGATATTACTGTGATTTCGGCGTCTCACACCCCTATTCTTCATCTTAGCCGGTGGTTGATACACAAATTTAGGTAAATCTGCATCCCGAAATCGTTTTGGAAGATCATACTCGACCGGAGCTGTTGACTCCAGGTCCCCCAAAGCTAACAATTCTCTCTGTTCCTGCGACAGAGGGGTAACTTCCGTCGAGTGACTCCTTCTATGGGAGTCCCCCGACGGATAGTTATCCGCCATGATAACTACACAGAGGGCGGCCCAGAGGAGCCCACTCTACAAATGAGCTTAAATGAGTAGTAGAATCAGGAAAATTGTTACAAATGTGTCCTCCTGTACTACCTCACTTTAGTGTCTCCTCTCTCCCTCACATGTAGATGTTCTAACCGGTGTTTTACATACGCGGAGAGAGGTGCCTTCGCATCCACCCTCTCCAACGGTATGTGCAGGACTGACGCTTTCCGCGCCAAACCAGCATGCGTGCGCATCCAAGCGCAAAGGATCACGGGTACCGGATAGCCCTTCCCGAAGAAGTTATCCGGTATTATCCGAAGAAAACCGGGTGGCGGAGTAAACTGCGTAGTAGTTGCAATCTTCGCCGGGTTCTCTCGGATTGTATTTTACACATCATTTCAAGTAATAGCAATTCTTTAGTTCGTCACGGCTGTATTATTTGTAGCTTATGAACCTTCAGAACGCTGTTTAAACAAACATTATAAAAAAATACGTGTCAAAGTAAATTTCTTTGGTTGTCCGAACAAATTCGGAATACGTATGAGTCCCATTCTCATGTTGTTGTAACGAGTTCTACACCCGTACTTTCTACATAATATTTCTTACTAGGATCCTCATATCTATCCTTAGAAAAATTACTGACTAGGTTTGATTGGATTTTAATCCGAAACCATCACGACAAGTACTAAATGGGAAACCAACTCACAGACCATAGCATGTAAACATTCAAAACTAACTTTAGTAAAGCAGAACGTTGGGTACCCCAATGCCATCTACTGGTCAATTTCACCATTATTCCCGTCACAAAGACTAAAGAATAAAATCCGGTATTTCTCGTTGTGTTTTTGACAATTAGCACCAGTTACGCAACTTTCCGGGGTTTACCGGGTAAGTCCTTGGAGACCCGAACTATTTCGGGTAACCACAACAAACAAACCCAGCCCCGCCGCTCTTACGTAACAGCACCTCGACCCGCTATACGAGCACTTCTACGTATGGGTCCTTGGGGTTTCTTCTTCTCAATTACTGTAGGAACCTCCCTAGTTCCCTTTTCAGTAACCAACTTCTTCTTTTTCTTCCTACCATCGACTTTTCTAGCTGGCGTTGCTTTTCTAGTCTTCTTTGTAGGCGGGGGTGCCGTAACCTGTGTTTTACGCACCCACCTGGGTTGGGGCATTGGCACTTCTACCAAAGGCTCATTCTCATCGCCGGGCCGGCGACCTAGCCAAGGCTTCAGGCGATCCACATGGCCTGCAACTATCTTGCCTTTCACATTCTTCAACAACACAGTAACATCCGATATTACTTTTGTCACCTCAAATGGCCCATCCCAACCTTTCGAGATTTTTCCATGTACAGGTGGCTTCAATCTCACCACCTTCTGTCCAACTACATACTTCCTCTCTCTCAAGCCTGTATCATACCCTACTTTCTGATGGATGGCCGCTTTCTTCAAATGGCCTCTCACCAATGCATAGCCTTCCCGCAATTCTCTACGCAGAGATTCCGCAAATGCCACACGGCATGGGACATCCTTTCTCCGCAGTACACTGCCAAAGACCAAATCTGCAGGCATTATGATCTCAGATCCAAATACCAAGCTGTTAGGAGTGCAGCCAGTTGAAGCATGCACCGTACCGTTGTATGCATGAGCCACATACTGGGAAAACGTGTCCCAGTCATCCTGATTAGAATTAACCAGTGTGGTCAGCCCTTGAATCAACGTGCGGTTGAATCTCTCAACCATCCCATCCGACTGCGGTCGGTACGGATTAGTGCGTGTCTTAACTATGGCCAATTCTTCCAGCATCCCCTGAAAGAGACGCGATTCAAACTCCCTACCCTGGTCTGAATGTAACATGAGAGGTGCGCCAAATGTTAGTACCCACTCCTCAACCAAAGCTTGTGCGCAAGTTAATGCCGTGTGATCCTTCATTGGGATCACCCTCACGTACTTTGTATAGTAGTCTTGTACCACCATCATGCACACGTTGGAGTTTGGAGTTGTCTGGAAGCCAGTGATTATATCAATGGCTATCCTCGCAAATCTGACTCCGAACAGTTCTTGTCTGAGAGATGTTTTACCTTTCCCAGGGCCCGGCTTCACCAGGCAACACGTCGGGCATTCACTCAACCAACGTATTACGTCCTTAGACATCCCAGGCCAGTAATATCTCCTCGCTAGTTTGTCCAAAGTCCGTTTCCTGCCAAAATGAGCGGAAGTCTGATGACCATGGAAAAACTCGAATACTTCCCATCTCAGAGAAGCTGGCAAGACTATCTGTAGCCTTCTTCTGGCTTTGCCCTCCAGAGTTTTCCATCTACACAATAGGCCGTCTCGCACTACCAACTGCGACCATTGGCCCACCAAGTTCCTTACTTCCACACATTCTAATGACAGAGCAGGTCTGACGGGACGAGCAGCTCTCTCCAGGATCAGATTCCGTATCATATTGATACCATCGTCCTCCTGCTGAGCTTCAAGTATGGACTCCGCCGACCAAAACACCAAGTTCTCTTCCCAGGCCGGATCAAAATTCATTATTGGCGCCACCAACGCGTTATGTATGCCACAGTCTTCACAGTCCATTCTTGCACATCTTCGGATTGGTCTCCTAGACAAACAATCCGCATTCACGTGCTTCACTCCGCTCCGATGCTGAATCTGGGTATTCTCTATCCCTAATTCAGACAACGCAGAGATCCATCTGCCCATCATCCCATCTGCCTCCTTGAAATTAAGGAGCCATTTCAAGGATGAATGGTCTGTTCGTAGAATAAAATTCCCACCATACAAATAATGGCGGAATTTCTTTGTGTATACTACTATGGCCAACAACTCTCTCTTGGTGGTGCAATAATTGCGTTGAGTTTTACTCAAGCTGTTGCTAGCAAATGCCAAGGGCACTTCCCTACCCTCCTGTACTTGGGATAAGACAGCGCCTATGCTATCGTTGCTAGCGTCGGTGTCCAGGATGAACTGATCACCCTCAGTAGGATAGCTCAGCACAGGAGTTACCGTGAATAACTCCTTCAGCTTCTGAAAGGCTGTCCAGCTGATTCCGTCCAAATAAACGGTGGTAGCTTCAACATTCCTTTCCTTTTTCCTACTACTAGCGCCTGTAAAGGAGCCGACACCTCAGCAAATCCGGGAATGAAATCGCGGTAGTATGAGCAAAAACCCAAAAATGACCTCACTTCTTTCTGGTCCTTTGGTGTTGCCCAACTAGCTACTGCCTCCAATTTCCCTGGATCCGCCGAAATACCTGTGCCACTGACTATTCGGCCCAGATATTCCACTGATTGCCTGAAGAACTTGCATTTCTTAGCTTTCAGTCTCAGGTTATAGGATCTCAGTCGATCCATCACCATGGTCAAATTCGATAGACACTCCTCCCGAGTTTTCCCGAAAACTATGATGTCGTCTAGATAAACCAGACAGTTTTTCCACAACAATCCCCTTAGCATTGTCTCCATCATATTCTCGAAAGTAGCCGGAGCATTGCATAAGCCAAATGGCATTACATTGAACTCGAACAACCCCCTGTGGGTTGTGAATGCTGTCTTTTCCTTATCCTCTGGGTGCATCCCAATCTGCCAGTACCCTGACTGGAGATCTAAGGTACTAAACCAGTGATTACCTCCCAAGGAATCCAGACTTTCGTCAATGCGTGGCAAGGGGTAGGCATTCTTCCTCGTAATCCCATTTAGTCTCCTGTAATCTATACAGAACCGACAGGTGCCATCCTTTTTGGTAACCATTACCACCGGACTAGCCCATGGACTATCTGAGGGCCTTATTATCCCTTCCCCTAACATCTTGTCCACCTCATCCTCCAATGCCTGCTTCTTAGACAACGGGAGGCGCCGGTATGGCAAGCGCAATGGTGGGCTAGAACCGGTGTCTATCCGATGAGTTACTCGGTCAGTTCTACCCAATTGCTCCCCTGGAGCGGAGAACAAGTCTGCATTCTCGCATAATAGCTGAGCCAGACTCTGTTTGTCCTCTTCCGTCTCCAAGTGGCTATCTGTCACTAACGGTAAAAGATGCAGTGGCAATCCATATCCTTCCTTCCTATCCTGCTCCCCAGTGTCTTGCAATACCACTGGCATAGCGGATGGATCCAAAGCTCCTATTTCCACTGCTCTTTTTACTGCTAACTCTACTTCTGGTGAGTCAGCTCTTCCTACCACGTCAGCATATGTTACGTCCCCAAAGATCGTCCCTTTTTCCAGGTACACATCCTGAAAAGTCATATTACTGACTGGTACTACTGTCCGTCTTGAACTCTGCACTAAGGCACTGGTGGAAACCAACCCCAGCTTACCCAAATGCTGCTGATTCGGTTCCACCACCCCCATGCGGTCGAATTCCATTTCCCGGCAGTATACAACTACATTGCACACATGGCGGGGAGGAATTCGCACTGTCTGAGAGACAGACGAGACGCCTGAAATCCGGCGGAGTACACACTGGACCTTCATCTCTTGTGGATACTGAAGAGTGAGTTCCCCTGTCACACTATCCAATACCGCTCCATACAGAGAACAAAAATCTACTCCCAAGATTCCCTCATCCGTCAATTCAGCTACAGTTGTTGAAACAACAAATGAATGTTGATTCACCCAAAAGGGTATCACCTGTCTGCCATGTGTCCGCATATGAGACCCATCAGCACTTCTGACCGACCCAGACCCCACAGGGTTAGTCGACAGACCTGCGAGCTTCTTGAAGAAATGGTGACCCATCATGGAGTGACTAGCTCCAGTATCGATCAGAAATTCCCCCGAGCAGCCCTGAATCTGCACAGGCAAGTACCATCTCTTCCCTTGTAAAGGAGAAGGTTGCAAGGCAAATCTCTGGATTCCAGCTTCACCGCCCAAGTCATATCCCCTCGAGTTGAGAAACTTAACTATAGGATCATCGGGTTTGAGTCGCGAAGCACAAAACCTTTCTACTTCTTCCGCCAACTCAATTCTGCGGACAGTGTCCAGATGAGCTAAATCTTCAACACCTTTCTCGTCCGTTCCCTGGGGCCCATCTCCACCTGGCGGATCAGACTCAGGTGCGGCTAACCCCAGCGGTTCCCATGAAATGGAATCTTTTGATTCTCCCCTGATAGTACCTTTGACAATCACAGGTGGGGTTGTTATCTTGTCATCGACAACAACCCCTGTTAGTTTTCCGTCGGTGGTGGGCTTTGGTCAGAAGAGGGTCCGTCTTTTTGTTTCTCGACCGATGATACATTCTTAGTATCCTTGGACCAACATGTCCTTGCAAAGTGACCCTTCTTCCCACAATTATAGCATTTCGTGTCTTTGTTGGGTTTCCCCTTACCGCGACCACCTTTTCAGCCTTCTCAGCCTTACTACGCTCCTCCATGACTTTTCCGATCATGGTCTTCAATGCACCCTCCTCTGGCGCTTGAGCGTCTGATCCTGGAACCTTTCGTCTTACATAAAAAGAACGACGTCCTTTCCATTTAGGATCTATTGCTGCCACCTCTTGCACTCCCTCTGTAGACAGTTCAACCTCTTCTACGGGCATCTCTATTACTGCTACAGGGGCTGCCTCTACAGTTTTCAACAGCTTCCTCTTTCTCAGAGCATCTTCCGTAAGCTCGAAGATATCTGCTAGTGACATAGTGGTCTTCCACTGTGAAGCAATCTCGCTCGACAATCTTTCGTCTTTAAGTCCATCTATATACAGGCTGGACAACTTCCTTACCAGCCATGGATCACTTGGACTCATAGATGCAAATGCTTCTGCTGCTAGCACTCTGAGAGCCATTCCAAACTGTCTGTGCCCTTCACCGGGCTTCTGAACTCTTGCCTCTAGCTCAGATGCGGGATCCGCACCGGATGTGGAACCTAAAGCCCAAGAAGCTGTTTCCACTAATCCCTTGTACGTTCTTCCCCCGCTTAATTCAAAGCTTGTTAGGGCGGGATCACCAGGACCATCCTGCAGACACCATGACAAAGCTGCAAGGCACTCATCGCCTTCCCAACCATTATGTCTCATATCTGCTGAAAATCGTGTGAACCATTTTCTCCATGGAACCGAGCCATCATACTGCTTCATCTTGATCGCCTGTTTCCTCACAGGTGTCATCCCCGTTCTCAACGGTATATCAGCCTGGCTCAAAGCATAGTCCACTGCCTTAAAGTTCCCCACGTCATTCGGTACCGCATCAATCCCCAATCTTCTAATTGCTGGATTGCTCTGGAACACTGCCTCATCTTCCATTGACATATTTCCCCTATGTTGATAGGGTGTCCCACTCTGGTTAGTACCTCCGGTCCTTGGTGTATACATGCTTCCTGGAGTTACATGACTGCCAGGTAATGGGGGAGGTGGTATATTGAACATAGGCCTCGCGTTCCCATAACAGTTATCCGGTCCCACATTGCCCCATCCCCCGTAGGAGGTGTTAGGCCCAGCCAGATTCCCTTGACCTGGCGGCCGAGCATTCATGTATGCTCCACCGGGCAAACCTGGTCTGCCTACTGTAGACACATTTACCGGAACTGTAGGAACTTGCCTTGTCCCCGGAGCTGGAGTAGAATGAGCACCTGGAGCTGGAGCAGTGTTAACTGGTCCCACAGGAGGCTTGTTCCCTGTAGCCTGGGCTACCGGAACGTCTCCTTTTACTCCCTTAGTGTCATTCTCCACACTCACCGATTCTGTTTCTTCAAGAAAGCAATCTAACTTTTCCTGAAACAGTTTTTCAACTCTACCACACAGTTCTAACATGAACTCCTCATTCTTATCAAACTTACTGCCATGCATCGATGAGTGTCCACTCACACTGGATAACATATCTGCTGTATGTATCACCATGGAACTATCTAGATCCTCAGTGAC
Source organism: Harmothoe impar (assembly GCA_947462335.1). NCBI lineage: Eukaryota > Metazoa > Annelida > Polychaeta > Phyllodocida > Polynoidae > Harmothoe > Harmothoe impar. Next base: position 59,902,470 of record OX381721.1, on the reverse strand, counting down.
AGGTGGTTTCACTACCTCCTCCACCGTATTGACTATAACTACTGAGGGCTCGTCGGCAGTCACAAAGGTCTCATCTCTGGACACCTCCTGCGCCTTTCCCACCGGGTCCCCAATATCCTTCGTCCCTTTTGGTTCTAGCTTATTCATCATGTGATTTTCAGCTTGTTGAGCTAGTGCCTCTAACTCTCCCAGCTTACTATCCTGCTTCTTCAACAACTCATCATACTGCGCTACTTGTAACTGTCTTGCTAGAATCTCGGAACTAATTTCTTTATTCCGCACCACTAGCTTTTCTGTTTCAGACTTCAGTCTGACTTCAGTACCCTCAAGTAGACCCACATTGACAGAAATCTGCTCCAGATGTTTGATCTGAGCTGCATGTTCCCCAATGTTTCCTGACCTTTTTGCCAAAAAACTCTTTTCAAAAGCTTCCCTTTCTTCCTTCAGCTTCCTGAGGGATTCTTCCTCTAGCCTTATCCCTTCCTTCATATGGTCATGCTCGTTTCTCAATCGGAGCGTCCTTATGTCCTCCAGGCTCAACCTTTCCCTGGGCTCATAAGGCGGAACCTCTAGACCAGGTATTGTCAACCTAAAAGGATCCGGGAACAGCTTATCTCCTCTGGAGATTCCATCTCCCCTGGAGGTTACCTCAGCTGTCTCTTCCCCCTCCTCAGGAGTTTCATCTAGGTCGTCTCTTTTGACAACCTCAACTCCTTCCTGACTAACTGGGACTACCACTCTAGTCCCTCCCACTGCTTCTACAGTGGGTACTGGTCTACGTTCCCATCTCACTGGTATAGCTACTGTACCCTCCAGACTAGGTATACTAGAGTCACTATCCTCTCCAGCATCTTCCATGGTCACCTGTCCAAGCGTCACATCCTCCCGTGAGGTGTCCCCCACCTGGACAGGTCCTTCCATAACCCTATCTGACTCTAGAGCTGGACGTTTTGCTGGAGGATCCCCTTGTGAATCCTCAGATCTCACCTCGTGGGCCTCCTCCTCTCCTCCATGTCCAATTTCCCTACTCTGATTGAAAGTATGTACCTTCTGCCTAGCATTAAACCTCACCCTAGATCGTAATCTAGGACGCATTCCCTCCCCTTGGTTAGTAACCAACGGGGGAGGTACCTCCGTATCTGACATATCTTCACCACACAAAAGCAACCTGTAATAGCTATCCTTGAAACCTACCAATTCTGGTTCAAACATATAAGAGCTTACCTCTCAATTTCAGAAAGAAGAGTAAAAAAATAAATGTAAATCAATACTTACCCAAAGTGGTCACGGCACCAGTGTAGCTGTTGGCTATTCTAAGATAGACATCTGCTATGAAAAACTCCAGATTCGAAAATAGGTTGTTCAGAAATTACATTTTATTCATTCTGACATACGGCTCGTAATCATACAGACGGATAGCAACAATCAAATAGGCTTCTGAACACCAGTGGTCATATGAACATACAGGAGGTATACGCTCACGGTCTAGTACATAATTCCCGAGTTCCAAGGCTCTCTTCCATCTTGGTTAACTCCACTTGGATCAAACTCCCCCAGAGGGAGTTCTGTACCCGGAGTTGTGCACCAGTGCGTCTATCTCCTCTAGTTCCCCCAGAGGGTGGAACAGAGAAAGACGCAGGGTGACCAAGGTGGAAGCAGCGACAGGACTAGGCCTAAAAGGTACAACAGAGTTCGGGGAAGCTCTGTTGTGGAGCAGCCAAGCTGGCCGAAGTGCGCAGCAAGACTGGGTCCTCGATTAGCAGAACCCCAGGTCTTATGTACTGGTCGTTATGTAATTCTCTCCATTACTCGTAAACACTTGAGTTCCCGAGGAACTCCGGGTAACCACGCGCCGGTGCATCCGAGCCGACACCGTACCCGAGATATGTCGGGTGACACGTGGCGGTCACGGCTCAATGCACATAACCAGGCCGCGCTCCACCATTCCTCAGGTGGGCTTATATAACCTTATACTCGGCAGTAGACAGGAGTGCGGCCTGGATACACGACAACACATATACCAAATATAACTCCAACTGGTTCCATAGAAATAGTACAGCGGCGACCCACTACACTACCCCCCTTCAGACAATATCATAGCGTCTAAATAGCAGCACAAAGTGCAGTATTATTATACTACCTTGATACAATGACAAATTTCATCTCCAAACAACCCAAAAAACAAATATATTGTCTCCAAACACATACATAGTGGAGGCAAGCGTAACTCTTTCTATCAGAAACACTAATATATTTCTTGGGTATCATAGATATGTATTCATCCTTCTTGATATTAACGTCAATCATATCAACCATCAGGATCCAGTTACACAATAATCGAGTATCATCCTTCAATAACAGTCATGATTTATGGGACTAAGAGGATAAACTCCACACAGCCAGTCAAGCCCTATAAAACAAACTTGACTATATATCATAAAAAAATATATAAAACCTTTAAGACATATTTATCGCATACTAACCATGTCTCATCGAAAACGATTTGTTACAACAGGTATCGTATACATACAGATCAAATATGAGCACTTCTCCTTAAAAGTTACCAATTTTTTAGTACAAGACATATTGGAAAACAAATAGGTGGCAAGTGTCGACTTTATAGTAAACCTTGACCCAACCCGTCTATTTGAATAGACTCACTCGCTTTACGTGCCAGAGTAAGGTTTGAAAGATCAATATTTTTGGAATAAATGAACATATAGCGTAGATCCGGTAAATGCAGTTTCCAATCCAATCAAGGTCTCCAAAACCTTATGCACCATGGTCACCCAGGTGTCCTTTTCGGCGTACTCTACACAATAACACAAGTGACACTCTCCATATAGGAATACTGAAAGCAATCAGATCAAGTGTCATGGCAACATATCTCAACGTTTCAGGGAGAATTAGTCTCCACACTTAGTTCAAAGATCAAAAACGCAGCAAGCTGAAAAATAGAATGATCCGGCTCCTCACTCGATACCTTCCTTCTGAAAGTAATCAACGGGAGCCTACGGATCTCCATAACAACTTACGCAATTTCCACTCCTAGTACCTGAATAAATTTTACGTTTCTCAGGTTCATTGATATGTTATTACCACAGATCTACACATAGTACGAATGCAGTCAAGCAACCTTTCAGTAGGTATCATCAGGATCCAGTCCCTCATACCTTTACTTATTGGACGGTTAATTCAGAGTATCACAATCGGCATACAATAATCATACCTATAGCACATGTCATCAAATCAAACAGAACCCGTTTTACAAATACTGTCTTATGGCAAAAATAGAACACTCTTTGGTGATGGTTTTAACAGTTTCTTATATGACGACAACTGCAAACCTAGATCATATCAAAGTCTTTTCATAAATAGGTGATAATGATCCACTGTTCTTGTCATCTCAGTCTTTTATAAATATATATGTATATATAGTCATCCTGTGACCCATAGTTTATGGTATAAAGCATCATACGGTCCGTGGTGTATTAATAACCCCACTACTGCAAAAGTTCAACCTTGATGACGACACATGGTAGAGGTTCCATCTATGCTGCAACTGGGAATGTTTTTATGACTCGCCACTCAGCAAAAGTTCTTCATTTCTGGACACTGGAGACATGCATTCACTAGATCGATTGTCACTCATCTCAATGGATATGTCCATCCCAGACCCTAGCTGCAAAGCATCAGGGTTAGGAAAATGCACTTGAGTACCCATAGGTACACTCGCCATGGATACAGGAATGTCCAGGGTGGATGGACGATGGTTCCCAGACATAGAACCAGTCGTCACAGGTAGGTCCATTGGAGGATCCACCATCATGGATTGTTCAAGTTCGTTTTCAGGAGCCATAAGCGCCTCAGCATCACGGATAGACAGACGTAGGTCAGCCTCTGCAATTGCATCGTTCAGCTCCATCAGTATCTGAACCGCCTCTCTAGTCTCACTTTCCGTTATCTGGTAAGGTGACTGACAAGAGGTGGTATCGAGTATTGGTGTTGAGACAGGAGTCGAGTTATATGACTCTGCCTGCAGTTCATTCACCACCATCCTCGCTAGAGTGGACACCCCGGCTGGAGTATCCATAGTCTCAAAGGAAGACACGGTTGTGTCCACCCCCATTGTAGTATACTGCATCGTCTTAGCATCAGACGACACAGAGGTAGACGTCACAGCAACAGATGTCACCGAGACAGGTGACACAGGAACAGACGTCACAGCCACGGACGTCTTAGGAACAGACGTCACAGCCACGGACGTCTTAGGAACAGACGTCACAGCCACGGACGTCTTAGGAACAGACGTCACAGCCACGGACGTCTTAGGAACAGACGTCACAGGAGCCAACTCCGATGACCCACAGGCCATGGAGGTGGCAGCCACGTAACTGCAGTCGGCCTGGTGCGCCTCGTCTTCTGTAGATGGAGGTGGAGGACTCCTAGGGGTATTACTAGCCCTGGAGTCGGCTCTCAACCTTTGTGCGTATGCATCACCGTCAAATCCTAAGGGAAGAGGGGCAGAACCCCGTTCAACCCTGTACACACTCTCGTCGTACCAACTTGACAATGGTATCTCATAGCAGTCTTCGAAAAACTCAGCCAACTCTTCATAGAAGTCATCGTTCTGCTGAGCTTCCTTTCTATAGCTAGAAAATTCTTCTGTTAGACCACCAATTTCGTGTTCTAACTTCCGAATAATTTTGGTTTTTAGACTAATTTCAGTCCTGGCAGCAGTTAGCTTATGTTCAGCAGAGCTGACCATATCCTTACTGCGATCCAACTTGACTTTGAGATCATCAATTAAAAATTGACTTTCCATACGAGATTTTTCAATATTCAATCTCAAATCATCTACTATTCTGCTTGAGGTTGCTACCATGTCATCTCGTTGTCCCAACTGTCTTTTGAGGGCTTCATTCTCCTCAGTCATTTTGGACATTTTAGATAGGAGTTCTGCTTTAGCAGTCTCCACTTTCTCTAATTCGGCCAAACGACTTTCCTTTACCAATTGCTCAGCTTGAGCCCTAGCTCCTTGCAGAGCTAGTTGACAAGCGAGATCCAGTGTGTCAAATGAACTTTTAAGTCCAGTGACATACTGTTCTTTCAGAAGATTCCTGATACTTATATTCTCAGGGTGATCAATATCACCAGTCAGCTTAGGCAGAGGAACCGACTCCAAAGAGATATCTTCCTCACCCACTCCAGCTGATGGAGAGTTTAGTGAGAGATCCCCCATACAGGTAGATGGTGATGGAACGGAGGATAGTCTACGACCAATCTCCTGTTCCTTCCTCATCTCTGTTTTACTTGATTGAACCCTGCCTGTGGGTGGGGTGAATTTCTGGTCCACCCAATCATCCCCCTCAGATTGGAAATCAATCGTTCTATAGGTCATTTTAGATTTGGAATCCTCTTTCCCACTTACTGACTCTATCTTCCCTGTTACATACCCTTGACTATCAGTAGAAGTATTTTCTGTCCTTAATATCTTCCTTGATACTCCCGGGTTCCCTCTAGCTTCAGAGATTGTGGTAGGAGGTATTACCTCCTCTCCCACAAATACACAGTCATCCTCCTCCTCTACAGGAGAAGCCAACAGGTCATTTACCATTTTCTCCTCTATGGCTAGCCTTGGGCTAACAGCAACCCTCGGTAATGATCCGCCAGAGCCCTCCTTGTTGGATTCAGTAGTGTTCCTACTAAACCCACAGGAAGACCCTGGAGCACGTCTTTTGGTTGGGGTCGATCGGCCGTCAGGTGATGAGTCTAGCCTAGCAGAAGCTGAGGACTCCTCTGAACCTGTGGTCCGCATCTCTCCTAAGGTAACCGAGACAGGAGTGTACACTCCATGGTCCACAGTTTTACCTTCAGACAGCATTCTACCTTTAGGAGGAGTGGCCAACTCCATTTAACTACGATAATCAGAGGCTTTCTCCGGAAAGTCCTGAATGTAGTATGGCCACGCCTTTCGATTCAACCACAACCTTCTCGGGTTATGGTTGAACACCAAGGTGTATGCCAACCCCTGTGGTACCCTTACACACTTTTCTCTGTCCGTGAGTCCTAAGGCCTCCGGACTATTCTCGAGAATATCTAGATTGGACATAGCAGTTTCAGCCTTCATATGGTGTACATCCACTAAATGCCTTATCATACAGCCCTTTCTAGATGTGCTGAAAGGTTCACCACCTTTCATACATTTAACTGAGCGATTAGACTTGGCCCGGCACTGCCACATCATCTTGGAGTGCGCGTGGAACTCCATTAGATGTCGTGCGAACTGGTACAGGTCCAAATACTCAGCTATTGGATTTCTATCCATACACTCATTGAATGGGCATTGCCCCGAACCTATTCTCCAACCTCTACCAGGTTTATAAGTAGGCATACCCGGCGGGACAAATGTCATCCAGGCCCATTTCAACCGATCTCTATCCTCGTTGGAGAGGTCGGCAGCCCTGTATGTCCCCATACTTTGCTTTATAACCTCATCCCAGAACTTGTACGCTTGATGTGCCCCTGAACTAGTATGCTCTAACCAGAACTCCATATCCCTCTCTGTATCTTCGTAGGATGGTAGCCTAGCTCGGCTCCCTATCTCCCCAGTAACCTCTCCTACATAGGGTCTGGACTTAGAATTATCGGAAGGAGATCTGAATAGTTTAGTACATTTCTTCTCGTTGAACTTGTCCAACTCTTGGATGTATGCCCCCCTGCATATCCTACTCCCGGGAATCACTGCATCCGGCTTAAATTTCTCGAATTTAGCTGCTAAATGCATTACTGCCATGTTTGGAATACGTTCCGGAGTTGACTGTGTAGGGGCATTCCAATCGGGTACAAAGTTACCATGCACCGGATGTAAACCATCCGCACGGTCATACGACATAGCACCCCACGGAGCGCCCACTGGAATGTCACTGACCGAGTGCACCGGTATCCCGGGCATATTCGGGTCAGTCCGGGTCACTCCCGAAGAAGGTGGTGACGCAATATTCCCAACCTGGAACAAGGGAAATCCCCCGGCCTCGAGTCCTTTCAACCCCGGCCCTGACACGAACCCCCTAGCCTGCGCCACTGATAAACCCATATCTACCAGTTTCCTTACATGTTCTCCCCGCGCTAGGAGATACTGTGTGGTTTTAACCTTTTCAGTTCTCCTTATCTCCGAGATATTACTGTGATTTCGGCGTCTCACACCCCTATTCTTCATCTTAGCCGGTGGTTGATACACAAATTTAGGTAAATCTGCATCCCGAAATCGTTTTGGAAGATCATACTCGACCGGAGCTGTTGACTCCAGGTCCCCCAAAGCTAACAATTCTCTCTGTTCCTGCGACAGAGGGGTAACTTCCGTCGAGTGACTCCTTCTATGGGAGTCCCCCGACGGATAGTTATCCGCCATGATAACTACACAGAGGGCGGCCCAGAGGAGCCCACTCTACAAATGAGCTTAAATGAGTAGTAGAATCAGGAAAATTGTTACAAATGTGTCCTCCTGTACTACCTCACTTTAGTGTCTCCTCTCTCCCTCACATGTAGATGTTCTAACCGGTGTTTTACATACGCGGAGAGAGGTGCCTTCGCATCCACCCTCTCCAACGGTATGTGCAGGACTGACGCTTTCCGCGCCAAACCAGCATGCGTGCGCATTCAAGCGCAAAGGATCACGGGTACCGGATAGCCCTTCCCGAAGAAGTTATCCGGTATTATCCGAAGAAAACCGGGTGGCGGAGTAAACTGCGTAGTAGTTGCAATCTTCGCCGGGTTCTCTCGGATTGTATTTTACACATCATTTCAAGTAATAGCAATTCTTTAGTTTGTCACGGCTGTATTATTTGTAGCTTATGAACCTTCAGAACGCTGTTTAAACAAACATTATAAAAAAATACGTGTCAAAGTAAATTTCTTTGGTTGTCCGAACAAATTCGGAATACGTATGAGTCCCATTCTCATGTTGTTGTAACGAGTTCTACACCCGTACTTTCTACATAATATTTCTTACTAGGATCCTCATATCTATCCTTAGAAAAATTACTGACTAGGTTTGATTGGATTTTAATCCGAAACCATCACGACAAGTACTAAATGGGAAACCAACTCACAGACCATAGCATGTAAACATTCAAAACTAACTTTAGTAAAGCAGAACGTTGGGTACCCCAATGCCATCTACTGGTCAATTTCACCATTATTCCCGTCACAAAGACTAAAGAATAAAATCCGGTATTTCTCGTTGTGTTTTTGACAATTAGCACCAGTTACGCAACTTTCCGGGGTTTACCGGGTAAGTCCTTGGAGACCCGAACTATTTCGGGTAACCACAACAAACAAACCAAGCCCCGCCGCTCTTACGTAACAGCACCTCGACCCGCTATACGAGCACTTCTACGTATGGGTCCTTGGGGTTTCTTCTTCTCAATTACTGTAGGAACCTCCCTAGTTCCCTTTTCAGTAACCAACTTCTTCTTTTTCTTCCTACCATCGACTTTTCTAGCTGGCGTTGCTTTTCTAGTCTTCTTTGTAGGCGGGGGTGCCGTAACCTGTGTTTTACGCACCCACCTGGGTTGGGGCATTGGCACTTCTACCAAAGGCTCATTCTCATCGCCGGGCCGGCGACCTAGCCAAGGCTTCAGGCGATCCACATGGCCTGCAACTATCTTGCCTTTCACATTCTTCAACAACACAGTAACATCCGATATTACTTTTGTCACCTCAAATGGCCCATCCCAACCTTTCGAGATTTTTCCATGTACAGGTGGCTTCAATCTCACCACCTTCTGTCCAACTACATACTTCCTCTCTCTCAAGCCTGTATCATACCCTACTTTCTGATGGATGGCCGCTTTCTTCAAATGGCCTCTCACCAATGCATAGCCTTCCCGCAATTCTCTACGCAGAGATTCCGCAAATGCCACACGGCATGGGACATCCTTTCTCCGCAGTACACTGCCAAAGACCAAATCTGCAGGCATTATGATCTCAGATCCAAATACCAAGCTGTTAGGAGTGCAGCCAGTTGAAGCATGCACCGTACCGTTGTATGCATGAGCCACATACTGGGAAAACGTGTCCCAGTCATCCTGATTAGAATTAACCAGTGTGGTCAGCCCTTGAATCAACGTGCGGTTGAATCTCTCAACCATCCCATCCGACTGCGGTCGGTACGGATTAGTGCGTGTCTTAACTATGGCCAATTCTTCCAGCATCCCCTGAAAGAGACGCGATTCAAACTCCCTACCCTGGTCTGAATGTAACATGAGAGGTGCGCCAAATGTTAGTACCCACTCCTCAACCAAAGCTTGTGCGCAAGTTAATGCCGTGTGATCCTTCATTGGGATCACCCTCACGTACTTTGTATAGTAGTCTTGTACCACCATCATGCACACGTTGGAGTTTGGAGTTGTCTGGAAGCCAGTGATTATATCAATGGCTATCCTCGCAAATCTGACTCCGAACAGTTCTTGTCTGAGAGATGTTTTACCTTTCCCAGGGCCCGGCTTCACCAGGCAACACGTCGGGCATTCACTCAACCAACGTATTACGTCCTTAGACATCCCAGGCCAGTAATATCTCCTCGCTAGTTTGTCCAAAGTCCGTTTCCTGCCAAAATGAGCGGAAGTCTGATGACCATGGAAAAACTCGAATACTTCCCATCTCAGAGAAGCTGGCAAGACTATCTGTAGCCTTCTTCTGGCTTTGCCCTCCAGAGTTTTCCATCTACACAATAGGCCGTCTCGCACTACCAACTGCGACCATTGGCCCACCAAGTTCCTTACTTCCACACATTCTAATGACAGAGCAGGTCTGACGGGACGAGCAGCTCTCTCCAGGATCAGATTCCGTATCATATTGATACCATCGTCCTCCTGCTGAGCTTCAAGTATGGACTCCGCCGACCAAAACACCAAGTTCTCTTCCCAGGCCGGATCAAAATTCATTATTGGCGCCACCAACGCGTTATGTATGCCACAGTCTTCACAGTCCATTCTTGCACATCTTCGGATTGGTCTCCTAGACAAACAATCCGCATTCACGTGCTTCACTCCGCTCCGATGCTGAATCTGGGTATTCTCTATCCCTAATTCAGACAACGCAGAGATCCATCTGCCCATCATCCCATCTGCCTCCTTGAAATTAAGGAGCCATTTCAAGGATGAATGGTCTGTTCGTAGAATAAAATTCCCACCATACAAATAATGGCGGAATTTCTTTGTGTATACTACTATGGCCAACAACTCTCTCTTGGTGGTGCAATAATTGCGTTGAGTTTTACTCAAGCTGTTGCCAGCAAATGCCAAGGGCACTTCCCTACCCTCCTGTACTTGGGATAAGACAGCGCCTATGCTATCGTTGCTAGCGTCGGTGTCCAGGATGAACTGATCACCCTCAGTAGGATAGCTCAGCACAGGAGTTACCGTGAATAACTCCTTCAGCTTCTGAAAGGCTGTCCAGCTGATTCCGTCCAAATAAACGGTGGTAGCTTCAACATTCCTTTCCTTTTTCCTACTACTAGCGCCTGTAAAGGAGCCGACACCTCAGCAAATCCGGGAATGAAATCGCGGTAGTATGAGCAAAAACCCAAAAATGACCTCACTTCTTTCTGGTCCTTTGGTGTTGCCCAACTAGCTACTGCCTCCAATTTCCCTGGATCCGCCGAAATACCTGTGCCACTGACTATTCGGCCCAGCTATTCCACTGATTGCCTGAAGAACTTGCATTTCTTAGCTTTCAGTCTCAGGTTATAGGATCTCAGTCGATCCATCACCATGGTCAAATTCGATAGACACTCCTCCCGAGTTTTCCCGAAAACTATGATGTCGTCTAGATAAACCAGACAGTTTTTCCACAACAATCCCCTTAGCATTGTCTCCATCATATTCTCGAAAGTAGCCGGAGCATTGCATAAGCCAAATGGCATTACATTGAACTCGAACAACCCCCTGTGGGTTGTGAATGCTGTCTTTTCCTTATCCTCTGGGTGCATCCCAATCTGCCAGTACCCTGACTGGAGATCTAAGGTACTAAACCAGTGATTACCTCCCAAGGAATCCAGACTTTCGTCAATGCGTGGCAAGGGGTAGGCATTCTTCCTCGTAATCCCATTTAGTCTCCTGTAATCTATACAGAACCGACAGGTGCCATCCTTTTTGGTAACCATTACCACCGGACTAGCCCATGGACTATCTGAGGGCCTTATTATCCCTTCCCCTAACATCTTGTCCACCTCATCCTCCAATGCCTGCTTCTTAGACAACGGGAGGCGCCGGTATGGCAAGCGCAATGGTGGGCTAGAACCGGTGTCTATCCGATGAGTTACTCGGTCAGTTCTACCCAATTGCTCCCCTGGAGCGGAGAACAAGTCTGCATTCTCGCATAATAGCTGAGCCAGACTCTGTTTGTCCTCTTCCGTCTCCAAGTGGCTATCTGTCACTAACGGTAAAAGATGCAGTGGCAATCCATATCCTTCCTTCCTATCCTGCTCCCCAGTGTCTTGCAATACCACTGGCATAGCGGATGGATCCAAAGCTCCTATTTCCACTGCTCTTTTTACTGCTAACTCTACTTCTGGTGAGTCAGCTCTTCCTACCACGTCAGCATATGTTACGTCCCCAAAGGTCGTCCCTTTTTCCAGGTACACATCCTGAAAAGTCATATTACTGACTGGTACTACTGTCCGTCTTGAACTCTGCACTAAGGCACTGGTGGAAACCAACCCCAGCTTACCCAAATGCTGCTGATTCGGTTCCACCACCCCCATGCGGTCGAATTCCATTTCCCGGCAGTATACAACTACATTGCACACATGGCGGGGAGGAATTCGCACTGTCTGAGAGACAGACGAGACGCCTGAAATCCGGCGGAGTACACACTGGACCTTCATCTCTTGTGGATACTGAAGAGTGAGTTCCCCTGTCACACTATCCAATACCGCTCCATACAGAGAACAAAAATCTACTCCCAAGATTCCCTCATCCGTCAATTCAGCTACAGTTGTTGAAACAACAAATGAATGTTGATTCACCCAAAAGGGTATCACCTGTCTGCCATGTGTCCGCATATGAGACCCATCAGCACTTCTGACCGACCCAGACCCCACAGGGTTAGTCGACAGACCTGCGAGCTTCTTGAAGAAATGGTGACCCATCATGGAGTGACTAGCTCCAGTATCAATCAGAAATTCCCCCGAGCAGCCCTGAATCTGCACAGGCAAGTACCATCTCTTCCCTTGTAAAGGAGAAGGTTGCAAGGCAAATCTCTGGATTCCAGCTTCACCGCCCAAGTCATATCCCCTCGAGTTGAGAAACTTAACTATAGGATCATCGGGTTTGAGTCGCGAAGCACAAAACCTTTCTACTTCTTCCGCCAACTCAATTCTGCGGACAGTGTCCAGATGAGCTAAATCTTCAACACCTTTCTCGTCCGTTCCCTGGGGCCCATCTCCACCTGGCGGATCAGACTCAGGTGCGGCTAACCCCAGCGGTTCCCATGAAATGGAATCTTTTGATTCTCCCCTGATAGTACCTTTGACAATCACAGGTGGGGTTGTTATCTTGTCATCGACAACAACCCCTGTTAGTTTTCCGTCGGTGGTGGGCTTTGGTCAGAAGAGGGTCCGTCTTTTTGTTTCTCGACCGATGATACATTCTTAGTATCCTTGGACCAACATGTCCTTGCAAAGTGACCCTTCTTCCCACAATTATAGCATTTCGTGTCTTTGTTGGGTTTCCCCTTACCGCGACCACGAGTTGCGACCTTTTCAGCCTTCTCAGCCTTACTACGCTCCTCCATGACTTTTCCGATCATGGTCTTCAATGCACCCTCCTCTGGCGCTTGAGCGTCTGATCCTGGAACCTTTCGTCTTACATAAAAAGAACGACGTCCTTTCCATTTAGGATCTATTGCTGCCACCTCTTGCACTCCCTCTGTAGACAGTTCAACCTCTTCTACGGGCATCTCTATTACTGCTACAGGGGCTGCCTCTACAGTTTTCAACAGCTTCCTCTTTCTCAGAGCATCTTCCGTAAGCTCGAAGATATCTGCTAGTGACATAGTGGTCTTCCACTGTGAAGCAATCTCGCTCGACAATCTTTCGTCTTTAAGTCCATCTATATACAGGCTGGACAACTTCCTTACCAGCCATGGATCACTTGGACTCATAGATGCAAATGCTTCTGCTGCTAGCACTCTGAGAGCCATTCCAAACTGTCTGTGCCCTTCACCGGGCTTCTGAACTCACTGCACGAAAATAGAGGTTTAAGAGATATACTTCATACTTATTTCTCATGCCAACCCCATCCAACCTCAGTATATCCCATGACAACTTAGGTCTTGAGGTTGTCATGAAAAATACTGGACCTTTATACCACGGCAAACTGGGTGGGGAAATTGTCATGGAATTTACTGAAGCTTTATACCACGGCAACCTTGGTGGGGAAGTTGTCATGGAATATACTGAAGCTTTATACCACGGCAACCTTGGTGGGGAAGTTGTCATGGAATATACTGAAGCTTTATACCACGGCAACCTGGGTGGGGAAGTTGTCATGGAATTTCCTGGAGCTTTATACTACGGCAACCTGGTTGGGAATGACCAACAGAGCCCATGCTTTGTTTCGAAAATTATTTCAAATTATAATAGGAAAAATCTGAAATTTTAATCCGATATAGATTAGGATACCTCTATAGCCATCTATGAAGACTTATCTACATTTATTTAAGAAAAGTATGATATAAAATATAGTGTTTTAACACCTCCCCCCATTACCACCACCCCCCCATTACAACCCCCCTCCCCCCCCCGACACCTCTCAGTCACACCTGTAGCTCACACCTTGCTACACCCATACATGAGCAGTGTACAACAAAAGCCACATGGCACATCTATGTAGGTCATAGGTTATGGAACATTTGTATAACATGCACACATGTTACAGACACTACATGAAGCCATAAAGTAATATTTTCATTATACATGTATATCATAGAGTAGACCACTCCACTGTATTCCTTGTACATGTACACCCCCTCCACTCGCTTATACAATCAGTACTTATACTATAGTGTAATATGAGCTCTGTGTGTTTATTTATATAAATTATCTCATTTATTAAATACATAAGTATATAAGTATTGCATTCAGTATTAACAGCAGTGTTTCCCACCCGGCCCTACCTGTCCCAGGGCCGGCTACAACCCACCACAGTGCTTCCTACCTGACCCTACCTGCCCCAGGGCCGGCTACAACCCACCACATTGCTTCCCAGTCGGCCCTACCTGGCCCAAGGCCGGCTACAACCCACCCCACTGCTTCCCACCCGGCTCCACCTGCCCCAGGGCCGGCTACAAGCCACCACAGTGGTTCCTACACGGATCGACCTGCCCCAGCCCAGGGCCGGGTACAAGTGGAGAAATTGGTGGAGGGGTGCAAAAAATAAAGTGGTCTATTGTATAAATGAAAAACATTAGTGTATGCATATATATATATGGCTTCCTTCAGTGATGGTATGGTGTGTGCATACTATGTACATTTAGTGTACCCAATGACCTACAAAGCTGTGTGCACTGCCCATTGTGTTGGTGTTGCAGGGTGTGAAGAGTGGGGGAGGTGGGGGGGTGTTAATACACCATACTTGAAATCATTCTTATCATAGATAATGTAAATTAGTCTTTATAGATAATGATATCATATTCCAGCACAGCAGGCTTCCTACCCGGTCCCACCAGCCCCAGGGCCGGCTACAAGCTACCACAGTGCTTTCTCCCCGGTCCTACCAGCCCCAGGATTTAGGTAGAATTTAACCCCAAATTTCCATGGTCTTTAATGGGGTTTCAGTAAAATATAGCACCCCTGACTCCCCATGTGCTCTCCACGGTGGTCAATGCCAGACTGATCCCTCAGCCAATCAGAAGCAAGTCTCGTGCTAGTCACATGACTAGAGCTGCACAAACTATATAATGGGGGTGCAGTGTGAACTCGTCAGTCCACTGCTGTCTGACCATGGGAACACACATTATGCCTACACCTGCCTGCCTCCAGCCTGCACCTACCTCCTGCCTACTGAAGAGTTGCCTGGCTACACAGCATCAAATTTGATATTTTATTTTCAAATGATGAAATGCTAACCCCCTGAATAAAATATACCCCCCATCCCAAGAGGTGGCAAAATATCCATGGTTTCCCTGGGGTTTAGTGAGATTAAAGTGAGAAATATCCCTGGTTGTCTTGGGGTTTAATAAGATTAATACAAAAAAATACCCCTGGTTGTCCTGGGGTTTAATGAGATTTAACTGAGAAATACCCCTGGTTGTCCTGGGGTTTAATGAGATTTGAGTGAGAAATACCCCTGGTTGTCCTGGGGTTTAATTAGATTTAAGTGAAAAATACCCCTGGTTGTCCTGAGGTTTAATGAGATTTAAGTGAGAAATACCCCTGGTTGTCCTGGGGTTTAATTAGATTTAAGTGAGAAATACCCCTGGTTGTCCTGGGGTTTAATTAGATTTAAGTGAAAAATACCCCTGGTTGTCCTGAGGTTTAATGAGATTTAAGTGAGAAATACCCCTGGTTGTCCTGGGGTTTAATGAGATTTAAGTGGAAAATATCCCTGGTTGTCCTGGGGAATATTAAGATTTAAGTTAAATGTAACTGAGGTTGTCCTGGGATATTAAGTAACTTAAATTCCATGCAAGCGTACCTTTAAGAGAAATAAATTCTCCTTAAATCCCATTCAACCCGAGGTTGACAGGGATCATTAAACTCCATTATATTAGTTGCAACCAGAGATTTACATGAGATATACTGGGCTTTAAGATACACTTAAATCTGCAGCTTCGTGCAGTGACTCTTGCCTCTAGCTCAGATGCGGGATCCGCACCGGATGTGGAACCTAAAGCCCAAGAAGCTGTTTCCACTAATCCCTTGTACGTTCTTCCCCCGCTTAATTCAAAGCTTGTTAGGGCGGGATCACCAGGACCATCCTGCAGACACCATGACAAAGCTGCAAGGCACTCATCGCCTTCCCAACCATTATGTCTCATATCTGCTGAAAATCGTGTGAACCATTTTCTCCATGGAACCGAGCCATCATACTGCTTCATCTTGATCGCCTGTTTCCTCACAGGTGTCATCCCCGTTCTCAACGGTATATCAGCCTGGCTCAAAGCATAGTCCACTGCCTTAAAGTTCCCCACGTCATTCGGTACCGCATCAATCCCCAATCTTCTAATTGCTGGATTGCTCTGGAACACTGCCTCATCTTCCATTGACATATTTCCCCTATGTTGATAGGGTGTCCCACTCTGGTTAGTACCTCCGGTCCTTGGTGTATACATGCTTCCTGGAGTTACATGACTGCCAGGTAATGGGGGAGGTGGTATATTGAACATAGGCCTCGCGTTCCCATAACAGTTATCCGGTCCCACATTACCCCATCCCCCGTAGGAGGTGTTAGGCCCAGCCAGATTCCCTTGACCTGGCGGCCGAGCATTCATGTATGCTCCACCGGGCAAACCTGGTCTGCCTACTGTAGACACATTTACCGGAACTGTAGGAACTTGCCTTGTCCCCGGAGCTGGAGTAGAATGAGCACCTGGAGCTGGAGCAGTGTTAACTGGTCCCACAGGAGGCTTGTTCCCTGTAGCCTGGGCTACCGGAACGTCTCCTTTTACTCCCTTAGTGTCATTCTCCACACTCACCGATTCTGTTTCTTCAAGAAAGCAATCTAACTTTTCCTGAAACAGTTTTTCAACTCTACCACACAGTTCTAACATGAACTCCTCATTCTTATCAAACTTACTGCCATGCATCGATGAGTGTCCACTCACACTGGATAACATATCTGCTGTATGTATCACCATGGAACTATCTAGATCCTCAGTGACAGGTGGTTTCACTACCTCCTCCACCGTATTGACTATAACTACTGAGGGCTCGTCGGCAGTCACAAAGGTCTCATCTCTGGACACCTCCTGCGCCTTTCCCACCGGGTCCCCAATATCCTTCGTCCCTTTTGGTTCTAGCTTATTCATCATGTGATTTTCAGCTTGTTGAGCTAGTGCCTCTAACTCTCCCAGCTTACTATCCTGCTTCTTCAACAACTCATCATACTGCGCTACTTGTAACTGTCTTGCTAGAATCTCGGAACTAATTTCTTTATTCCGCACCACTAGCTTTTCTGTTTCAGACTTCAGTCTGACTTCAGTACCCTCAAGTAGACCCACATTGACAGAAATCTGCTCCAGATGTTTGATCTGAGCTGCATGTTCCCCAATGTTTCCTGACCTTTTTGCCAAAAAACTCTTTTCAAAAGCTTCCCTTTCTTCCTTCAGCTTCCTGAGGGATTCTTCCTCTAGCCTTATCCCTTCCTTCATATGGTCATGCTCGTTTCTCAATCGGAGCGTCCTTATGTCCTCCAGGCTCAACCTTTCCCTGGGCTCATAAGGCGGAACCTCTAGACCAGGTATTGTCAACCTAAAAGGATCCGGGAACAGCTTATCTCCTCTGGAGATTCCATCTCCCCTGGAGGTTACCTCAGCTGTCTCTTCCCCCTCCTCAGGAGTTTCATCTAGGTCGTCTCTTTTGACAACCTCAACTCCTTCCTGACTAACTGGGACTACCACTCTAGTCCCTCCCACTGCTTCTACAGTGGGTACTGGTCTACGTTCCCATCTCACTGGTATAGCTACTGTACCCTCCAGACTAGGTATACTAGAGTCACTATCCTCTCCAGCATCTTCCATGGTCACCTGTCCAAGCGTCACATCCTCCCGTGAGGTGTCCCCCACCTGGACAGGTCCTTCCATAACCCTATCTGACTCTAGAGCTGGACGTTTTGCTGGAGGATCCCCTTGTGAATCCTCAGATCTCACCTCGTGGGCCTCCTCCTCTCCTCCATGTCCAATTTCCCTACTCTGATTGAAAGTATGTACCTTCTGCCTAGCATTAAACCTCACCCTAGATCGTAATCTAGGACGCATTCCCTCCCCTTGGTTAGTAACCAACGGGGGAGGTACCTCCGTATCTGACATATCTTCACCACACAAAAGCAACCTGTAATAGCTATCCTTGAAACCTACCAATTCTGGTTCAAACATATAAGAGCTTACCTCTCAATTTCAGAAAGAAGAGTAAAAAAATAAATGTAAATCAATACTTACCCAAAGTGGTCACGGCACCAGTGTAGCTGTTGGCTATTCTAAGATAGACATCTGCTATGAAAAACTCCAGATTCGAAAATAGGTTGTTCAGAAATTACATTTTATTCATTCTGACATACGGCTCGTAATCATACAGACGGATAGCAACAATCAAATAGGCTTCTGAACACCAGTGGTCATATGAACATACAGGAGGTATACGCTCACGGTCTAGTACATAATTCCCGAGTTCCAAGGCTCTCTTCCATCTTGGTTAACTCCACTTGGATCAAACTCCCCCAGAGGGAGTTCTGTACCCGGAGTTGTGCACCAGTGCGTCTATCTCCTCTAGTTCCCCCAGAGGGTGGAACAGAGAAAGACGCAGGGTGACCAAGGTGGAAGCAGCGACAGGACTAGGCCTAAAAGGTACAACAGAGTTCGGGGAAGCTCTGTTGTGGAGCAGCCAAGCTGGCCGAAGTGCGCAGCAAGACTGGGTCCTCGATTAGCAGAACCCCAGGTCTTATGTACTGGTCGTTATGTAATTCTCTCCATTACTCGTAAACACTTGAGTTCCCGAGGAACTCCGGGTAACCACGCGCCGGTGCATCCGAGCCGACACCGTACCCGAGATATGTCGGGTGACACGTGGCGGTCACGGCTCAATGCACATAACCAGGCCGCGCTCCACCATTCCTCAGGTGGGCTTATATAACCTTATACTCGGCAGTAGACAGGAGTGCGGCCTGGATACACGACAACACATATACCAAATATAACTCCAACTGGTTCCATAGAAATAGTACAGCGGCGACCCACTACAGTACATTAATTCCACATGAAGATAGAAGAACCAGAGGGGATCACAAAGTCAAATTTAAAAGGGGCAGATTTCCGAACCATTTCATAAGCACAGATAAGAGCCCCTGGCATAGAGGTGTTGCTGCATGGGACAAACTCCCACCTGAAGTGCAGAAACTTGAAAAAATTGCTCAGTTTAAATACCAAGTAAAGAAACTAGAAGTGCCAAAAAAGTATAGGTAATTAGCTCGTAGAGAGATATGTACTCGTCGCATTTATTTTTCTCACGCACGCCCAAACTCTCCTCTGGTGATTCTCCCTCTTAATCTCCGTATAGTTCATTGGTATGTCTCTTTTATCTACTTATAATCACAACACTAAATCAGTATGTCTTGGTCAGTGCACCGGCTATCACTTCTGCATACACCGCTTGTTACCTGAGTGATTGTTTCCATACTTTCAACCAGGAGTTGATCTTCATTGTACAGCTGAGTAATTTTCAGGTAGGGTTTTAAGTAACATAGTCTGGTACATGACTGTATAGAAGGAGAAAAGCTAAGACAAGTCGCTCCAGTACCATTTATTTGGCCAATCAGGGTAACACTTCGAAGAATTTAGCTTATTTATTATGGTCTTGTACTACCTGACATACACATAGCTGAGGTATATAACATACCTCGGCGCGAGACAGGCATTTTGGCCTATTGATATACGGTAATGTTTATGCTTAGTAGTCTTCTGTATTGTATTGTATTGTATTGTTGTGTTGTAACACTGTCTATTATATTATAGTATGTACTGATACGAACTACCTCAACTTCAGAGATATTACTAAGTAAGGCTGTATCTGTTAGATACACGGAGAAAATGATGTAAACATAATAGCACTCAGGTGAATTGAGGTATTGACAGTCAGCTTCTGACTAATCTTTATAAATTAATGTATAAACTTTAGCTTACAGGTCTCTACTATTAGGCTGATTGTAGCTAGCCGAACTTATAAATATACATGTATATTATTATAAACAAGCATGAACAAATATAATGTTCAAAACAATTTAATCTTTGTAATTTCATAGATATTTCCGATATTTTGTACGGGATTTGACCACTCCCGGGTTGCTGAAGGTGGATGGTCCAGATACTAAGAAGCAATAAAACTGTTTAAACTTTAAACTTGAACTTGAACTTGGCATGATTTGGTGTCACTGCATTAGAACCATGGTTTCAACTGTTGACCTTTACCAACATTCTGTTTGTAAAGAGTTGAAGAAGAAATGGGAAAAAGTAAAAATGTAAGATAAAAATGACACTGCCTTAATTGTAAACATGAGTTATGGACCTGGGAATGAGTTATAGGGATTTGTTGTGCAGAGTAATTACA
Source organism: Harmothoe impar (assembly GCA_947462335.1). NCBI lineage: Eukaryota > Metazoa > Annelida > Polychaeta > Phyllodocida > Polynoidae > Harmothoe > Harmothoe impar. The sequence continues at coordinate 59,882,147 of OX381721.1, read as the reverse complement.
ACCTGACAGTTCTAATTAAGATATTGTGCAGAACAGATTAACACTAGATGTATATCTCCATGAGCATCTGACATATCTACAGGGAGGCAGAGAGAAAGGAAGCATGGGAGGAAGGGAGAGAGAGGCACAAATAGTCAGGGAGATCAACTGCTGTGCCCATTTATTTATCACTCATAATGTCAGTGACATGGACATTCCCATTAGCAAATCCTTGGGGAATTATATTATGGCTGACTACAGCACCAAACAGTTACCAACTTCCTACTTTCATTTCCCACCCAATCAGCAGAAACCACCCAACATCTTTTTGGGCTATTTTTAGGCTATTTTTAGTCATTACTTACTGTACACACTGTTCCTTATTTGGGTAAGTGGATTGCTGGTTGACATTTTTTCTTGGAACTACGGTAATATCATTTGCAGGTGCAGCAATGCCGGTGTCCATTTCCATTACTGATTCTACTGATTTATACATGCACATCGTGTCAGATGATTCTGCCTGCAGCGACGCATTTAAGGTAAAGATGGATGATGATGTCTGCTACGTGATACATATTGTATGAATGGTTATAGCTAGCACACTGTATTCTATGCTAGGAGAAAGACAACAGAGACAGAGCTCAGAGTTATAAATGCTTAGTATACAACTGGATAACTTGCTTCGAGGCAAGCTCTGCATATAAAGGCAACAGTATAGATCATCTTTATTATAAATATCTGATACAAATATCTGATGGCCATGATACAATAAAGAACTCTCTTGCTGATGATTATTTTATGTATAAAAAGGTCTTCTCATTTATTCACAAGATGTATGACGTACTGGAGAAACTGGTCTCAGTTTACGTTGTGTTATGTACAGCTCTGTTCTCACAGAGTTCACAAAGACTCATCTCGCTACTAACTGGTGCTATTGGAGAATGGCAATATGAAAAAGAGGACAGTCCTTCCTACATGTAAGAATGATATTAACATCCTTTAATCATGATTACACCTGACAGAAGAGACCCCCCCGGAAAGCATCTCAGTTCAGTACTGACAGAACTTACAAAGGTGTGCCTTTCTTGTCTCATGTGTCAAACAGGTATGGGAGTAATAATGGGGGATGAGGGATGAGGGGATGAAACAAGATAGAGCAAGACAGAGCAACATACATGTCAGGAACTAAAAAATTGTATGTACACATAGTAGATATATATGATGTTCTTAACCATAAAATATCGGATCTTTTAAACCTTGCTTTAACAAATGAGAAAAACAATCATGATACTTTGTCATGAATCATACATGTATATTATGTTACAGTGTTTCTATAAAACAATGAAAAATAAATCTCTAAATGAAGGGGAAAATTGTGTTCCTGAAGGACACAAAGTTTGTGTTAGCAATTGATCCTTATCCAAGTCATAAATGTGTCACCATAACATTTTTCTGCAAGCAGGCAGGGGACTAGTTAAGTGGATGAACACCTTATATATTATCACCTGTAATATTGAAGTTTTCTGATGATCATCAAATATGACAGAACATACACTCAGGGCTGAATTTCACTCATGTTATGTTAGAACTCCTTAGGACTCGCTTGTCTCATGTGTCAATGGACCTTGGGACTAGAATTGGGGGATAGGGCTTTTTAGAACTACCAATCAGGCCCTTTTAGTCATGCCAACTCCCTCTCCGCTTCATCAGGCATCAGGCAGGCCCCAATACTTCAGTGTTGATGCTGTCTGGAAGTATCAGCATAAAGAGGGAAAAAAAGTTTTTTTCGGTAACATGGCAAGAAAATGTAGGCTCGGTAGGTCAAATTCTTTTTTTAGTAAATATTTTTTTTACATGAAAGTACTACCAAGCCTCTCTGAAGACCCCAGAATTGACCAAAAAGGGATGAAAATAATAAAAAAAATCTCATTAAAATTGCAAAAAAAAATGTAAGGTCGGCCCGGTTTTGATAGGGTTAGTTGGGTGACCTGAAACAAACCTTTTTTTAAATTTGGCCTGACCAAGGATATATGAGCCCTATACATCCCTTAACAGCCTAAATGGATAGTAATGAATATATTTTACAAACATGGCCATGTGTCCTTTCATCTCTGTAATGCACTAGTGTACACCCACACTGTGCAAAAACAGAGGAGACCATTATCAAACAAAAGTAGTGCCATGATAATCATTTAACATTACCTTAGAGCATTCTAAAAGTAAAAGTATAAGCTAGGTGTACCCATCATAACCATGGTGTCAATATCATGGAACCTTTAGGGCTAATACCAATCCAAATATTGCTGTGTCACAGGCAGGCCAGGGGGGGGACACTTACTATAAATTGTATACACGGGTGTGCGGCTGGCAAGGGTAGTTTTTGAGGAAAATCCCTCTCACCAAAGGTCCTGCCCCACATCCGTGTCAATTCAAATTTGAGTGTCCCCCCCCCCCTGGGCAGGCAGCCCTGAGGTATAATAACAATAAGCTTGTTATCCAATCTACCCATGCTGATACAGTATACATTAACTTATTGGCAGGTGTTAAATCTGTTTAATCTGTTAAGTCAATATGACTCACCAGCCCAAGGCTACCTAAATATCTACCAAAACCAGTTTAGTGTTACACTTGCTTACAGGTTATTATAACAGTGGTGTCCCATGGTGCAATAGAGCATAGGTCCTTGTGGTATTATCAATAATTAAGTAATGGCAGTGTCTCAATTGAGTAACTTGTGTAACAAACATCAAACAGTACATGTCATCCCTACAACTGTTTCTCTCTTTGTTAATTTTTCATCTATACACAATCACACTTAAAGACCTCTGCCCTATCCTAAATAGTACCCTCCCTTTCCCCTCTCATTCCTACGCCTTTATCCCTGGTAAGACTGTACAAGCATAAATTAACACAACTGGCAGTTGTGCTTGATTTGGTAAGGCTATGATCTGGTAGCGATTGGAGGGAACTTGAACTTAATTTAAGTTAAGTCATCAGACTACCATTTTAATTCACGTATAGCCCTTTGAAGATACTACTGTACATATTCTAGGGTCATTAGGCCTAAGTAAATTGCAACATGTTAAGTTATGATGATGACAACACTTTAACACATGCATATATAGATTGATATTAATGTAAATGTTAATATGAATATGAATATGGAGATGGTAGCAGCAGTTACATCAAGCTTCACCATGCAGGACTCTCTTCTAGTGGGGGAAGTAATCTACCTAGAACTAATCTCCGGCTGCCAAGTGGTCCAGTCCAGTCCCAGTCCAGTCCCAGTTATGGCTGGCTGAGTTAGGGCGTTGTACATGTCTGCTGGACATCCGCCCAGGTCTGATCATCACAGAGGCAACTGAGCCAAGCCTACCTCTGAATGGGCAAGTGTGTTGGGGAACGGATAGCCACACTAGAATTTGAGGATAAGGCATGTTGATTGCAATTATCATATACGGAGCACTATGCTTAAGATAATTAAAGAAAATTCAAGATGAATCCACAGGTGGCAGTGCTAAAAGTGTTGCCTCTTTTTATAACTTCTTCACTAATAGTACTTTATGATAATCCTGAAGCTATACTGTTCCACTTTGACTTTGGTGAGGGGGCAAAATATTCTATGCTCTAGTATAGTTCTACGTAAATAAACAGTTCAATATAAGCCGCAGGATTGAAGCTTTAAAAATGCACTTTATCTTAGCTTGAATCTCTCCCCATCAGAAAAAAACAGTGTCAGCTCATGCTAAATCTATTATATATCACACCCCTCTTCTGGCACACACCATAATCCTAACACCACTGTATCAATACCGCAACCCTTTAAGGGCCACATAGTGTGTTTATCTAATATAACCTAAAGTATACAGGAATGCATCATAATGAGTTGTCTCACCAGGCCTGCATTCATGCATCATGCAAACCCTTCTGGGGTGTATTCACTCTGTAGGACTCACATACATCATGAGTAACTCTCCGGGATTGCAGAAATGGATCCCAACAACAAATTGCTTACCCAATTAAAGCACTGTGCGGCCCTTAACATATTAACCCGTACTATGTACACATTTATAGCCGGGTGAAGTCTCATGGGAATGGAGAGTCATTGTTGATCCAGGAGCTATTTACTCTGTCTGTGATTAATAGTATACATATGTACCAACTCCCTGCCAACACTCAGACATGAGGTGAACTAGACATGAGCGTGTTGCAGGTAACAGAATCAGAGGATATAATGTAGGTAGGAGAAATCTGTTCTGTTACATTAAAAAAAAGGCTTCACATTTGTATCTATATTTATTAATGTGATATGTTGTCATTGAAAGTTAAAGTGTGTTGAATTAAACATGAATCATGTACCCTAAAAAATATTACTTTTTGGGGCTTACTTTGCCTCAAAGTGCTCAAAAGAAACAAGTACTGTAGTCTGATCAGATATTTGAAAGGGGTCTAGGGACTGTTTCCTTAACACTGTAACGGCAACTTGTTTCCTAATGCACCATGTCTATTGCCATCAAGATGCATGAATGCAGCCCAGATGGGCTTAACTCACTGGTGCTGCCTTCATGCATAATGCAAACACATAGGATTCTTACACCCCAGATAGGATCAACGTGAAGCACCAAAGCAATCTTGCTAAGTTACCACACTACTCTAGAGGCATCATGCCTTTCATAAAGGGTTAACAGTTTGTATGGTTCTTTAAGGTTTGCTGTACAAACTACCTATGTATATACAAGGGCAAGGGGTTGTTGACATAACATGTTATTCACAGGATCCCCCAGTACAGCACCCAGCCACAATAATTGTACAAGCTAATGTAGTCTTTAATATAGGGTTCTACGGCTGAGTAGAAATACCTACACTTTTGTAAGAGAACCTAGAGAGGCAAGACGCTGAGTAATACAGACCAAATTCTGTTGTAAGTAAAGGAGGATTTCTCTCCCATTAGCCATCAGGCAGAAAGATCTCAGTGGAGGGAACTTTGAGGACTACCCTTGTGGGGGAATGCCTAGCAGCAAGCTCTGTGTGCTATTTGTACAGTGACATAAAGGGATTTCAGCTCATGGTGGATACTCTTTGTCAGAGCTGACTTTATTGATTATGGAAAAATACCTGTGAGATTGAACTTTAATCTTCAGGGCAGGTATTTATTTTTTGGATTTCTGGAAGAGGATAAGCTCCACATTTACTGGACTTCCTAGAATTTATTGTCTTTGCAATTTAGGTCAATTTAACCATTTAGAGAAACATGGTCATTAAGTTGATACAAGTGGCCAGTGGCAAGTGTCAGAATGGAACTGGTGCCTGTTTGACTGCAGATGATTTTGACTTTTGGTATGAAGCCATTCCCAAAGATGATTTTGATTCAGTTGAGACATATTTGAAGTCTGTTGGAGAAACCAGGAAAATTAAACTATTAAATGGACACATTTGTGATGGTTACTCTGAGTTTGACAAAATAAAGGGACTGACTCTAAATATTGTTAATAACCTTGAGTATGCTCAGCCCATGCACATAGCTTCCTACATGAGTATATCTCCATCTATGCCTACCATGTCATCTATGTCTTCCTGATCTCCATCCTGATGCTCAACTTTATCATTGCCAGTTTCAGCACGACGATCGCCACCCTGCAGGAGAACCAGCAGGCTGTGACCATCATACAGCGCCTCAGTATAGCCATGCAGGTGGAGTACCGTGTGGGGGCCGTGTTTCCCTGTCTTGTCCATGCACTGCACAAGTGGGCCTTTCAGTACTGCCCTGATGAAAAGGCTTTCTATGTAAACCGCCTGATTGGGAGGCATGCACCATAAATATCTTGTTAGGGTCAATTTGCAAATATATTCAAAATCAATCATGCTAATAGGACAACTGTCGCTCAGTTTGCGACTACTATTTTCCTTGATTCTCCCATAGATAGGTGTGACATTTATTCAACAACTGTGAAACTATAATATTTCACATACTAAGTCTTCATAGGGAAAAGGTTAGCGTGATACTTACAAGTCAGTTTTTTACACAAGTATGAGTTATATAATATTGATGAGGATTTAAGTTTTCTAGATAGCTATTTCTTCTTGTGTAGGTTTTTTGTTGTTAGTTAAAAGTAAGTACCAATCGCAGAACAACTTTGCAGACACCAGTAGCATTATGATAATCATAAAAACAAATATTTTGATGTAATTTATGTTTGATAGAGAAATTTGAAATAATTAACAGTGGCTGTCTGTAATATCATAAAAAGTATGTCTTGTTATATCATCATTTAAGATGGATATATTCAAATATAACTGTTTAAATTTCTAGATAAGTACTGAATTAAAAAATATGATCTCATACTTGATCTCATACTTACTCAATCTCTTTTTCCTAATCAATATCCTTTGTTGTTGATTTCAACTTTATGCAGTGTTTTACATTTTACATAATCATTACCCAATCTTTTTTACCCAGTAAGAAAGTAATAAAAGTGTTCCTTCCTGATGTGCCATCATTACAGTCATCATATTGTGTTTATTTATAAAGGTAAACAAACTTCCGATGCATCAGACAGTGCTAAAATCTCTTAACATTATGTGAACAAGATTCCCCCCCCCCCCTTACAACCAAATCTACTTTTCTCCATTCCCTCTCAAGCAACCATACCCTGAAAGCTTTACAGTTTTCTACTGCTTCTGCTCCCTATTTAACCTTCTCCCCCATTACCTGTCCCTGCTGGACACCCTCTTCCCTCCCTTGTACCATACAAATGGCATTTTAGAGCAGCTGTTTTAAAGTGGCATAGTCTGATAAGAAGGGCCCAAAAATGAATTTCATGAAAAATGAACCAGAATGTGCAATATGGCCATACTTCATGTCCTACCTATTGTATTAAACATTATTCCGAAAATGTCTCATAAAGGTGAGAGGGCTTTCACATGTTATAGCAGACATCTAGTGCGCTGATTTAGGTTCAGCACCTGTTTGTAGACTTCCCCATGATTCATATCAACAGCTTACTTAAGTTTTTGTAGCTCAATATCACACAAATATGTTTCCTTTATCCTATCAACATGAGCAGAAATGTCTACAAGCTATTCTTGTATAAGGCTACAAGCCTTATATGGAACCTCTTTGCTTACTTAGGTCTTCGGTACTGTTTTAGCCTATTGGATTTGGTGTGAATTGACATAGTAAATGTAGTTTGTATAGCCAACATCAACAACCCATGCCAAACTGGTAGCTCATTAAGAGCAACATGTACCTTAAAGGGGTATCATACACTTTATTGCCCACACATATATTTTCACAGGTTTACAGCAGTCAATTTTCTGATTTTTAGAAGTATTTACTGTATAAAAGTACAAGTTAGGGCGCAAACAGATTACATCTGTTTGCTAGCCCTCACTTGTTTGAGAAGATACTGGATTTACTATTTTGGAAGGGGTTGTGTTTGGAAACGCATTAGGCATTTGGAGGTGTGTTTGGGATTTATTTCAAAGCTGGTGAGGAAATTTGTTTACTTGATGACATAGATGTTATAAATGACAACAAAGGAATTCCTTCTGTTATAATGGAAACTGATTTTATTAATAATTAAAAGGGCAGCAATCAATTGACTTGGATGAAGATTGATATATTGAAGAGTTCCTAGACTTTCTAAATGTCTAGTGGAATTCCTAGATATAGAGTTTCTAGACCCATTGATGAGTTTAGATAAACATGTTGAAGAGTTCCTAAACATGTGGATGAGTTTCCTAGATATGTGGAACAGTTTCTAGATGGGTTTCACGCCCGACTTGTATCCGAAATTCCCTCTCATGAAGTCCATATTAAGAGTGCTAGTATGAGAGTTGTGGGGCCCCTAGTCATGTTGTGGAGCCCCTACCCGGTCCCTGCACTCTGATACCTAAACAACACCATCCATGTTATGGAATTTTAAATATACCCCCTTACCACTGACTCTTGGGTGTAAAACACCCCCTTTTAGAATGAAAACTAAAAACAAACACAGATTTTTTCAGCTTTATTTAGACCTTTTTTTCTCTCCAAGGAAAACTATTGGGGAACACTCCCATTTCCTGTAATGCAAATGCAAAAGTCGCTGATATTGCCAAGTAGGCCTAGGATATGTAAGAGGGATCAGAATTTTGTCCCATTTTCTTATTTTCAATGAGCTGGTATACATATCTACCCCCTTTTCTTTTTTTCTCTGACTTTGGGTTGAAAAACACCCCCTATTTATGATTTTCACAGACGTGCAGAGTGAGTGAAATAGCACCCCTTTCTCGGCGTTTTCATAACATGGATGGTGTATTTTCCCATGCAAAGTGCAGGGACCGGGAGCCCCTAGGCGTGGTATGGAGCCCCTACACGTGTTGTGGAGCCCCTACACGTGTTGTGGGGACCCTAGTCATGTTGTGGAGGCCCTAGGCCTGTTGTGGAGCCCCTAGACGTGTTGTGGGGCCCCTGATCAAGGTTCTGAGTGCTGTGTCCACATGGCCAAGGCTCCCGCTCCTGCGACTCCGGCAACTCCCGCTCCCAAGGCTCCCATCTGTGCGACTCCTGCTCGTACCGCTCACGTTCACTGGAAAATATAAGAATTTACATATAAAATGGCAGAAAAAGAAATTTAAACTTCTGAAGAAAAATTTCCGAGACCCCTTGCTGAAGTCAAAAATTGGGTAAATGACCTGGGAATAAATTTTTATATAAATTCAAGGTCTATATTTAGCAGTGCGTTAGTGGCAGAACTGAGAATTAGGCCTAACCCCCTGAAAGTATCCCATAAAAATTGGTCACATTGGGCGCTCAGTCAGTATTGTGGAGTTCATAATTGGCTCTGTAGACCAAATTTCAGAGCCCCCTCCTTGAAGTTAAAAATTGGGTAAATGACCTGGGAATAGATTTTTATATAAATTCAAGGTCTATACTTAGCAGTGCCTAAGTGGCAGTACTGAGAATTAGGCCTTACCCCCTGAAAGTATCCCATGAAAATTGGTCACATTGGGCGCTCAGTCAGTACTGTGGAGTTTAAGATTTGCTCTGAAGACCAGATTTCCGAGACCCCCCCCTGAAGTCAAAAATTGGGTAAATGACCTGGGAATAGATTTTTATATAAATTCAAGGTCTATAGTTAGCAGTGCGTTAGTGGCAGTACTAAGAATTAGGCCTAACCCCCTGAAAGTATCCCATAAAAAATTGGTCACATTTGGCGCTCAGTCAGTACTGTGGAGTTTAAGATTTGCTCTGAAGACCAAATTTCAGAGACCCCCCCTGAAGTCAAAAATTGGGTAAATGCTGACCCGAGGAGGAGTGGTTGAAGCCCCTAGACGTGTTGAAGAGCCCCTGATCAAGGTTCTGAGTGCTGTGTCCACGTGGCCAAGGCTCCCGCTCCTGCAACTCCGGCAACTCCGGCGACTCCCGCGGCTCCCGTTTGTGCGACTCCTGCTCGTACCGCTCACGTTCACTGGAAAATATAAGAATTTACATATAAAATGGCAGAAAAATAACTTTAACTTCTGAAGAACCATGGCTTTTACTACCGGGTATTTACATGTATTAAAGCACAGACAGCTCTATTAACCTTTCTGAGTGTTAAATACCGGGTATTTACATCTTTTAAAGCACAGGCAACTCTAATAACCTTTCTGAGGCAGTACTGTGGAGTTTAAGGTCGGACATGTATCAAACAAGGGGGGGGGACGAAAGATCACTAATATGCACCTAGCTCTGGAACTAAACATGATAGAGAGATAAATTGAACATTTCTGAACTCCTCTCGCCAAGACGCTTTGTTTGGCACTATAATTGGCTCTGAAGAAAAATTTCCGAGACCCCTCCCTGAAGTCAAAAATTGGGTAAATGACCTGGGAATTGTTTTTTATATAAATTCAAGGTCTATATTTAGCAGTGCGTTAGTGGCAGTACTGAGAATTAGGCCTAACCCCCTGAAAGTATCCCTTGTAAATTGGTCACATTGGGCGCTCAGTCAGTATTGTGGAGTTCATAATTGGCTCTGTAGACCAAATTTCAGAGACCCCCCTTGAAGTTAAAAATTGGGTAAATGACCTGGGAATAGATTTTCATATAAATTCAAGGTCTATATTTAGCAGTGCTTTAGTGGCAGTACTGAGAATTAGGCCTTACCCCCTGAAAGTATCCTATGAAAATTGGTCACATTGGGCGCTCAGTCAGTACTGTGGAGTTTAAGATTTGCTCTGAAGACCAAATTTCAGAGACCCCCCTTGAAGTCAAAAATTGGGTAAATGACCTGGGAATAGATTTTTATATAAATTCAAGGTCTATATTTAGTAGTGCGTTAGTGGCAGTACTGAGAATTAGGCCTAACCCCCTGAAAGTATTATTTCTCATTCTTTGTCAATAACTGATTTATGTTGTCCTACATACCATTTGTCTTTGTCTTCTTCTACCCACTTTTTAACATGCTATTTGCAAGGTGCTTGCAGACAAGCTATGAATGAAATAATTGATATCCTATATCACAAATAATACATTGTTACAATATTGATTAATTGAACCTACAGAAAGGTTACAGAATAAAGGGCTGAATGAGATGAAGTCTTCATAGAAATAGTGTATGATTCAGTATTGTCTTTTGTAACCAAAACCAACAGTTTTGTGAGAGACATGTCCCCTTTTCTCTTGTTAAATGGGGATTTGTTGCACATATATTTAAGAGTTGACATTGGTGTCTGCATGTGAGTGTTCTAAATATCCTGTCTCTTTCATGTAGTCCATAGTCACTCAGAAGTTCTGCCTCTCTTGGTTGCTTCTGACATGTAATTGCAATTGTACTTGATGTACATAACTTTAAGGGTAGACTTCAGTGTATCTGTGGCTTTGAGCATTTTAACTAGTTCAATTCTGCCCTTCTTTGTGTAGTCCACGATATATATATGAAGTTTGATGATGGTGATGAGTTGAATGTGTAATTTTCCTCCTGAGACCACATTGTATCTCTGTCCTTTTAATATTTCAGCTTTACCCATTACATTACATCAGTTTAAGTGCTAACATCCCGCTAAATAGGTCATTTTATCTATAATTTATTTCACAAGAGGGGCACTTTACTGTTGTATGCCTCGTTTAAATCTCACAACAACAAAAGAGTGATAAACCAGAACTATCAGAAAAACTCTTGGATCTCTCTAGGGGATAAAAAATCATAAAGGCCCTTGACGTTAGAGGGCTTTAGGAAGATTTACAAAGGAGAGGAGAAATATATGACAACATGGACCAGGGTAATTGCTTATATTACATACAGGGGAGTCATTCAGCAGAGGCAGTATGAATACTGTATGATTTAATCTACATACATATACATATCTCCCGGTCACAGACCATCACCACCCACTCCGATAATCAGCACAGATGTGTAGTGCTGTCTCAGTGGGGTACTTCCCTGGCTGTACAGAACTAGCAGCCCCTACACATAATGTAGGGAAACACCTACTAAATAGCAGCACTATCTGCCAAAACACTCCTCCTCCATCCAAACTATCACATACAAAACCTTCCCCATGGGTGCCTGCTGGTTGATTTCCCAGTCTGCTGCATTAGCTGTCCTTAAATCACCCAATCATCCCTGAACCAACACAGGCTGTGGCCAGGTCCTAATCACTCTCTTTTTCTATCTTCTCTGTTCACAGAGAATTACTCATCTGCCTGTTCCCCACCCTGTGTTCCTGACGAGCTAGACTTGTTGGAGGTCTATATTGTCTGTTGTTTATTTTTGTTATTTATATGTTGAATCATAATTGGCATACATTGTGTCAGTTTCGCAACTCTATGCATTATGTTGGGTGCAATTTAATGCTGTTTGAGTTGTATATTAAACTTGAATTCAGAAACAGCTATAGATATGTTATTAATGAAGAAAGCTTAACTTAAATGATTGGAAAATATAGATTGGGTAATTCTTTTCCCAGGAAGAACAAACAAATTTACTTTTTGATCTTCACTTCAATAGGCCTCAGATCCCGGATATTTTCAGTAAAATGAGATCAGGAAGAATAAGGTGATGCATACCACTTTTATAAGGGACTGGTGGCTACTCTCGCTGATCTCCAGTGGCTGGTCCCAGACTTTTATGTGTAAGATTGGACGTCAACAATTTGTTCAGCTGTTGCTGCAGTCTGTGATCCTCCAGAACTGTGCTTTCAGACTTTCTTACTGCTGCAATACTCTTATTCTGCCCGCTCATCAATGTTTATATCATTCAGCCTACGGATCTGCTCGCTTGCTAACTTACCTCTTTATTAACCTGTTTGCTTACACTTTGCTACCTAATCCTTTTCTTTCCTCACTTCTTCTCCCTGTTCTTCCCCTCCCTTACTGCTGGTTCCTCTTACCATTCCCCACTTTTTACTCGTGCAATATCCTGTGGATTTGCATTAAGTAAATTATTGTTAACAATACCTCACACATTCAGGTCTAAGTAAGTTTTAAACCATTAGTCATCATGATGCAAAAGTGCTGCCTTGATGAGTATTTTTATACTTTAATGCATAATGCTCCAATGTAGCCCTGTATTTATGCATCATGACCACAAAGTACATAGTGCACTTTACTGTCCATGAAGGGTTAAATAAACACCTTGGTAGGGAGGAATATGCAGTTTGATCCATCACTATATGTGTCAGGGGTGAATGAGTCTACCCATACATCATTGTCCTAGATGAATGAGGCAACCAGAAACAATAACTCCAGCCCCATAAATCTCTGACACACAGCGCACTGGTCTGGTGCAAAGACATCCACCCTGCAGCTCAGTCACTGAGACACGAGACCTGCATCATGTGTTATCTGGAACTGCTCTGAGTAACTCATGGGTCGGACCCGCCCATCATAACAGTCATAGAGAGGTGATGTATGGCTGATAGACATACTATAGGCCTGGTTAGCCTGCATGAAGGATTCTGTTATGGAACTATGTCGCCTCATTAAAGGTCTTATATGGACTAAATCAGTTTGATGAAAGTCACATTCATAATCCCGTACATTTCTCCTAGTTCGAAAGATGTACTTTATATTTGTGGGGAAAAAGTAAATTTAATGTTTCATTGCTCAGATACAATTAGTGGAGGTTAAATGTAAAATGGTATATATTGATATTTGAATCTGCTTACTTGAGGTTATTATGAGCTGTACTTGAGGTTATTATGAGTTATACAGGAGCCACACTAATGTAGGAATGAATGCAAGTCATGTCAATGCATTAGCCAACCTGCCCAATGGATGACTAGATTGTTCATTTAGGCATTGCCACCCTACATTTATGGAAATAAGTATAATTTTCATTACCACACCGCATTTGCAAGTTATGATATGAGCCTGTAGTGTATGCTTTTTACCGTATACATGTGTCATATCCCAAATGTACTCTAACTACTTGTACAAGGTGCCATAAACACTAAATCTTGATCCTCGTGAATAACACAAACTTTGGCAGCCAATGGGGACTGGCTCTAGAGAAATATCGACCAATATTTCTTACATATCACTGTATCGATACAGGAAAAATTGCTCTTGGAAACACAAAGTTTGATTTTTTCCTACTCATGAGTCAGCCCAGGATCGTGTCTGGCTTCATTATAGGGTTTAACCCATTAAATCAGATATTTCTGCCGGCTTTAAATTATGCACCTCAACAGTCACTGAGAACTCAATCTGGGAATGGCTCATCCTGGCCAATCATTCAATTAGAAAGTATTTACTTCGAGGGTATTTTTAAGCCATCTCTCATAAATATTAGAGGCTTCAGAATATGTATCATTGACAATAAGAAGGTGACTAGTAGAGTTTAGCCTGTTCAGAGCGAGATATCTTACTTTAGAAAGGGGCAGCTGCATTTTTCCCCTTGTCTGTGGTTTTCAGGTTTGACTTAACATATTATACATGAGGAGAATTCAGTGGAAACTGGCTCCATCCGTATCTTACCCCTGCATCAAATGTGAGTAGCACAACCAAAGTACAGGTAGCAAATCTAGGACCCAGTACCAGCCTCAGGTTGGTTGTTTCCATTAAGTATACTACCTTCTGGCTCAGTAAATGTGATCAGCCACTTGGCTGCAGATGCTGAGGCTTGGCTGGTTCATTTAACTGTAATTTTAGGCTGTTATAGGTCTAACCAATAATGCACACACTGCTTGATTTCCTATTTCTTTCTGACAATTTCCACATCACCAGAATAAAATATTGATTCAAGGAGTGTGTTTTAGAGACTTTATAGATGGATTCTGTTATGACCTTGTTATGTATGAAACAAATAGTCAATCACCATGGCTCATAATGTAAACTATTAGTTTGCAATTACTTCTCATGCCATTTCATAAGCATTAGTACTAGCACAGCTGGACTGATACATATAATACACCAATACTTTAACAGTATGCTAAAAGCTTCCCCTCTCCACTCCTATGCAGCCTGATTTGCTTTTTGCCAGAACTGCATCTACCCTCCTGCCCATATTGAGTTGCTCTCCCATAGGACTCAGGTATGTAAGAGAGCAGTTCCCTCTTATGGAGATTTCTTATTCAATTCACTTTACAGAAAATTCCACTTTACTGCTGTCAGCTAGGGACTGCATTGGTGTCATTCATGCAGAGTGTATTCCGCACTAGCTGGATGTCCACTGTACAGGGCCATGTTCGACTGGTCCCAATATACACCCTCAATGATCCTATCACTAGCTTTAGATGGGGGTACTCAGACTCTACTTGGAGAGTGAACTACTGCATTCCCTGCTTGGTAGGACACCTGCCTTTTTTTTGTTACCTGTCCAGGGTAGTCCAGTTGTTAACACAATGGACCCACGATCAACAGTACCTAAGTTCAAATCCCTCCCTGTCTATGTGTAGTGCCGATACAATCTAACATCTATCTCTTTTATATATGTTAATGGCTTTGAAAAGGGGGAGCAGGTATTCATGAATTCTGTGTGCTACTAATTCTTTATCACTGTTCACATGTTATTTACCTTGCCATTCACCTCATTAGTATTAGCAATGCATATTTTGTTGGAACTAACACATAGCCTGGCAGGGATTTGAACTGAAATAGGGAACTTTAGTAACTGATGGGATAGATCCAACACAAAGGCATGTTCCCTAACAGGTAGGTCACAGGGGCAGACCCATTTTCTCAAACATAAATAAAAGAGATTTGATTGTGCATGGTATGGAAACTACACATAGCCTGGGAGGGATTTGAACTTAGGTACTGTTGATCATGGGCCAAATGTGCGAACCACTGGACTATCCTGGAAAGGTAACAAAACATAGTGTAAGTGTCCTACCATGCAGAGAATACAGTAGTTTACTCTCCAAGCAGAGTCTGAGTACCCTCATTTACTGGATTTGCTAGTTCTATGGGCTCTCACCCTGTGGCTCCACTGGTATCCCACTAGTGAGGAATTACAGTGGATGTGTGTGAGGGGGGAGGGATACCTATACCATGTGATATAATTACAGCTTATTGTACTGCCCGTAGAGGATTAGGTAATTTAACACCCATATTCCAAATGTTATCTCAGATTCCTAGCAGGACATTACAGTATACAGTCAGCTCTTCCCCTCCAGTCTCCGCCTTGTACACATCCTGTACATGTTCCCAGCAGGACCCCCACCCCTCACCATCTGGTGCATGTACTGCTTTTTGCCCCCAAAAAAGATAACTCTATGCCGAGCAACTTTACATGGAAAATGACTCAGACAGATAGATGTCTAGAGTTTACAGTTATTTCTGCTAAGGTAAGAAAGTATAATATTTATGTTTCCAACATAAGTCTTCACTGCCTGACTATATGCTCTAGGTTATACCTTGGTCTCCTTTATGACAGCATAGTGGTGACAGGCACAATAGTCTAGTGCATCTTTTTCATCTTCATCAATAGATAAAATATTATTGTATGCTCCTAAACCATCTTATTTTGAATGATTCAAAAAACTAAAGTTCAGGCACATGTTACTATCTTTCAGGCTCTGTAGTAAACTGTGTTAGAAGAAAGAAATTATTTTGCAAAGTGCAGTGAATACTTGTAATCCGTAATTCCTAATGCGGAAATACTATGATGAGGAGTTACCAGTTAGAGTGACTTCTTGCTGCTGGTTGTACATCATCGGGACATTGTGCTGCATTTAAAGGTCTGAAGTCTGGGTGTGGCATCTCCATTGTAAAACAGATCTAGACAAATACCTTACATATCATTTTCATCTGTTTGATGCCTATTATGTATATACATGTCAGGTATATATATTGGCCTACATGCAATATGTTCAAGTTATTATTGTTGACTAGGGGGGGGGGGGTTGCAGTTTGGATAAGTGATATTTTGCATGCTGAACACCACTATCTGTTGTTGGCTCAGTAAATCATCCTGACATTTAGCTAAGTCACATCATGCACCTTACCTGATTCCCCACCGTTCCACATGTTACTTTAAAACTTAGAATCCTAATAATGTCATTAAAGGACAATATGATGCTGCTTACTTTCTGCCTTAAGCTAATGAGAGTTTCCTCAAGATGCATGATATCCTACATGTTCCTGTATCAATAGTCCTTGTTTACATATCAACATGCAAGGGTGAGTCATGAGACATCCACCCGTAATAAAACTATTAGACCAATACACTGATAACCTAAATGCTCTGAGGCTTAGTCTGTAGTGGCTATCCCAGGTAGGTCATAGGGATACCGGTCAGAATGACGAACTGATATTTGAAAATGACTAGGGCAAACAAAATATCGTTATTGCAAAGGCCCAATACTCATATGAATAGATTGACTAAGGTGGGTCAGTCACTACTGACTATACCTCATAGTATTAATTAACCATGGTTGGCTGTGTAGGGGAACAGATTGAGCCAAAATCTGTCCCTGTGCCCTGGCTAAGCCACCTAGGGTAATCACTGTTCCCCCTCATACCTACCAATCCAGATGTATGTGTAAGGTGAGAATGGCAGGCAAGGTTTTGTGGTCAGGCGATTATAACACTCACTCCGGATGCGGGAGGTCCCAGGTTCAAACCCTGGTGAAACCAATAATCCATTTTCGCTGGACCACTACACTGTTGTATAGAAAGTCAGTAACTTTGTGGCTATTGACTCAGTTCAAAGATTATCTGGGTAGGTTAGATTCACCATGTGTTGGATACATACTCTGTGATGGGCGCTGATATTTCTGACATTCTTACATGTATGATAAGTAAATGGCATAAACTCCCCACTTATGTTGTTTTGGCTATTTCTGGCCCTTTTCAGGCTTATACCCCTACAGAATAACCAGTTTTGCACCAATTTATTCAAATTTTTGGTATATGTGAAAAAACATGCTAATAATTCGGGAAATCTCTATTTTTTGTATATTGGCCCAATATTTTCCATTTTCTGGCCCTCCAAAGCCCCAAAAACCCCTACAAACGTCAAAAACACTAAAAATGTCATGTTTTACATGTCTCCCATGTGTACTGAGGCAGTTTTGGAAGGGGTAGACATTGCAACCTTTAGTGAGACATGGTTCCATGATCAATTTGAAGATGAACTGTTAAGTTGGCCTGGCATGAAGTTATTCCGTCTAGACAGAAATAAAAAGAAAGGTGGAGGGGTTGCTGCATATATAAAACACGGATTGGCTACAAATGTCTCTGTTGTAAACAAATTATGCCGATGCAACAAGAATGTTGAATGTCTAGTTTTGGATTTACTTGTAGCCAACAGCAAGGTTATGAGAATTGTGACGCTATACCGGCCACCGTCAGGTAAAACCAAAGTCTTTCTTGACCATGTAGAAATGATAATGAAGGAAGCTTGGAATGACAAAATGGAACTATGGCTGCTGGGTGACTTGAATATCAACACATTGTCTGAACGCGCCAATTCAAGTTTTGTATTAAGTGACTTATGTAAATTCTATGGGTTCCATAAACTAATAAATCAGTGTACAAGACCATATAAAAGACGTGTATCATGTATAGACAACATCATTACGAATTATCATAAAGATATTTGGTCAGGCGCATTGAATTTATTGGTAAGTGATCACCTACCGGTATTCGCAGTAAAGACCAAAGAGCATATTGTATACAAGGTTAGGGAAGTAGAGTCACGCTCCTATAAAGATTTTGATAAGGAACTCTTCTGCCATTGGTTAGCTGAGGCTGACTGGGGGGATTATTACCTAATAGAGGATCCAACTGAAGCTTGGAATTTTATTGAAGAACACATTGTAATCTACTTGGATGGTGTTTGTCCTATTGTGAAGCGTAAAATAAGGGATAGAGGTAATCAATGGATGACCCCAGACATACTAAGTATGATACATGAACGTGAGGATTATTTAAACCTATACTTCAGTACAGATGATGAAGATTATCTGGATTATGCAAGAGCTATGAGGTGCAGAATCAATGCCAGCATAAGGTATGCCAAAGCCGCAGAGATAAGACAAGCACTTGAAGAATCGAGAGATGACCCCAAGGCGTTTTGGAGGAATGTCAATGCCCTGATGAAACCAACCGGTACTGTAGAACCGCCCACAATGATAGGGGACGACTGTCTCATGAAGGATAATCAGGATTCAGTTGACTTTCTTAATAAATATTTTGCAAATATAGGGGAGGTTCTGTCAGACGACCTTGTTAATTTGGGGTATCCTTCAACGCTGGAAAAACCTGTACCGGTAGAGTCAACCATTGCTGACTTGACAGTTGCTGAAGGTCTGGTTGAAATACTGTTCAATGAAATTAATGTAAACAAGACTTCTGGTATTGAACATTTGAGGTGTGATGTCCTTAAACTTGCTTTACAAAATTTAGTACGGCAGATGACTTGGTTATACCAAAAATCGTTTAATCTGGGTAAATTTCCAAACACCTGGAAAAAGGCTCGTGTTAATCCTATTCCTAAGACTGGAAATCTGAAACTGCCTAAAAACTGGAGACCTATTTCATTATTACCTGTACCATCGAAAATTTGTGAAAAAATAGTGCACTCACACATTTATAATCATCTAGAAAACACTAGCTTCCTTGGTGATTATCAATATGGGTACAGAAAGGGTATGGGTACAGGAGATGCTATTTTTAAATACCTCAGTGACATGTATGATTGCAGGGATCGTTCACATATATCAGCCTCATGCTTTTTAGATTTGAAGAAGGCCTTCGACAGTGTAAATCACCAGTATCTAATGGCAGTCTTAAGTAAACTAGGTTTATCCAAAAACATTATCAATTGGTTAGAAAGTTATCTGACTGGTAGAAGTCAATACACTCGCATTGGTGAATATTTCTCTGACGTAGAAACGGTAGGCTTTGGTGTTCCCCAGGGCTCGGTTTTGGGGCCACTGCTGTTTATTATATATGTCAACGACATAAAATCAAGCATTAAAAATTGTAACTATATAATGTATGCAGATGACCTTGTGTTTTATACTTCTAGTAATAAGATTGACACTGTACGAACGAGACTACAGGAAGATATTAATGGTGTATACGAGTGGTGTGCTGAAAAGAGGTTAACCATTAATCTAGAAAAAACCAAGGTCTCTTGGTGTGTGTCATCACAAAAGAAAAAGAAAACTTCTGGTGTAAAGTTTATGATGGGTGGCAAGTCGCTAGAAATTGTGGAGTCTTATAAATATCTTGGCCTTGATGTCGATAGCCTGTTAAATATGGACGGAGCTTACAGGAATGTAAACCAGAAAGTAAATAATAGACTGTTTTGCCTTGCAAAACTAAGAGACAACATGACAAGGAATGTAGCCATCTCTATTTACAAGAGCATGATCTTGTCCTTATTTGACTATGCATGTTATGCCTACGAAGGTACCAGTGATGCCAACTTGGCAAAACTCCAAAGGTTACAGGATAGAGGTTTAACTATATGTTTCAAAAATCAGAAAAAGAAATTTAGTGTTGAAGAAATGCATGAAATTAGCGGTGTACCATTCCTAAAACGGAGAAGGCAAGAGCTACTTCTAAGTCTGATGTATAAATACTCGTGCGACAAGTGCTGGGTAGATTCAAGTCCCAGATTAAGAGTAACCAGATCTCTTAACAAGATCATATTTAAAACACGCAGACATCATTCAGCATTGTACACCCATTCTCCTCTGTATAGGGGGTGTGCGCTCTGGAATAATCTTGGAGACTGGTACCAACATAGTGAATGTAAATTGAAGTTTAAGCAAAGAATTAGAAGATGTACAGACTTGACCAGGCCATGTCCTAATCCAGCAGAAGAGGATATGAGTGATGAGAGCCTCATAGTGGTCGACGTCACACAGGATGACGAGCCACTCAATATAAGTGCCTTGTAGTTTATGTTTAAGGAATGTGCCAGGCAGGACGACATCACCTGATGTCCCCTCCTGGCAACTTCTGAGATGCACTGAGTGAATATAACCAAGATGTGGTATACTAGGTGCCCTGTCACTGGACGATATCACTGCATATCCCCATCAGAGCTTTAACAGGCACAACTTGAGTATCATACCAATAGCTACCCTGGTATGGCGACACACTTGTGTAACCTACCAAGGCCACTGACTGGACGATGTCACCAGACATCCCCTGGTGGTCAAACTCCACATCTCAAATATGACCTCATACTTGACCATACTTGATCCTATTCCTCAGTGTCAAGGACGTCCTGCGCTTAAAAAACATACTTGCGTTAAAGCATAATTGTGTTCTACCAACACTGTCAAATCTGACGGTATAAAGTGTAATAATTAACCATCTAAATGTCACTGTCTCTCTCACTGCTCTATAATGTAGAGCAAATAAGATCACTCCATAACATGATTATTGACTGCTCTAAATTTACTGTCTGTTTTTATCTATGTTATGTTTCTCGAATGTTTGTTAAATGTGTAAATAATTTGTATTATGTCATGTATCACTATATTTTGTAATCTGTATACTTCTTATTAATTATCCTACTATCTAGAAACAGTATCACCATACTGCCATGTGGCAAACTATATAGAACATTGGTTAATATTGACTACTCATACCGGATTTACGAAGATTGTCTATCATCACTCTATTAAATTGTGGAAGACAATAAACTATTTTCAAACCAAAAAAAAAACCAGCTTATTCCTAACATCATTTTCTATTGGGTCTATGGTATAGTCAATTGTTTCACGAGGATTTCACTAGATATGTTCCGTATTTTTTTCTCCACAGTCATTTAAGTGTGTTTTGTCAGCAAAATATTCAAATGTCATTTCAGGTTGATACCTCTATATAGAAAATAAAGAAGATCCACACAGTCTCTATTGCATCCCAGATTGTGAGGTAACTCTTGTGTCTTCTGCTGGAAAAAAGAAATTTTGAAAAATATCCAATAATCTTGCCTCCAGGCCCATATGTCTATTGGGATACATATTTTCTGTCACGGAGTCACCCGGAATATTGGTCACGGAGTCACCAGCCACCCTGATGAAAATTTAAACCTTCATAGAATTGTTAATACCCAATATATTTAATTGATCTCTGGTTTTCCTGTGTCCTACCCACTCCCTCTAATGTTCTAATGCAAAAATCCACCATTTTTATGCTCATTTATACAAGAAATTATTTCCGTCACGGAGTCACCCGGGTGACTCCGTGACGTAAAATAGGTTAATAGGGGTACTTTAGGCCTATACTGTGCAAATTTGGTCCAGCCAGATATCATGATGCTTCATATTTCTTAAAGTACACATGATCAGGTCACTGTAGAGTGAATCTAACCAATAATGGGACAATTTTGAGGAAACTAGGGTAAAGTTGAGAGTATGTAGTTGAAATGTTCATATTTCTGATAAATGTTCAGAATTCATCGGGCTGTATCTCAAAAACTATTACTCAGAGGATTTCCATTCTTGGTATGCTTCAAGATATATGTTGGCCCAGCTTGTAAACAAGATTATTAGTTGCTGTGATGTATTTAAAACATAATGTTCATGATAATGGATTTTTGGTCACGGAGTCACCCGAAAAAAGGACAATAAACTTAATGAGGCGATAAAAACTGAACCGCTAGGGTTAGAAATGTATCAAAAAGTGTTCCAAGGAGCCAAGATATATACCTTTCAATATACTAAACTAGTTTAAACATATTAAGAACTTTCTGATTTGTCCTTCCTCTATCCTAAAACAACATAAGTCAGGAGTTTGAGCCAAATAGATAAGAAAGCTTTAATAGAGACATTTTAAAGGGTGTGTCTTAATGTATGTGTCTGACTTGAGTTGAATCTGCCCTATGGCACAGTGCCAGGTTTCAGGAGATGGTTGTATATTGATGTGTACACAGAGAAAAGAAACAATGTCAAAAGGGAGCCTAAGTTGCCTCCAGAATGACTCCGATCTCTAGGAGAGTCACATAGACATATCTCCCTGACTCGCATAATGACCATGGCTACCCTCGACAGAATTCAGGGTCATTCTAGGGGCTACATAGCCTCCCATTTGCCGTTGTTTCTTTTCTTTGTGTAAGGCCTGGAGGTAGTTATTCAAAGGTTTTCAAAAAAGTGCATACCTTGTTCATTAGGATCGAGGTCCTATTGCGTCAACAGTTCTGTATACACAGACGTAATGTCTGTGTGTACATATGATATATGTAAGGTTTATACAGAGTTAGTGGTGCTGCTTTGTATTCCAGTTCCACACAGAGACGGTGTGTCCACTTAACGTGTTAGTGACAGGGAGGAGACGGATGCTGCGGCTGTAAGAGGTGAGCGCTGTACCTGTACACATCACTGCATGGACATGGGGTGTGGGAGGTGTGGGGGTCACCATAGGCACATCCTGATACATAGCAAATCCCTTTTTGCCTGTCATCATCTCCATTTATATAGCTCACTCTCTGTCTCTGTCTCTGTCTCTGTCTGTCTATCTGTCTGTCTGTCTGTCTCTCTCTTTCTCTCTCTCTCTTTCTCCCCTTTACATAGAATTTTCTCATAAATATGTATTGCAAAAATCAAAGTGAATGGCTGCCATTAATTCTCCTTCCTTTTGACAATACAGATGTTTAAAGTGGAGGGTACTTATACAGTGATGCCTATGACATAACAAAATGGAATTCTCTATGTTATGTGCGTTAAATAAGAGATATCTGTAAAAAACACACCAAAAAAACAACGGAATAAGTAATATAAAGTCATCGAATAACGAAACCTAGCCTCCCTTATCAAGACTCTAGCAAGGAGGTTCCTGAATGGTTTAAAGACAGCTTCATGTTAAACCCAAAGGATACAACTATTAAAGCAATGATGGAGAGTGCTAATTGAACATCAGGTCAATCCAATTCAGCTGCTGTTCTAACACAAGAAAATTAACTGAGAGGTGAATTTCAAGCTTTACGGTTTAGAATGAAAATAGTATGAGTCAGGGTCATAACTGCAGTCAGGTTAGTTAAATAGGGATGTTCAGGTAAAACACCAATTGGGGAAGGTAACTCTATACTCAAATAAATAAATTGTGAAGCATGGAGCAGATAAAGGCATAGTGATATAGGACATGAATCTCTTATGTTACCAACACCGAACCCATATTGTTGGTTTTATTAACATGCAACACAAACTGACATCAAACAGTATATAAAGTACCTCTTTTAAACCTCCCCTCCTCTATCCAAACCACACCTATACACCAACAAATATCTGCCTATGTATGCTGCGCTATTGTATAGTCAGTATTACTATAGTGGTAACCAACACCCTGCAGCTAAACCTACACCTTTCTACCTGCCTAATCAGGTTGGGAAAATCCTGCCTTTCATACCTTGAAGGGAGAAAATAGGGTGAGGGGGTTTCTTCCCTTGACTTTCGGTTGTTATACATTAATTTTCGGTACAATTAGAAAATCTAATTTGCTGATATCTTACCATAATTTGCTGAAAATGATTAATCTATCTATAGGTACAAAATATAGTTAGCTAGTTGTATGTGAATGGGCTTGTATAACATTCTTGTATTTCTCGAGATATAATGATTTAAATGTCAAAATATAGCCTAAATAAATTACAGTTATATGTAGACTCCCCTCCCCCCTCACTCCTCCCTTACCACCAAACCTGGATAAGATACTGCACTGGGAGATTCCCCCTTGAAGAGGCGGACCAGTGGCGGTCCTTATCTCTCCCGGCAGCCGTTATCTCTGTAGAGATAAGGGCAGGGCGCCGACCAAGGGGCAGGCTTAAGTAAGGGAAGATCTCCCCTTGCTGGGAGAACCTCCCTTATAGGCTGATATACCTGTAATGGCGAATGTCCGGGATTGTCCAGGCCTGCTAATGCATCATAAATATTCCCTCAGCCACCTAATAGTTGTATGGAGATATAGCACACTGGTGTAAAATCGTGCAAAGTTCCCCCTTTCAATACTCTCACCTGTATGACAAATGGCAACTACAATTACACTGAGGGGATGGCAAGTTCACTAGCTTGGATACTTGCAAAAGGTGTGTTTCCTGTAATAAATACATCCTTCTGTGTGGGAGTTGGCAAGCCATAACCATAGGCCACCCTTATCCATATACACTCGAGCCCTAAATTGTTCTGGCTGTGTTAAGCTAAAAGTTCAAATTCATGAAGATTCATGTCATAGCATTATTTGACACCATGGCAATCAGATGTTTTATAACATCAACTTCTGTTTATTTTTTCACAATTGGAGTCAAATGTGCTAAAGCAATGTGGGAAAAGACTAAAGAAGAGTCTGTACTGTCTAGTATTAAATATATCTAGTATTAAATTCTAGTTTAATACTGATATCCTGATTTGGACACATACTTATCTGTGTTACCATCTACCAAATATAGACTTAACTGGTTTTAGTAATTGTAGGGTGGTAGTGGTGTCAATTAGTGAGGTGGGTTTTATATGTAGCCAGTAAAATTGATGGTTTCAATGTGGTAGGCCTACTGATTAAGGAGAAAATATAGCATGTTTGGAAGTGAAGCCTGGTACATCAACCTTTACAGCCACAAACATCCATGTAACTTTATATCAGTCCGTAGTTTGAGTGCTAGTAATGTAGACTGTATCCACTCTGCACATCTTCTCATAGCTCTCTAGTGCAGCTGACTTACATTACCATGTCCTACAGTGAGTTGACGGGATTATGACTTGGGGACCAGGGGGCATTGCAGTGCTATGGCAGAGAGGGGGTGACACATCTTACTGTAGAGGCAGAGTGTGCAGTGTTGTAACATGACTGTGTATGTAGGGGGCAGAGGTACAGTGTCATGATATTACTCAGTCTGCACACTTCTCATATATCAATGATAACCAAGTATTCTCCTACCCCAATATTTAAAGCACCCTCCACACAATCTTGAGCCTCACATGCACATGCACTGTCAATATCCACCATGCTAGTCACTGTGGCCATGGTAAATATGTATGGCAACCAGAATGTGTACGGTATTGGTTGTATTGGACAATCATGCCAAGAGGGCACATAATCATACCAACATAATCAGGTGGAAAGAATCATTTATTAGTTCTACTAAAAATGGAACTCTCTATTGTGATATTCAATGTATTCTGTAGATGGTGTATAGTTTCTAGTCAGAGGCATACACCTCACAGACCATATGGCATTCCTATTAGTGAAAACGTGTCTTATTGATAGTAGAAAATACCATCAATGTGCACCCAAGCACCAGGGTCCATGGATTGTTGCTTCAGCAACTCATTTCAGTTTTTCCCAGATTGTGTGCTTGCATGTCCATCTTTTCTGCCATGCTTTTACATCCCAACCCTCCACTTGCAATGAAGGCAATTGGTAAGATGGGTGAGACAGAGAGGGTTGGGGATGGTGGAGAACACAAGATCAGGACAGTTGGGGAGACAACGGCGGCTAAACAAGAGGATAGGACTGTCTGGGACTCTCTGGGGAGCCAGAGGAGAAGAGTTGCTCTGGCATGGGGGGAGTGATGTGATGGATGATGTAAATGTTATTGTATCGGTGTAGGTCTGTAAGCAGTCAGACTGTCTCATATCCTGACGTAGTACTTACACCTTCTGTAGTCCTACAGCTATCCATCTTGTGTATAGTGGTGGTACCGCCCTAAATGCCTAGTCGGGCCTCAAAAAATCAATGTCACACACCTTAGCTCTAATATTTGAAATGCTTAAAATTCCCAGAGAACTAAGGCAAACAGACCATATTTTAGCCTTTAAAATGTAAAAAATTACACAATAGACCCAAAATAAAAAAATTATCCTAGATCTAGTATAGATTGTCATGGACACCAGGACACTGATTTTGTGTAGTGAGACCTAAGCAGTGTGTGAATACTAACTATGGCTGTTTCACCCCCATAACCCTCCACTGTTTACATGGTATATATAAAGTATTTAGCCTGGACTATAAACAAACACCTACAGATTACTATGATCCCAAATAAGCATATATCTAACACTTTTACCCCCACCCTGAGGAGCGAATTCCCCCCAAAAGAAAAAAATTCTGAGGGACTATTTAGCTATTATACCCTGAAGTGGCGGATTTAGGGTCCTACCACCTAGTGGATAGCCCCTGCTACCAATTCACTATCTGCTGCTACTGCTCTATGCAGTCTTATCTTCTACTTTCCTGTCCCTATTATATATGTCAAATGTTGCTGTGCCCTATGGCTTTCTCTTCCTGCATTGATCCTTTCTCCATATTTACATCCTACTTCCTATCTCATTGTGTCGCATCGCTACTGTCCACAGCCATATTGATCCTCCCCCCATCTCATAGCTCCCCCAGCTTTCAAGCCCAACACCCCTTGCTCTTTATCTCTCCCCACTTCTTCTTCCTTGTTGTGACCATCCGACTTATCTATCTAACTCTTACCCCCCTAACTCCTACATCCCCTTTAGTATCCTACACTTCCCCATGTGCCTATGCTTGTCTCAATTTTCCACATTCCTCCCTGCTCAACAGCCCCCATGTGTTCCTCCTCCAATGTAGTCCCAGTGTAGATACATTACACAACTTGAATTTCTCTCTGCAGTAGTATACTGAAAGTGGAAGCTTCCCCTGTGGTTGTACATTTTACTCCAGAGTCCCCTGACTGTATCATGTTCCTGAGTAGTGGTGGGGGTATCCAGTTTACTCTTGTCTGTTAAAGTACACAGTCAGTCATGATTGTATTATAGAAGTAGTAAACTAGAAATGATACATTTCATTTTGACAGCAAAAAAACACAAAAAGAACAAACTTAGTTTGTAATTTGTTAGTAGGGTAGTCTTTCAAAGATAAATATAAAGGTTTAGAGCTGCTTGGACACATGTTTAGAGCAATCATGGCTGTAGGACTCTGCCTCTTTACACGATTCAAAGTGACTTCTGTATTGGGCTTAGAATGCCCCTAAATGGCCTCTGCCTTCATGTTGTACACTTCCTTTCTCTGCATCTTCTCACCTTTCCATACTGCATTGCTTGAACATTCTATAGTATACACCAGCAGTTTGTCTCAGTCCATGACAGCCTTCATTCTGAAAGGTAAAGGATGTTTCACAGAACTACATCTCCTTAACCAGACTTCAAAGGGAGTGCAGTCTCAGAGTCTCCTCATACCTCACCTAACTGTAATAAGGCTACTGATACACACACCCATATCTCATACAGTAAGTGCCCTAGCTTTACTGGAGAGCTAATGAGGAAAACAGTACATGACAGAATCATGTGTTTCTTAAAACTAGTCAAAGTGATCATCCTATGAAGTGAAAGCTTTTTGGCTCTACCAATTCAAAAACTAGATTTTACATTTCCAAGGTTTTCTAAACACACAGGCACTGCTACACTGCAGGCGGAAACCTCTACTTCACATGTGCAGCAGGATAAATCCATAAACATAGTGTTATATAAGATAGCTTGGTTCACTAGGGAGCACTGGCTCTTTTTTGTACTGTTTATTTTTAAATTTCTGTAGCACCATTTACTTACATCATGTAATATGAACTCACTTACCTCTCAAAAAGGGCAAGGAAATAAAAGTATATACAACCAGTGTTATTTTGAAATGATATTTGCGTTCACAAGATAATAGTCCCATTATTCACCTGACTTGTCAATATCACCAGGTGTCAACAGTAGCAGCTGTTGCAGCCCTACTGAATGCCCTGGTGTCAAACATGAGAACCACAATGGGGGTGTTGCATGGTGTTTGTAGTGCTGTGCATACTCATCCAACCCTACTGGTGAACACATTGATAGGGGTGGGAGGGCTGAAAGAGGTACTTTGCACCATTGGTGGCAGTCTGTGTTTAGTATCAATAGAACCAACAGGGAAGGCAGGAAATAATTTATGCTGCATTAGTTTAGTAGAAAGGTGTAAGTCTAACTGTAATGTAGGCATGTGCTGACAATAACACTGTACTATGCCAGCTTGAGCTATCAATAGAACCAATGGGAGGGTATGATGCATTAGTTAGGCTGTGAGGTGTTGGTTTAACTGTGGGCTGTCTATAACATAATGCTGTCCAGCTCCCGGTGTACTACTACTCAGGGTAATGACTGTTTGCACATCAGTCTGTAAGAGAAGTGAACTGGCTATATCCACCACTACCCACTAACAGTACAACCGAGTAGAATAGGGGAGAGGCTTCTCCTACTTCATATGATTGTACTTTTGCAGTAAAATACACACATGATGTAATTTATCTACCCAGCAGTACAGTAATTTTAGACTTTAGATAACATGACATTAGGAAGGGAGGTGGGGAAAAATGGGATGATCATAGGAGAGAGGGAAGGTACACTGAAAATCCATGTATTTGAATACGACTAGTTGGTGCCACCTGTAATGACCACTCAGTGGCTCCCCCTGGAAATTAAAAGACTAAGGTGGGTTAGTCAGTACTGACCAACCCGACAGTAATAACTTACCAATGTTTGTCGTATGGGGAGCTAAAAAATGACTTACTAGGTCAGGTACTAGTGACTAAGAGGTTGGGCATATAGGGAGCCTATGAATATCAGTGTATGGGGAGGTCAGGGAAGGAAAGGTGAGCATCAGTGGCAAAACAGTAAAGGGCATGGTGTGTATCAGATGGTTTGAAGACAGGATAGGAACTTATGCAACTGGGTAGAATTTGTTAAAGCTATGATATGGTAGGGTAAAGAAAAGATTGACAGAAATCTGAAGGTAGCTATATGTAGGGAAGGCTTGGTGTGAACAATAGGATAGGAAGAATGAGGTGAAGATCAGGGGAAGAACAGTGTAGGCGAAGAAAGCTGTGGGGCAACACTGGAAATGGGGAGACAAGAATCTATAAGATGACATTGAGCAGTGACGGTAGATAGTAGGACGAAAGTAGCAGCTATCCAACAAAATGGGTAGGTGTCAGTAGTAGTAGGACTGGGTTAGGTGTAAGTATCACTTCATGATACTGGAGACACTCTGACTGCTTACAGACCTACAGAGATACAATAACACTGACATCATCCATTATCCCTCCAAGCCAGTACAATTTCTCTGCACTGGCTCCCTTGTCATTAGATAGCACAGTCCTCTTGTCTAGCTGTCTCCATCTCCCAAACTGTCCTCATCCTATGTTCCCAACCATTCACCAACCTTCACTGTCACACCATTCACTTCCTCTGTGAGTGGGAGGTAGGTATGTTAAAGCACGGGAGAGAGGACAGACATGCAAACACACAACAGGCCAAAAACCAGTTCACCAGTGTTATCTTATAGACAGTGGATGCCATGGACTATAGTACTTAGATTATACTACCAATCAGTGTGATACAGATTCACACTGGCAGAAACATGATACAGTGTTTGTGACTAAGTGTACCTATAGAACCCATACCCTGTTGACAGCTTATTATACCAACCAAAAAATGAAATTAAAAGGGTCGTCTTTAATGAAAAGGTTTCTGCCTGTTACAGGCAATTACATATACATGGTGATTGACACAATGAGCATATCATTACTAGGGTTACGGTAACAGGCATGGGATTGCCTTATAACAATGGGGAGGTTTGAAAGCATGTGGGAAGTAGCCTTGAGAAAATGTAGAGGGTCCGTTGAATGTGGGGGGTGGTGGAGTTCTTGGTATTTATTGAGGAAAGTGTGTAGACTAATCTTAGGGCATTCTACCTCCACAATTGCATGCACTGATAATATGAGAAGATGTGCAGAGTAGATAGAGTCTATAGTACTCACTAAAAGCAGTGAAGGAAAGGGCTGATGTGAAATTACACGGCTGTCCATGGCTGTGAAACCAAGCATACCACATTTTCTTTTTGATTAGTAGGCCTATAGTCCTGCACTCTATTTGTAATCCTGAATCCATTGGACATGATGTATTTACCCCAATGGTTTAACATAACATTTAAAATGTTCAGTAAAATGGAATCTGCATAGTAAATAGGGCAAGGGTTGAGGTGTTTCACCATAAAAGCCACACTTCAAGAACAACAACTGTTCCAAACATTTAAAGTCAATCTGATTTCTTCTTGCACCATAAAAAGATTGTTCAAGAAGTGGAGGCCTGGAGTGGAACTAAAACTTGTCAATGCAGCGCATTTTCTGATGATGTAAAATGGTGAAATAATGTCCAACACTAATGTGAAAGGGGTACAGAAAGACACAGAGACAGGCATAGAGATAAATAACCAGAAAAACATATTTATGCATATTTTTCTTGTATTGGATATTCCCTTTTCCTTACAAAATATAATTAGGACAACCCTCAAATTCTAAGTAACAGAGAACTAGACAAAAGAATAAGAAATCAGACAGGATCTTCCATCCAGCTGTATACTGATTTTGGATGGTTACTTTTCACTAAAGTGTTTGAGCTAGAACGTTTGGGGGTGGCCAAGGCAGAGTTATATCAGACAGGAAGTCATCAACAACCAATCTGTACCGTTGGTACTGACACTAACTGCCATCCAATGGTACCCCTTCCAGCCATCCCACTTCTGTGAAACCTCTAAAAGAGAAGCCAACAAGATTGTTCACATATATTTGAAGCTTTATATTATATGTCAGCAGACAGTAAAATGGTGACGGACAGCCCACATTTAAACCAACACCTATCAGCCTAACTAATGCAGCATACCCTCCTATTGGTTCCATTGGTAGCTCAAACTGACAGTGATATTGTCAGCACATGCCTACATTACAGTTAAACTTACACCTTTCTACTAGACTAATGCAGCATAAAATATTCCCTGCCATCCCTGTTGGTTCTATTGATACTAAACACAGACTGGCCACCAGTGTTGCAAAATGCTTCTTTCAGCCCTCCCACCCCTATTACAAATTACACCTATAGCATAACAAAGGCCACAATGTGTTCACCGGCAGGGCTGGCTGAGTATGTATACACTGCACTACAAACACCAAACCACACACCCCCATTGTGGTTCTCATGTTTGACACCAGGGCAGTCAATAGGGCTACAACAGCTGCTCCAGTTGACATTTGGCAAAACTGAACGATCAACTAAAAACAGCTCCGTTTTTGTGATTATACTGTTTTTATAAACATTTGTTCTATTGCACCTGTTGAGGAGTTTGTGAGTCTGTGCTCCATAGTTAACCACTTTATTTGATACAACGGTATGTGTTTGGGATTATTTTGTTGTACATTTGACAACTATCTGCCTATTGTAGATATTATAGCAGTTCTCGTGTTCTAAAGAAACTTGGAAATTTCCATTTTGAATTGGTAAGCAAAGAGGTGTCACTTCACAAGTTCTCAGAACATCTAGAAACACATTCTCTGTCATATACATTTAGCAGCTAAGACAGAGGGGGAACACTTACTGTATGAGATACGAGTGTTCTTACCAGTAGCCCTATCACAGTTAAGTGAGGCATAAGGACTGCCCTCCCTTTGTAGACTGGTCAATAAAGGGAGATGAAACTATGGGGCAGAGCAACACTTGACATGGAGGGACGGGAATATATGGCACAGTAACAGCAGATAGTGGGTGGGTGGCAGCAGATATCCAGGATACACAAGATGGATAGCTGTAGGACTACAGAAGGTGAAAGTGCTATGTCAGGATACAAGACACTCTGACTGCTTACAGACCTACACAGATACAATAACACCTACATCATCCATCACCTCACTCCCTCCATGCCGGCAAAGCTGTGCTCCACCAGCTGTCTTGTCACTAGATATCACTGCCCTCCCATCTAGCCATCTTTGTGAGCCTAATTGTCACAGCATTCACTTTGATTGGAGGAGGGAGGTTAGGATAAAAAAACATAGTAGAGGGGACAGACATGCAAATAAAATAATGCGGAGAAAACATATCTACAGGTGTAATATTATAGGCTGTGGCTCCTAAGGACTGTACTACTTAAAGCAGCAATCCGACCTCCTCAGACCTCCTCCAACTCTAGCATGAATTTAATATTTATAGGACCATCATTTGTTTTTCTTTAAGGCAGAGCAAAATAGCATAGCTTATAAGGCCTCTCTAAAGCATAATGGATGGGCTAAAATACAGATATTAGTCAATCTATGGCGGGAAGTAAAGCCATCTCTGCAGGGACCAATGCCAATATGACCTCTTGTGGTCGAAGATGGAACTAAAATGGCTTAGTCTTGTGTGGCTAGTACACTTAGAGCAATCAGTACACACTTATGGTGGAGGTCTACTTACAACAAATAAATAGGGAAGTATATATAATGTATAATCTGCATGAATGCACATGAAAAGCCTTATGGTTGTGGATGGGAATAGTGCTTTCATTATGCATATATATAGGAGCACAGTGAGAAGTAGTTCACCTAAAGCCCAGTAGGTATCCTGCAGACCGTTATGTCATCCGGTTTACAGTTGGTTGACTCCTATTCTCACATGAGGTATTTTGCCTATTTTCATATAGAAAGAAGCACCCATAATTTTTTTAAATCAACCTGTCCACATATGAGTCTGTGAAGATTGCTGACATATTATAATCTAAAATTCGATGCTTGGAGCTCGAGTAGCTGCTTTAACTAATAGTAGAGGATATAATTTGCTACCAACGAGTTGAACACAAGCTAACACTGGTAGGAATGTGATACAGTCTGTGTCTGTGTCTGTGTCTGTAACTGAATGTGAAACTGCACACAATTTCCAGAATGGATTATATCCACCCCAAATATAGCAATCAGGGGTTCCTTCTTTAATAGAAGTATTGTCTGTATTTGCATGTTGGATTATTTCATTGAATTATATACCCTCTTGACCAATTCAACATTAGCAATGCCATATACAAGCTGATTCCCCGTGAAGATCCCCCTGATAGCCACTCCCCTCGGTAGATTTTGGCGTCATGTAGTAGTCCTCTGTCTCCCCTCCAGCACCTTGCCTGTAATGCTTGATCCTTGCCCCACAATCCGGGCAGGTGTACTTATGACTTCTCAGATCAATCCTCAGCTCACATTGGTGACAAACTCCCATCTTGGTGAACAATTTCACCTTTCACCTCTCCAAAAAATTATCTCAACCTTCCATACTACAAGCATAGGCCTGCTGATTGGTTGCCTACAACAAAGGCACCAATGGACCTAGCTCCCCCAGGTGGGCAGGTGGTGAACTAGGGAATACACTTACTCCACCTGGGGAATATATATTCCCAATGTCTCCGCGCAACATTGGCGCCATATTGTTACTATAGACACAGTGACTAGCCTGTGTTTCGCTTTATGGATATAGGCAGATAAGTGCACATTGGGCTGAGGATCAGGATAATGTAAAAAGGGTGCTTTTAATATGGCAGTCCAAAGATGCTTGGCTGTCATTAAGATGTGAGAAGTGTGCTAAGTAATTTCACTGCAATGTGCATTCTGCCTCTACAGTAAGATATGTCACCCTGTCACAAAAAGTATCAAGGCACTTTAGTCAAATATGCACCCTGGTTGCCATGTCGCAATCCCACCAGCTAACTGTGGGATTGGTATTGTATGTTACCTGAAGGATTTGAGAAGATGTGCAGAAGGGATAAAGTCTACAGTACTAGCTAAAGGCACTGAAGTTACGGATCGATGTTCCTGGCTGTGAAATTTGATGTAGAAACATTTCAAGGAACCATGAAACATTTTCTCTATGATCTGTATGTCTCATTGAATGGTATTCATTGACAATTCCTGGAGCGAATATATACTTGCACTACAGTTGCATTAACCATTCCTATTCACAACAATGGTTAAAGATTACATTGAAAACAGTAAAAAGGAATCTGGTTTAAGGAAAGTGCATTGCACACTTGAGGCGTTTCATGATAAAGGCCACCCTTTGAGAACTAAGATTGCTTAAAACATTTTCTTTTCAATCCGGTTTCTTATTGCACCATAAAAGCTCATTCAGTAAGTGGAGCCAAGGATTATGGAACAGCCAACCTTAAAGACAGTGCATTTGATGCTGTAAAATGGTTAAAATATGCTACACTTACACAAAAAGGGTATAAAGATAATTATACAGAGAAAGAGAGAACAAATTCTTCAAATACATAGAATACAGGGGCATAGAGAACAAATGCCTCGTTTTGTCATGTACCTTTCTCTCAGAGGGGCACTTACTGTATGAGATATAGCAGTATGTGCCAGTAGCCTTATTACAGTTAGGTGAGGTATGAGGAGACTCTGAGACAACCCTCCCTTTGTAGTCAGGTCAGAGCTGGGGGTCAGAGGGCTAGTTCTGTAACACCTCCACTGGCCAAACTGTAAACTGGAGTCTGGTATTTTGTTTTAGACATACAAGGGCTAAAAGATGGTGAGGCAAGGAGAGCAGAAGAAAGGTTATTGTATGCAGAGAAATTATGTGTAAACCATAAAAGTCAGAGGATATTTAGGGGCCAACTGGGTCCTACTCAGACCCAACTTAGTATTCCATAGAGCCTGCTGAGCAGTGTCCTATAAGTATGATTGCTCTGAACTGTTGACCCTGCATCTCTAAAATATAGGTTGTATTGTCTGCTATGCCAAACCATCGAAATTAAAAGAAACAGTATATTTCTCACAACTAAAACCGTCAGATTGACTGGCTACATATAAAACATACCTCACTCATTTACATCACTACCACCAAATGATTAATACAAGCAGTTATGTTTGGTAGATTGGAAGACAAACATTGAGTAAGTAGGCACCCAACTCAGGATACTAGTTTTGAACTGAAATTTATATCCTATTGAAGATTGTAATAAAAAGGTTTTAATGATGGATGCTACAAGAACCTTCCTTCAGAAGGATGTTGGAATGAGAGTGACCCAATGGTAGCTACCAACATGGCTGACAATGCTGACTTAGTTTTGGAGACCTAGGTGTCCCAATGATGCCACTGCTCAGGAACTGTATAATTACACACTTTGTTGACCCACCATTAGACACTATTTAATTGATGTAGAGCAAGTGTAAAGTCCCTAATACAAGTTGCTGCTGGACTTAAAATACTATTAATTAGTGTGTATAGAATCTACTGATGGTGAGGGTTGCAGTAGGTACACAGATAATCTAAATGCCCCGTCCCTTAGTCTGAAGTGGCTATCCCAGGTTGGTAAAAAAGGGACATAGGTCGGACATGACAAGTGCTATTCTAAAATGAGTGAGGCAAAACAACATATGACAAATGCCTTTGCATCAGCCCAGGAAAATATGCAGATTAGAGCAAAAAGATACTAATGGCAGATAGAGAGTGTACGGTAGGATACAGACAGAGGAAAACAGAGACAGACAGACAGATAGATGGATAGAGAAGAGAGATATAAACTGACAGGGAGATATAGACAAAGCTACAGAGCCAGAGATACATAGGGACAGAGAGAGAGAGAATGAGGGGAGAGAGATACAAGCAGACACACAGAAAATAAGGGGGTGTAGAGATACAGGGGGTGCGCATGGAGCTCCTGCTAACCTCCCACACCCTGTGTCCATGCAGTGATGTGTACAGGTACAGCGGACACCTCTTAGCACAGGGGTGTCCATCTCTTCCATGTCACGAACACGTTAGGTGGACACTCCGTCTGTGTGTAGGGCCAGAATACAAATCAGCACCACTAACTCTGTATATGTCACAAACAAATGTTGCAGATTGTGACCTCTAGTCTAACCCTTAGACCTTTTAATGCAAAGTGGCTTGCAATAGTAGACTTTTTTAGGGCAAAATGCAGTACATGCACCAGGAGGTGAGGGGTGGGGGTCATGCTGGGAACATGTACAGAATGTGTACAAGGCTGGGAACGCAGGGGAAGAGCTGACAGTATACTGTAATGAAATGTAAAAATCAGAAAGGACATTACGGATATGGGCGTAAATTTAAATAAGTCTCTGTAGGCAGCACAATGCTTTTAGCCGCTAATCCTTTTCTCAGTATGGGGAATAACTAAGTTAATTACCAGTGATGAATTAGTGCATCATGATAACCATACAGAGCTAATGCAGTCCTGTTTTAATGCATCATTATGATCTTAGAAAATGATGCCTTGAGGCCTCATGCCTTCCTCAAAGGGTTAGTTCATGCAGCACCGCCAGTCAGCAGGGATGTACTATGGGGGAAGGGGAGGGGGAGGCAATAATGGGATGATGTTTGAAAAGGAATTGGAATGGAAAAAGTGGTATGTAAGAGTCACATACTAATATAGTCATAGTAAGCTGAACCTGCTTCAGGGACATAGGTGTTCAGCTGTAACTATATAACATGGTATAGGGGCACTTATGCACTGTTTACACTTATCGATCGGTGGTGTTTGTGAGTACAACACATGAGGATTTACCACCCTGGACCTTACAAGGACCATAGACATTTTGGGTATTTTTTAATTCAAGTAAACCTTTTGTCAAATGTAATAGGTTAAAAATCAATCAACATAGATAGTTGTATCTTCCCTCTTTGCTCCTCTTGACATCTCTCTCCCTCCATAAATCTACAGCACTCTTTCCCCTCCCTCTCACACCCCTCCCTCACCCCTCACACACATCCACTGTAATACATAAATGAACCCAATGCAGTCTCCAGCTGACAGCAGTAAAGTGGAATTTTCTGTGAAGTGAATTCAATGAGAAATCTCCATTAGAGGGAACTGCTCTCCTACATACCTGAGTCCTTTTGCAGAGCAACTCAACATGGGCAGGGGGGAGCACATGCAGTTCTGGCAAAAAGCAAATCAGGCTGCATAGGAGTGGAGAGGGGAAGCTTTTAGCATACAGTTAAAGTATTGGTGTATTATATGTATCAGTCCAGCTGTGCTAGTACTGATACTTATGAAATTACATGAGAAGTAATTACATTATGAGCCATAGTGATTGACTATTTGTTTCATACAAGGTCATAACAGAATCTATCTATAAAGTCCCTTTAACACACTCCTTGAATAAATATTTTCATTCTGGTGATTTGGAAAGTGTCAGAAAGAAATAGGAAATCAAGCAGTGTGTGCATCATTGGTTGGACCTATTACAGCCTAAAATTACAGTTAAATGAACCAGCCAAGCCTCAGCTCCTGCAGCCAAGTGGCTGATCACATTTACTGAGTGAGAAGGTAGTATACCTAATGGGAACAACCACCCTGAAGCTGGTACAGGGTCCTAGATTTGCTACCTGTACTCTGGTTGTGCTACTCACATATGATGAAGGGGTTAGATACGGATGGAGCCAGTTTCCACTGAATTCTCCTCCTGTATAATATGTTAAGTCAAACCTGAAAACCACAGACCAGGGAAATGAGGCACCTGCCTCTTTCTTAAGTAAGATATGTTGCTCTGAACAGGCTAAACTCCACTAGTCACCTACTTATTGTCAATGACACATATTCTGGAGCCTCTAATATTTATGTGAAATGGCTTAAAAATACCCTCAAAGGAAATACTTTCTGATTGAATGATTGGCCAGGGTAAGCCATTCCCATATTTAAAGCTGGCAGAAATATCTGATTTAACGGGTTAAACCCTTCAATGGAGCCAGACACGATCCTGGGCTGACTCATGAGTAGGAAAACATTTGTGTAAAATAAACTTGTGTAGAATAGACTTTGTGTTTTCAAGAGCAATTTTTCCTGTATCAATTTAGTGATATCTAAGAAATATTGGTCTATATTTCTCAAGAGCCAGTCCCCATCTGCTGCTAAAGTTAGTGTTATTCATGAGGTTCAAACTTTAGTCTTTATGGCACCTTGTACAAGTAGTTAGGGTACATTTTGGAAATGACACATGTGTACGGTAAACAGCATACACTACAGGCTCATATCATGACTTGCAAATGCGATATTGTAATAATAATTACTAATTACTAAATACTAATTTCCATATATGTATGGTGGCAATACCTAAATTAACAATTTAGTGATCCATTGGGCAGGTTGGTTTATGCATTGACCTGACTTCCATTCATTCCTACATTAGTGTGGCTCCTGTATTTAGACTAGGGTTGTAAAATTTCAAGTACACCTCATAATAACCTCAAGTAAGCAGATTCAAATATCAACATATACCATTTTACATTTAACCTCCACTGATTGCATCTGAGCAATGAAACATTAAATTTACCTTCTCCCCATGAATATAAAGTACATCATCGAGCAAGGAGAAGTGCAAGGGATAATAAATGTGACTTTTATCAAACTGATTTAGTCCATATAAGACCTTGATATGTAGACAGGATCGGCAAAACTGACTTTGGGGGCTCCGTATCTGGTATCAATTTTTAAGTATCAGGCTGCAGGCCCTTATAGGGGCGATGCCTGATACTTAAAAATTGATACCTGATACGGATGCCCCAAAGTCAGTTTTACCAATCCTGTACTTATTATTAAATGACTCCTCTGTAATAAAAAAAGACATTTTAAGTGTGTTGACTCACTCAATTGAAGCAGACGATTTCCATTTTGACTTTCTCCTACACTTCCTGTTTTCTGAATGCACAGAAAAAAAAGTCCCCCCTCTCAGAGTCAATATTCCCTTTATTTCTACAAATTAGGCTTACTGCTCGATTCAAATTTGTTAATAGTTCAAATATGAAGAGGATTAAAACATAATTTCATAGAAATAATCGAGAAATAACTTGATTTTCCCTTGTGTATGGCCTCGTATGACTGTGTTTGTTGATGTATTCATTGAACATATGGCACTGGTTGAGGGGGTGGGGGAGGGTATACATCACTGCACTAGGGCCTGGCTGCCCTGTGGTCGCTCCAACTAGTGAACATGTAAGTCAGGGTCCTCTACTACGCCACACTCAACCCCCCCCCCCCTCCCACCCCCGACCCGTAATGGTTAGGACGCACGGACTGCGTCTCAGCGCGACTGGGCAGTCATGCCGTACCTCCTGCCAGCCTACTAAGCTTACAGAGCAAGGGGAGTCAATCAAAACATGAATAATGGGTTTACATATTCATACACCAGTGCTAAGGCCGGAAGCCTGCTGATACACAAATTTCAAATAACCCTGATACAGGCTCAAATTACCTGAAGTGGACTGATACGGTTCTCCTGCTGTAAGTCAATGGCATCGTGTATTTAACCAAACACATTTAATAATAAGAGACAACATTGTTCCATAACAGAATCCTTCATCCAGGTTAACCAAGCCTATAGCATGTCTATCAGCCATACATTACCTCTCTATGACTGTTATGATGGGCAGGTCAGACGAATGAGTTACTCAGAGCAGTTCCAGATAACACATAATGCAGGTCTCGTGTCTCAGTGACTGAGCTGCAGGGCGGATGTCTTGGTACCAGACCAGTGCGCTGTGTGTCAGAGATTTATGGGGCTGGAGTTATTGTTTCTGTTTGCCTCATCCATCTAGGACAATGATGTATGGTTTGAAAAGGGAGTTGAAGGAACTAATTCCCAAAGAAGGGGATATTACGTGATTCTCATTATCATTACATAATCATTGTATGGTTTGTATTGTGACTACTATTGCAAGAAGAAGCTGTATTATACATCATCTATCTATGACTATAAAATGAGAGGATCCTTGTGATCCATTTATGAGAAACTTATTGAGATACTGTATACATGGATGTACTAAATTGATTCCTTCTAATTGTGTTTTCTGCTAATACCGTATATGACATAATTATTAACTCTACGTTCAGTAGGGGTAACATATACATTGCTTTAAATTGTAATACATTGACAGAAACTTGTGAACCAGAAATTATATGTTAGATTTAAATTGTCCTCCTATATCCGTTATTAACTGATTGTATATAGTATGTAAATGTATTATATTATTGTACATAGTTATTAACTTATTAATTTTATTGTTAAATATATAGAATGTCATAGTAGTCCTGAATGGAAAAAAAGTGGCTACATATATCTACTATGATGGGTAGACTGTTGTTTGATACTATGATACTAGTAATTTGTAGGTGGCTAACGAAAACAGAATGTACATTTCTAGCAGCAGCCTTTTCTCTGTAATATTCTAACAAATGATGGCATGACGTGTCAAGGGAGATATCTACTGTAAAATGTGTGACATATAGTTGCATCATTTTATATATTGGATATATATTATTACTAGACCTATACTGTTTACAGTAATGGTTGTGAAAACTTTGTATCACATTGAATTGTTACATGAGAATAAATTCTTGAAACTTGAACTTGAAACTAGACTCATTCACCCCTAACACATATTATATATACAGATGGATCAATCTAAATTTTCCTATCTGACATAGTGTTTGTTTAACCCTTTATGTACATTATAGTGCACTATGTCCTTGTTGTTATGATGCATAAATACTGGGCTACATTTGAGTGTCATGCCTTGAGGTATAAATATACTCATCAAAGCAGCATTCTTGCATCATGTTGACTAATGGTTTAAAACTTATTTCCACAATAATTTAGATAATACAAATCCACATGATATTGCAGGAGTAAAAAGTGGTGAAGGTCAACAGAACCCAGCAGTAAGGCAGTTAAAAGACAGGCTGATAAAGAGGAAACTTAGCAAGCATACAGATTGCAAGGTTGCATGGTCAATATACATTGATGAGCCAGCAGAATAAGAGCTTTGTAGCAGTAAGAAAGTCACCAAGTACAGTTCTGGAGGATCACAGACTGCAGCAACAGCTGAACAAATTGTTGATGTCCAATCTCACAGATAACAGTGTGGGACCAGCCACTGGAGATCAACTAGAGTAGCCACCAGTCCCTTATTAAAGTGGTATGCATCATCTCATTTTTCCTGATCTCATCTTACTGAAAATATCCGGGATGTGAGGCCTATTTAAGTGAAGATCAAAAAGTGAATTTGTTCATTCTTCCCGGACCAAATGTTACCGATCTATATTTTCCAATCATTTAAGTTAAAATGCAGCTTTCTTCATCAAAATATGACTACAGTAGTCATGTATCGGACTACTGGGATATATCAGCCAACTGACAATGTACAGACTATAGGTCTAGTTCTTATACCACACACTAGGTGGTGGGTTCACCTCAGCCAGGACCGTCTCTAGTCTCGGTCACTTCTCCGCCGCACCTCCGCGTGTGAACTTCTCCTCTGTGTTAAAATGTATTGTGTACCATGTCTACTGACATGGGATGGGAGATTTGGTGGAAATTGTACCAAGTGTAAAGCTCCCGGTGCCAAGGGCAAAGCTCCGGACAGCTGTTTCTGAATTCAAGTATAATATACACCTGAAACAGCATTAAATTGCACCCCACATGATGGATAGAGTAGCGAAACTTACACAATGTATGCCATTTATGAATCAACATATGAATGAAAAAATAACCTTTAGACAATATAGACCTCCGACAAGTCTAGCCTGTGGGGAAACAGGGTGGGGATAGGGCTGATGAGTAATTCTCTGTGAATAGAGAAGATAGAAAAAGGGATTGTGGAGTGATTAGGACCTGGCCCCAGCCTGTGTTGGTTCAGGGATGATTGGGTGATTTAAGGACAACTAACGCAGCAGACTGGGAAATCAACCAACAGGCACCCATGGGGGAGGTTTTGCCTGTGATAGTTGGGATGGAGGGGGAGTGTTTTGGAAAAGAGTACTGCTTTTTAGAAGGTGATTCCCCACATTATGTCTGAAGGGCTGCCAATTCTGTACAGTCAGGGAATCACACCACTGAGACAGCACTACACATCTGTGTTGATTATCAGAGTAGGAGCTGATAGTCTGTGACTGTGAGATCTGTATATGTATGTAGATTAAAACATACAGAATTCATACTGCCTCTGCTATGTTATATAGGCACTTACCCTGGTTCAGGTTGTCATATAATTCTCCTCTCCTTTGTACAATCTCCCTAGAGTCTGGGGCCTTTATGCTTTTTCTCCCCAAGAGAGATCCTAGAGTTTTTCTGCTAGTTCTGGTTCACTTCTCTTTTGTTGTTCGGAGATTTAGCAAATGGTTGTAGATGAGGCAGAAAACAGTAAAGACCCCTATTGTGAAATAGATTATAGATGAATTGCCCTATTAGGAGGAATATCAGCACTTAAACTGATGTAATGCTATGGGTTAAGCTGAAATTTTAAAAGGACAGAGATACAAAGTGGTCTCGGGAGGGAAATTACACATTCAACTCATCACCATCATCAAACTTCATACACATTATTGACCACTCGAAGAAGGGAAGAATGGAACTGGTTTAAATGTTCAAAGCCACATAAATTAGTACTCTAAGAGTTATGTGCATCAGGTCCAAAAGAAATTACATGTCAGAAGCAGCCTATAAAGACAACACTACCGAGTGAATATGGACTACATGAAACAGACAGTTAAGAACACTAAAAGACAGACACCAATCTCTAGTCTTAAAGATATATGAGCATCAAGTCTCCACTTAACAAGAGAAAAAGGGACATGTCTCTGACAACAGTCTCTGTATTGGTTACAAAACACAATACTGAATCATTCACTATTTCTATAAATTAGTTGTGATATAGCTTATCAATTATCTCATTCATAGCTTGTCTGCAAGCACCTTACAAATAACATGTTAAAAAGTGTGTAGAAGAAGACAAAGACAAATGGTATGTATGCCAACATAAATCAGTGTTTGAATTGAGTGACAGGCACCATCTTTGTTTACAACATTCCGGAACTTCTCAGACATTGACAACACTGTATAGTGTCAGCAATGTGACTGGCGGTGTATTGGGTTAATGCATTAACCACCATAACTGTGTATAGTCTGACTTGTAGTAGATGGTATCATCCATGCGTTCCTTGGTACTATGATATCTACATTAACATCACTTACTGGGACTTATTCCTGCGTAACCCTCCAATCTCCTATACTTCCACTTTTTCCTCCAATAGTCTGACCTTCTCTCCCACTGACACCAACATCCTGCATCCTTCATTCCCATTTTATAGTTAGCAACATCCCTCTCCTCACCCTGCCTTTACATTCCCTTCTCAAATCATCTAACTTACTCTGCCATCCCTATCCTGTTCAGCTTTCAATATTAATACATAGTGTGGGACTGAAGGTGTGCTCAGGCAGATGCATGGTTGTATATTGAAAGGGCACTGGGGGCGGGGTTTGCAACAAGTACCAGGAGCATTGGGAGACGGAGGCCCCTAAACCAGAGAGGGGCACTATCTAGTGACAAAGGAGCTGCTGGAGAGGAGTTGTCCTGGCATGGAGGGAGTGAGGTGATGGATGATGTAGGTGTTATTGTATCTGTGTAGGTCTGTAAGCAGTCAGAGTGTCGCGTATCCTGACGTAGTACTTACACCTTCTGTAGTCCTACAGTTATCCATCTTGTGTATAGTGGATAGCTTCTCCTACCCACCCACTATCTGCTGTTACTGCACCATGTAGTATTGTCTTCTAGACTCTCTTGTGCTCCCATTTCTCTCTGGCAATCTCCATCATCCCTATCTCGTTGCTATATATATATATATATACTCACCCTTCCCTCTATATTGCTACCATCCCGTGTTTGTTGATTCCTCCTCACTCAACAATGGTCACCATGTGGTTCTCTATCAACATGTAGTCCTAGAGTAGATACATTACACCACTTGAGTTTCTTGCCCTAGAAGTATACTGAAAATGATAGTTGCCTCTCCCCTCCTCCATCCTACTTCAGGACCCTCTGTCCACATCATGTTACTGAATAGAGATGAGGATATCCAGTTTACTTCTATTTGGTTAACAGGTCCGGGAAATGGAGGAAAACCCTCCCCAGAGCTGTTATTTACACCAGTGTTAATTTTCACAACGCAGGTAGGTGTGAAAACACTGCAGGGCTCACTGCCTGCTGGGTGAAATGGAGGAGCACAGAGAAAAAGTCTATAGAAAAAGCTTGTTTATATGTGATTTCATGGCAATCACCTGTATGATTCACTATTCCCCATGTATGATTCAAGAGCATATACTAATCTATCTTATGGGATATATACATTTAACAGCAAATTGATAGAAAATTCAGCAAATGGGTTATGAGAAAACCGTTGCTAATTTTAGCCCTGCAGTGTCTATGCTACAAGCAAAACCGTTGCTAATTCTAGCCCTGCAGTGTTTTCACACCTACCAGCGTTGTGAAAATTAACACTGGTGTAAATAACGGCTCTCAGTCCGCATTCTGAGTAGTAGTGTACTGGAAGCTGGACTGTTGGCAGGGACACTCATCTTAAGTTACTGCACATGTGCAAATGACTTTGACCCCTTAACTAACATGATACAAGACTGTAGGCCTGGTCATTGTAATTGTGGCATTGTACACCTAGTAAAGTAACTCACTGGCATTGCAGCATAGCATTATGAATTCCCTTCAAAAAAACAATGATGTATCATTTCAGCCCTTACTAAATTCTGGTCAGGGCTGCATTT
Organism: Harmothoe impar; assembly: GCA_947462335.1. Taxonomy (NCBI): domain Eukaryota; kingdom Metazoa; phylum Annelida; class Polychaeta; order Phyllodocida; family Polynoidae; genus Harmothoe; species Harmothoe impar. Next base: position 59,837,403 of record OX381721.1, on the reverse strand, counting down.
ATGCATCCTTTTAGTGAAGTACGAATTTTATGACAGCACTATGCTGTACTTAAAGGGTTACCAACCCCATGCTGGGATTTTGAGGACCTACATTGATACTCCATGTTAGAAATATCAATATCCTGTACGCATGAATGAGCTGTTCAGGCCCTACAACTGTGTACCATAACTGTCTGTTTATACAGCTAAGGACACTCTGATGGATAAGCTGTAGAGGCCAATCTGCGAGGAGCTTTAGCTAGAAGAAAACTATGGATGAGGTTTGAATTCTGCCTCCAGGTGAAATCTGTGTAGACACTAGCATTGTCCTTTAATAAGCAAAATAGTGTTTTAATGTGCATCTGAGTTATTTGCTGGACCTGCATTTGTGATTTCAGACATGGCTAGCTTAAAAGATTGAAGGAAGGCCTGTAATGTATTTTGCTTCATTATGACTTTTGTGCACAGACACCATAACATGAATAAACAAGGCCTGGATTGCAGGTTTTACCTTGATACCAGTTCTCCACTCCACACATCCTCCTGCCAACCCCTCCACTCTCCTATAATCCACCTCTCCCCTCCCCCAATCCACTCCCTTATTCCTCTCACTTCACTCTGCCCCTAACAACCTGTATATAAAGTAATAAGCCCCTGATACATCTTATTGGTTGAGACCTTACACCTGCCCCCCCCCCTTACACAGTGGACTACACCAGCAGTAAGTGCCTATCGATGGGCAGCAGGTGGTGAAGCGTAGGTTGAGAGTAGCTTCAGCTTAAATGGAGTATCCTTACTAATCTTCAGAAATAATGATCTATGTTTTTTGAGACATGTTTCTTTGGTTGGAATTCCTAAACTTATACTATATAAACTATACTCATATATAGATCATCAAAATCCGATTTTGATGATCTAAATATATACCAAAGTAATCTCCATGGCTTCTTCTTTGCAAAATAAGTAGTCAACGGTCATTGATGGGTGTGATGACATTTTATTTTTGTTTACATAAGGAACCTACAAGCATGTTTAAATAGGAGATGGTGACCTAGCCTAAGGTTCCTCGAGAAGTTATAACTAAAATACCCTGTTGCTACATTTGATAATGCCACCTAGTGTTTTTGATATGCTCTAAATCCCCATAATGTTACATTTTCTCACGTTTTTCCCATTTCATGGCTCAATGGAGTTGTGAGTGGCTAGACGTCTCCATTGTTCTGCTATACATTGGACTTCTGCTGTATTCCCCAGTGGTTTGCCATATTACAAGGAGGCGGGACATTTATATTAAAGTGTCAGTCACCCACCATCTAAGATACTGTAGCATTGGCTTACATATGACATATAAATCAATCAATTAAACCATGATAGTTTCTGAAATATAATATTATGTTGAATACAGAATTGATGAATGAGGATATTATGTGACAAGCTTATGTATTCAAAATATGGTACTTTTTGCAAAGTTATTTTCAACTTTCTGGAATTGTACACAAATAACAGCTTTTCATAAATTGCTGTAAGGATAAAAATAAAGCTTAGTACAGTTCAAATGATGCAATGGATACTGCAATAGTGTCAGGGATCGGTCTGATTATCCCATTTGCAGTGTGTCACACTATGCAAATCAATTTAGATTAGCCTTAATTTGCTCTTCTTAATGGGCCGCAAGGGTTGTTGATGTTTGCTATACAAACTACATTTACTATGTCAAATCATACCCAATCCACTTTGCTAACCCAGTATTGAGGACCGAAACAAGCACAGAGGTTCTATATGAGTTGGTAGACTTATACAAGAATACCTTGTAGACATTTCTGCTGATGTTAATATGATAAAGGAAACATTTTTGTGTAATATTGAGCTACAGATACTGAAGTAGCATGGACAGGTAATGGGGGAGAAGGTTAAATAAGGAAAGGAGCAGCAGAATACTGTAAAACCTTCAGGGTGTGGTTGCTTGAGAGGGAATGGGGAAAAATAGATTGCATTGGGAGGAGGAGCATGATGTTCACTTGATGGTAAGCAATTTTAGCACTGTCTGATGCATCGCCGGTTTATTTACCTTTTTAAATCAACACAATTTGATGGCCATAATGATGGTATGACAGGAAGGACAATTTTTATCAGGCTCTTGCTGGGGAAAAACCAGTAGGTAATGGTTATGTAAAATGTGAAACGCTGCATAGATATGATATCAACAACAAAGGATATTGATTAAGTAAAAGAGATTGAGTAAGTATGAGATCAAGTATGAGATCATATTCTTCTTTTATTCAATACTAATCTAGAAATTTAAACAGTTATATTTGAATATGTCTTAAATTATGATATAACAAGACATACTTTTTATTATATTACAGATAGCTAGGGTTAATTATTTCTAATTAAATTCATCAAACACAAATCATATCAAACATTTGTTTTCATGATTATTATAATGCTACTGGTGTCTGCAAAGTTGTTCTGCGATTGGTACTTACTTTTAACTAACAACAAACCCTTAACAAGGAGAAATCTCTATCTAGAAAACCTAAATACTTATCAATATTATATAAATCATATTTGTGTAAAAAACAGACTTGTAAGTATTACACTAACCTAAGAAAATACCACAACATTTTGGTGACAGGCAACCATGAAGTGCTCATGTATGTATACAGAGTAATTTCATAGTGTATGTCAGATCCCCATAGTATATGTCATATGATTATGCATTAATGTACATATAAATACAAATGGGCATACACACCTACCAGTACAGTGAGTCTCACATACAATCACTTTTCTATTCCCTATGAAGACTGATATATTTGCTTGAAATGCCAAGTAAAATACTATAGTTTCACAGTTGTTAAATACAATCAAGGAAAATAGTTGATTTGACATATACTTTCAAATTGACCCTTACAAGATATTTATGGTGCATGCCTCCCAATCAGGCGGTTCACATAGAAAGCCTTTTCATCAGGGCAGTACTGAAAGGCCCACTTGTGCAGTGCATGGACAAGACAGGGAAACATGGCCCCCACACGGTACTCCACCTGCATGGCTATACTGAGGCGCTGAACAATGGTCACAGCCTGCTGGTTCTCCTGCAGGGTAGCAATGGTCGTGCTGAAACTGGCGATGATGAAGTTCAGCATCAGGATGGAGATCAGGAAGACATAGATAACATGGTAGGCATAGATGGAGATATACTCATGCAGTGGGTATCCAGTCAAATTAAACATATTCAGCAAGATCTTGAAGCCAAGGTAGACAGTCTGGGGCAAATTGGTAAAGTCAATTTCAGGAGGACAGGGGCCAATGTGGTTCTTAGTCAGCAGAGACATGATGATGACACTCATGGGTACGATGAAGAGTCCAATTATAACCACATAGCTCAGCAGCTGTATGAAGAGCCTCTGTATACTGATGACTGTCACACCTAGCCATGGGAGAATCTGACTGAAGTAGACAAGGCCCCAGGTCATCAGAACTGCATGGATGAGGTAGCTGATGTTAAACATGGTCTTCAGTCCAAGCATTAAGGAAATAACCATTGTGATACAACACAGAGAGCTGACAAGTTGAGTCACACGGAACTCAGAAGCATTTGAAACCACTGACTTGATTTCACCCCCATTTGTTGTGAAGAATTGCTTAAACCAGCCGAATTTGAGCCACATGGCAACCTCTAGTATATCAAATAGGACAATGCTTGACGCACCTGCAAACATTATGTATTGTAGTATTAACAAAACAGACTGTGGTGAGAGGAGGGACTGTGAAGCCACATATGTTCCAATGATACAATCAGTTTCATTTATGGTCAAATTTCTGCTAATTACACTGTTTATGTCGTTCCGGTTTTGTTCTGTCAGAGAACCTCCACTCAGATCCCAGTAAATAGTCAAAGCAGCGATAGACAACCTCATCAGAAACCAGAAAAACATCAGCGGCCAGTTGGCCTTGATCTTCAACTCACACCAAACTTTAACTGGATTGGATGCAAAGAATTCCTTTGTGCTTTCTTTATTGAGGAGTTTGGTGTCAAGGTGACCCAAAAACCAAAGCGGGGATTTCATCCGCCGGTTGGTCTCAACCTCATAACTTTCATACTCAGTTATGTCATAATAGCGTAGTGACAACATTCCAATGTTTCTCTTCCGCATCCGGTAAATTTCATTGGTCATGAAGATTTCAGTAAAAATGCCAAACATACCAAAATGTGCAGCCAATTCTAGAGGCCTGTAGCCATCATCATTCTCCTGGTGAAGTAGCCAACGGAGCTCATCTGTGGTGAACTGTACCTTGTACAACTTCAGTACACTGATGTATTTCTCATCCAAAAATGGTAGTTGTGCATTTGCCCTGATGAGAGCATGAACAAGATTATCTCCATTCCTGTCCTGCTGAAAAGCATTCACTCCATTTTCTAGGCAGAGCTCTATGAGTTTCTCTGCCCCCAGGTAGGAAGCTATGTGCATGGGCTGAGCATACTCAAGGCTTTTAACAATATTTAGAGTTAGTCCCTTTATTTTGTCAAACTTCTCAGAGTTACCATCACAAATGTGCCCATTTAATAGTTCTGCTGTCCTGGTTTCTCCAACAGACTTCAAATATGTCTCAACTGAATCAACATCATCTTCGGGAACGGCTTCATACCAAAAGTCAAAGTCTTCTTCAATCAAACAGGCACCACTCCCATTCTGACACTTGCCACTAGTCACTGGTATTATTTTAATGACCATGTTTTCTGAATGGTTAAATGGACCTAAATTGAAAAGTCTATGATTCTAAGAGGACCAATAGATCTATGTGGAGCTTATCCTCTCGCCGAGATCACAAAAATGAGTACCTACCCTGAGGATTTAAGTTCAATCTGACAGGTATATTTCCATATAGCTAAGACTGTGAATTCCATGATATATAAAGTCAGCTCTGACAAAGAGTATCCACCATGAGCAGGGTTTCCTTCATGTACACTGTACACATAGCATGTAGAGCTTGCTGCTAGGCATTCCCCTACAAGGGTAGTTCCCTCCACTGAGATCTTTCTGCCTGATGGCTAATGGGAGAGAAATCCTGCTTTGCTTACAGCTGAATTTGGTACGTATTACTCAGCGTCTTGCCACTCTAGGTTCTCTTACAAAAGTGTAGGTATTTCTATTCAGCCGTGAAACCCTTTTAAAGACCACATTAGCTTGTACAATTATTGTGGGTGGGTGCTATACTGGGGGATCGTGTGAATAACAGTTATGTCAACAACCCCTTGCCCTTGTATAGACATAGGTAGTTTGTACAATAAACCTCAACAAACTGTTAACCCTTTAAGGAAGGCATGATGCCCCCAGGGTAGTGTGGTAACTCAGTAACATTGCATTGGTGCTTCAAGTTGATCCTATCTGGGGTGTATGAATCCTAGGTGCTTGCATTATGCATGAAGGCAGCACCAGTGAGTTAAGCCCATCTGGGCTGCATTCATGCATCCTGATGGCAATGGACATGGTGCATTAGGAAACAAGTTGCACTTACAGTGTTGAGGAAACAGTCCCTAGACCCCTAGATCCAATCAAAGGACAGTACTTGTTTCTCTTGAGCTTTGAGGCTAAGTAAGCCCCAAAAATAATATGTTTTAGGGTACATGATTCACATTTAATTCATCACACTTTAACTTGCAATAACAACATATCACATTGATAAAAATAGATGCAAATGTAAGAACCTTTTTTTTAATGTAAGAGAACAGATTTCTCACACCTTAATTACATCCTCTGATTCTGTTACCTGCAACACTCTCATGTCTAGTTCACCCCATGTCTGAGTGTTGGCAGTGAGTTGGTGCAAATGTATACTATTAATCACAGACAGAGTAAATAGCTCCTGGATCAACAATGACTCTCAGTTTCCCATGAGACTCCACCCGGCTATAAATGTGTACATAGTACAGGTTAACCAGTTAAGGGCTGCACAGTGCTTCATTGGCTAAGCGATTTGTTGTTGGGATCCATCCTGGAGAGTAACTCATGATTATGTATGCAGTTATCATGTGGATCCTACAGAGTGAATTCACCCCAGAAGGGTTTGCACGATGCATGGATGCAGGCCCAGTGAGACAACTCATCATGATGCATTCATGTATACTTTAGGCTATATAACATAAACACACTATGTGGCCCTTAAAGGGTTGCGGTATTGATACAATGGTGCCCAGATTATGGTGTGTGCCAGCAGAGGGGTGTGATATATAATAGATTTAGCATGAGCTGACACATCACCTTTGATTCTGGTCTTTTCTTAAGGGGAGATTTTCAAGCTAGAGTGTACTTTTAAAGTGTCACTCCTACAGCTTATATGGAACTTTTTATCGAACTAGAACTTTACTAGAGCATTGAATGGGCTGCCCCCCCCCCCCACCAAGGTCAAAGTTGAACAGTATTGCACTTCAGGGTTACATTAAAAACACCGCTAATAAAGAGGTTTTGTAGGGCCAATTAGTACTTTTACTTTCATGAATCCTATGTGCTTGCATTATGCATGAAGGCAGCACCAGTGAGTCAAACCCATCTGTGCTACATTCATGCATCTTGATGGCAATAGACATGGTGCATTATGAAACAGAAGTTGCACTTACAGTGTTAGGGAAAGCAGTCCCCAGACCCCTTTCACATATCCACTCAGACTACAGTACTTGTTTCTCTTGAGGGCTTTGAGGGTAAGTAAGCCCTACAATCATATGTTTTAGGGTATATGATTTACATCTAATTCAACACACTTTAAATTTCAATGAGAACACATCACATTGAGAATTTCTCACACCTACCTTGATCAGATTTTCTGACACTGTTACCTGAAACACAGTCATTTCTAGTTCAGCCCAGGTCTGAGTGTGGTCAGTGAATTGGTACATAGGTTTACTTTTAATCAGCAGGCAGAAAGCTCTTGGGTCAACAATGACTCCACAGTCCCATGAGACTTTACTGGGCCATTAATGTGTACAGGTTAACCAGTTAAGGGCTGCAGAATGCTTCAATTGCTATGCATTTATATGCCTGGTGAGATCCATTCATACAGTCCATCATTTAATGTAGTTACACTGAAGTGGGTCCTGTCTGGCATTATTCATAAAAGTTCCTCATTGAATCATGAACAAAGGCAATTTATTGACACTACCAGAAGGATTTAAGCTAGTTTGTTGCCTCATGTGAATTACGACACCAAAACTTCATACTTAATTGCATCACTCTGCTGTTGTATAATGGTTAAACAACTGCAATCCAGTGGTGGTTTAAGTAGATCTCACATGTGTACTTGGACGTTTGTTTATATTCACGCAGTGGATTTAACTCCCTTTAGTTAAGATAAATAGTGGGTCAAGTTGCTGAGCCCCATGTACACTATTTATTTAGCCCACAAAGGTTGGGTTGGATGTAACTGCCTTTTTTTTAAAGCTACAGATTGTGTTGAGTCATGATATATCCACTGTAACAGCTTGTACACTGTAACATCTTGGATAGATTGGATTACAAGCTTGATATTAATATGCCTTAGAGAGTGAAGGAGTGGTCAGGTCTACAGTTTGTTGACTCAGTGTTCTGGGTGAGAACTGCTGTGTCATTATGGGTGATAATAGAAGGTGTTGTTCCACTTAACCCTTAAGGGACGGTTGTCATTTGAGAGATGACATTTGTCATCATGATGCACGAATACAGCCTCATTAAGGAACTAGCAGGTACTGCATTGGTGCATCATGCCGACCCTTTTGCAGTGTCTCAACCCTATAGGGTTTTGATGATGCTTGAATACAGCACTGGTGAGTTACCTGCCAGGGATGCATTCATGCATCACGATGACCAAGGGCCTGATGCTTTAAGACATCATGCCCTACTTAAAGGGCTAACTGGTTCCTAGCAAGCCTGCAGCATAGACCCACTGTGACACATCAGTAATTGGATAAGGATTAGCTCTGATGGCTTGAAGCCATTTATATCAGGGCTTTTGTGTACTTTAGGCACACAGTTTTTTTGCCTTTTCTTTTTTTTACCCTTTTTTCTTAGGAATTTGTTTATATACTACATGTATACACAATTATCCACTTTCTGTCACTTATGTTGCTCTGTGTAAATCACACATACTGTATGCATCTTTTGAATAATTGAGAAGAGATTTTATACATATGATAATCTTCAGCAAAAGGAGCCTATGTCATATCATAACCATCAGAGATGTGCATCAGATATTTATTATAAGAATGATCTATACTTTTGGCTTGTGATGCAGAGCTTGCCTGGAAGCAGTTTATTTGGTTGTATACTAAACATTTATAGCTCTGAGCTCAGCTTTCTGTTGTCTTTCCCCCAGCACAGAATACAATGTGTTAGCTGTAGTCATTCATACAATATGCAGCTTGGAGCAGACATCATCATCCATCTTTTTTTATTAATGAGTCACTGTAGGGACTGACACTGACAGTGTCCATGTATAATTTAGTAGAATTACATTAAACCAGTTGTACAGTGCTATGGCCACTAATGCTACTTTCATTAATTTACTTTACTCATTAGATGGATCATTGCCTTTGAATGTAAATGAAACAAAATCTATTCTGATGTGAAAGTATGTGTTATTTCACAATAATACATTACAGTATGTAACAATAATTTCAAGTACGCATGGAGTAGGATTATAAACACTTGGATATACCTTCAGGTATTTTCTAGAGAGAAATGACCAAGAGGCTGCCCATTCACATTGCAAACACCTAAAGGCTACTAATTGCATGCCTGGGTACACCATTATATTTGCATGTCACAAAAGAATATGATTTTGCTCTAAATGGAAGATTGCTGTCAGGTATAATAAATAAACTGACTTCTTTTCTGATGGCATGTTAATGTCAGAACTTAGATTTATAAAGGATTGATTTCATGTGATTTATGATGATGACGACATATTCAAGAAAGGATGGAACTCTCTAAGTAATTGCATTTTCTTATACTTTTGTAATAGAAAATCAGGTATGGTCTCTCTCTTTCATGAGTAATATACAATAACATTAGCAGTAGTGACCTTCAAACCTGTTCATAAAGTACTTTTTAAATGAAATGGAATAAATACCTAGCACAAAATTCATTTCTTCACACGTGCTAGTTACAACTATATACAAATATGACCATTAATATAACTTGATCATATGTGACCTGCTTTAAACATTTATCTCTGCAGTGCATGTAAAATAACCACCACAACAATTACTGAGCATCGGTGGGTAATGGGTGCAGCTAGGAATGGTACAGTAGGGTACCATTTGGGTATTACATTGGCATAGCATGTGAAGATTCTGCTTTCATAAAATCGTGTCTGGAAAATGTGAATGAATTGACTTTAAACAGGAGAAAGACACATTACTGTCTCAATGAAAACACCTGGAAGTAATACATATTCTTTGTATGCAATTCCTAGCTATTGTAATAAACGATACTTTGGTCCTCTATAATATTGTTATAGTATTAAGTAAAGGAACAAAGCCAACACAGTTCGGATCAAGTGTTACAGGTTGCGAATCAACAGGTTTATTCAGTAACCTAGACAGGCAAAGCTCTAATAGTGCGAACTCCCTATAGAGTTCGGAACGGGTCAGTAGGCTTATGCAGCCGTTGCAGCCAGCCTGCGCGCGCACATGCAGACTGGAAGCCTATAGCGACCTCTGTCCATACCCCAAGCCCGAAGCAGATGCTGCCACCTGCCGTCAGGCTGAAGGGTTCGGACGGAGTTCACAACACAGCATCCAACAGAACCCGTCATATAAACCCCGCCTAACCCTAGCCCCTACACTATGTTTGGACATAACTAGGCATTCACGCATCATGACAAACCTTTTGGATAGGATTACATATTGCTTATTGAAGCGGTAGACTCATTGCATTCATGCAACATGAAGACTCAGGGCAAACTATGCAGCAAAGCACTGTGTTGTTAATAGGTATTGTAATGGAGGTAGAGCTGGGCTAATTACTATTGTCAGTAATGCAAATAGTGCCAGTATTGGTGCATCAGCAAATAATAATAATACAGTCTATACAAAAACATTTTCACCATGCAGGACGTTTGGTCCTGCAGATATTTCACTCAAATGAAAGCCAACTTTTTACACTCATGATGATAATGAATAGTGTTACCCTGTATGTTACAAATATGCAAATCAATCAAATATGTAAATCAGTGAAGAAAACTACAGAAAATATTCATACTTTCTATGTTATGCTGTAGAAACCTTAATAATGATCCAATTTCAGGCCGTAAAAACTGGCATGTAAGCAAAGACCGGCAGATGACAGCCAATTATGCGGGCCGTCAGTAGCCATGTTTGTGCTGGCCCGGCAGGCTTTTTGCCGGCTATAGCCGGTGTCCAGCAGGATTTCGTATAGACTGATAATATGAGATTACCTACCCCCTAGTCCCCAGAAAAACAAGCAATCCACTTACACAAACAGGGAATGGTGTGTACAGTAAGTATCAACTAGAAATGGCCCATATGCTGGGTGGCTTCTGCTGATTGGGTGCGTAATGAAAGTAGGAAGTTGGTAACTGTTGGTGGTGTAGTCAGCAATCATATACCTGACAGAACAACCTAGGATTTGTTAATGGGAATTCGCATGTCACTGTCATTATGAGTGAAGAATATATGGGGCACTGCAGATTATCTACCTGACTATTTGTGCCTCTCTCTCCCTTCCTCTCTTGCTTCCTTTCACCCTGTAGATATGTAAGATGCTCACTGATACATACATCCTTTGTTAATCAGCTCTGTACAAGGTCTTAATTAGAACTGTCAGATTATAATCACTCTGCACAAAAGATCCCTATAACTCATTCCCAGTTCCATAACTCATGTTTAAAATTACGACAGCTCCCTTTTTATCTTATAATTCTTACCTCTTCCCCTTTATTCCTCAACCCTTTCAGGACAGAATGTTGATAAAAGTCAACATTTGTCATTATGGTTCTAATACAGTGAGTTACACCAAATGCTCTGAAGTTCTGCTGGGCTGGCATAATGCATGAATACAGCTCACTTGGCTGCATACATGTATCATGACAAATGAAGGGCATGTTGTTTGATGCAGCTCTTAAAGGGCCAATGCCATTAGATCTTAGAACCAGTTTGTTTGCTATATAGCCATGTTTTAGAAAGGAGAATTACAGTAAGGACAGTAAGGAGAAAACTACTGCTGAGGGGGTAATACACTCTGGAATTAACAACAGTTAGTTTTTTTTGCAAGTGGCATTATTAAGGCTTTAACAATGGGACAATGCGAAGACATTGTGGCCAATTTACGACCTGGTACTGCTGTATGGGAACGATTGTTAATACTTATACATCAACATGAACACTCCTTATCTTTAAGCCTGCTAGAACACTAGAACACTGCAGTGAAATTTTCCCCAGAAGCCCTCGTACAATGTTGCTATCATTTCAGAATTCTTTATCCAGGGATAAACAAAAGCATATACTGTATTCAGAACTGTTATTATACACTTAAGCACTGATATCGCCATGCCATCAAAAGAACAAATGGATTTCATTTAGTAGGACTGTTGATACGGCATGTCAACAGTGGGCTGAACATGTACTGTGTATTACATTATATCCCACAGAGATAACTACAGCAAGAATAGATTTTGGCTTTTAGGATTAATGAAATTGCTCCAATCTCATGACATACCAATTTGTGGGCGACCATGTCAATTACCATGCACTCTGAGGGTAATGGGTGCAAACTGAAATTGCAGAGCATGTATGTGCAGGAATATCAGGATTATTGATGGTTTTTGGGATATGCCCAATAAGAAATGAGAAATATTAAAAAGGAGTAATTAACAAAAAATCAATAAAAGATGTTTACATATTCATAGCTGAGTCACAATAGTATAGATTTAAAAACAATGTGTCATGACTAAAGCATAAATCTAGCACCAGGGTAAGTATATATATAGGCATCCACTATATATTGCTGCTATTCAATTTGTTTGTTTTAAAGAGTTGTGTTTACCATCTGGCTTCTATGTTATCCCACAGTGCTGCCAGTGTGGTGCTATCAATGTCATGATTAACCGGTGCCTGTTTAAAAAGGTAAACAGACCATGCCTACATCAGTCAAGTACAAAGCTGCTGCCTGTCAGGTCCACTTTGTGAACAAGCCCCGTCCACCCTCACCAGCCTCCCCCTCTCACTCCCACCACTAACACCCAATGATGGATAGAACCACAGTCCACTCAGCATATTAGTTTTCTACTGGAATAGAAATAGTTAATCTGACACAGTAGTAGATGAGTGTAGTCCAATGAATCATGCTTTCTAGAAGGCAAATAATACTTCGCTCGGGCTGCATTGGTAATGTTTATAAACACAAAAAAAGGAAACTACTTGGAACCTGTCTCCTAGACAAAGATGTCCACCACAGTGACCACGGTGCCAAATTGGTCTGATTTAGTCTCTCACTGATGGGGAAACTTGTAATTAGACTCTTGGCTGCCTGGAGATTCCCCCTCCCAACTTGTTACACGCCTCCCCTTCCGTCTGATGGCCTCTCCACCTCTTATCCCTGCTCCTCCTGAGTACTTGATAGAACAATGTGCAGTGCCATTCATGGGATTTAGGAGGAGGGCTGAGCCTTCATGATGTGTTAAAATATCTCATGGGTCACTTGTGGTGTCACAGTACAAATAGGCGACAACATTTCTGGTTCTGACCCTATTTTTCTCCTTCAGACGGGCAAAATGTTTAATTAAAGCTTAACACATATCTGTTTCTTTTTATTTGCATCCTGCATAAAAAAGTGTGTTCCGATTTTGCGCTAGTTGCCATGGAAACAGACTTACCCAAACTGGAGAAATTTTACAAGTGCCCAGCGACCTTTGACCTTGACCTTTGACCCCTCCAAGCACCACCCAGGGTTACCATGGCAACAACCTACTTATTATAATTTTTTTCCAAGGCCTTTGGGAACAATTTGGGCTGCAGATTATGATTCTGTGACAGATTTAGGGCCTCCTACCACTGATTACATGCACAGTAGTACCGTTTTTCATTGGCACTATTTACGACTAAAACATTCTGGGGGGCGAATTTGTACTGTGACACCTTGTGGGGACAGCCAGGAGTTGTAATCACATCAATCTGGTGATCTGTCCTTCTAGAGACTAACATCCGTCCCTTCCCTTGCTAGCACCATAAGACATCATTGTATCCCCTATCCCCTCTTTAAGCTCTCCTAATACCAAGAGGTCCGGCAGTTGGAAGGAGGGAGGAGCTGCATAATGTGTCAAAAAGGTCTCGTGGGTCATCGGTGGCGACACAGAGGAGCTTTTATTACATCAATCCACCGTTCAATCTGACTCCCCAAAACTACATTAGAACACCCCAGGTGCCTACTTCCCTCACCTCCCACACAGCTCCCACTGCACCCTTGCTAACCTACAGTAAAATGCTGACAGTATATCAGTCTCAGGACCCGCGTGAGTGTTGTTGTAATGATGTCATGGTGTCACAATGCACCAATACATTAGTCCAGTTGGTCCGTACATTTTTTAATGAGAAATGTGCATTGAGGTATCAAAGCATGAAAATCGGCCAAGAGATACATTAGGGTATAACGATAATAAATACACTAACCTCCTCATTCTCTATTAAATGTAAGAAGGCTTTAGCATTACAATATTGAAGTGCAGATGGTTATAAAAGTTGCCATATGATAATTCATCAAATATTACAAATTAAAACTCATTGATGTGGGATCATATCCCCGTCAGATGTCTCCCTTACACTCTCTCTCAGGCAATCAAGCAACATATTCCTCACTCAGAGAACTACAACAATACCAGAATCTATTCCATGAGAATTAATCATCAAATATCAATAAGCGGAAATGTCTTCTTCTTTTATTTCAAATCTCCAATGACACTAGCTTGTATGAGACAGATATAAGAGGACTGAGGTGCATGTACTGCCATGTTAACTAAGATCAGTGTCTGTAGGGAGCCATATAAACATGGCCTGCTTTATCTTAATGGCAACAGGCTATATAAAAGAGTAATACACTACTGAAAAAAGCGTCTTTATCATAGCGATGTGAGGGTTGCATTTCATATTTCTGATCAACCCTTTTAGTCCTGCTTACTGCTTTCACACATGTTGTCTATTTGGTGTTGTGATGCCTGAATGCAGCCCTGAAACCAATTAATCAGGGTTGCAGTCATGCATTATGTCTAGCAGAAGAGTCTATTCAGCCACCATCTGTCTGCCTAATTTTCATCATCCGATGAAAGTCTATTACATGCATGTCTGTTAAATTCATGGACTAATCTCATCTGATGACATAATCTCAGCTGATTTACATCAGACACCAGACACACTATAGGGGGTCAATGCATTTTAAAAGGGTCTGCATGATTGCAGCAAATGCAAGTTACTTTTGAGGGCTGCATTACCAAAAAAAAAAAGTGTTTGTTCTTGTTCATTATACCACTAAATGTTATTATTACATTAACCTCAAGTCTATGTGTTAGTCTTGTTTACCATGTAATAGGTTTTATTGGAGCTAATATGGCCTGACTGAGTGTAAAAATGGGGGTTGGGATTAGTTTGAATACGGGTTTGGTCAAGCAATGCCATGTTTGCTGTATAAACCCCACTGTAGGTTTGTATAAGGTTGGAGGAGTTGATATAACACATTAATCTGGTAAAGGGCACACAATGAGTATCCACAGTACGTGGAAACAGCCAGCCAAACAACATACCCTATTGAAATCCTTTAAAGACTGCATGGTATATTGGTGCCTTATGTCATTTTTGGTCTTGATGCATGAATAACTCACCAGGGCTGTATTTATCAGAGCTGCATCATGCCAATCCTATGGTGGTGATTAGTTTTCAAACTGTTAGTGTAATGCCCTTTTGAAGCACCTGGGTATTACTAACCCACAGCCTCCCCCCCCCCCGCGTCACCGCTACCATATATATGTCTGATTCCGCCTCAACTCAACCAAAATCAGAAGATCTTCCCGGATGACCATCTTAAATTCCTAAGTTTTTTGTTTTTTTTTCTCTTTTTCCAATATTGTCCCTCCGAAATTCCAAATAAAATTCCAACTAGTTTCTGAGTTCTGGCTGGCTCAGTCGGGGCAGGGTGTCTCTGGTAAGAAAAACCTCAATTCTAGCCATTTTCAAAGGGCTACCATTGAGAAACTCTCAGGGTCTCAGGTCCATGGTCATTACATACACAGAGAGAAGAAACCGTGTCAAAAGGGAGTCCAGGCTTGCCTCCAGAATGACTCCCTTTTCTGGCTCTCTTTTTGCCACTCTCGATGAAAGGAGTCAGTGCCTGACTCCCTTAAAAGGGTGTCCTATGACTCCCTTAAGAGAGCCTAGGTTTTGCCTCCAAAATGACTCCCTCTTTTGACTCCCCATCACAAACAGAGTCCAGGTCCATGCTGAAACTCCCTTCAGAAAGGGAGTCTAGGCTCAGGGAGTCATTGAATTACGACTCCCTTTGTGAAGAGGTCATTGGTAATTTCTATTCCCTACCCCTCTATATATCCCTTCCAGTAACTGTCTCCCTAGCTACTCTTTCTACATTATTTTGGTGCAATGCCTCACAAGGAGGAGGGATCTCAGAAAGATCCCTCAGTGCACATTAGTTATTATATAAAATAAGATCTGAGCTTTTGTGATTTAACTTTCCCATGTTTCTGCAAATTGGGTGTCTATAACTAATACATCATGCTGATGCTACAGTTTGAAGTTAATTGCAATTATTTCATGAAATGTAATTCTGACATAGAATCTTGATGATACAATGATATACATGTTTTAGCATAGCTATCAATATCACAAAATGCACGGATCTAGAGATCTGAGCATACGGAATTATACCATTTCAAGTATAGTGCCACCACCTAGCAGGCTTAACCATATCCAACTGTTTGACTCCCTTATACATTCACCGACTCCCGTGGGGGAAAAGGGAGTATAGGGGACCTTGACTCTGATCATAAAGGGAGTTAGATGGCTTCAAAATATATGTGCTAGATGGCATTGCAGTCAGTGTACAGTAGTGCCACCTAGTGTGTATCCTATTTCTGTCTTGTATACTTACTTCTGTGACTCCCTTAGGGAGTCCAGGTAACCATTTACTCACTCTAGCTGACCTAGACTCTGTTTCTTTTAATTGAAAAGGAGCCAGGGCCATTAGAAGGGGGAGTCAGACAGTGTGAAAAGAGAGCCAAGGGGGGGTCTGGCTCTATTTTTATAGCCTGGACTCCGCTTCTGACTCGGATTCTTCTCTCTGTGTAGGTACTTCTTATACTATAGATCAGAAAAAAATTATCAAACAATACCTCTTGTGTTACGTCTTGATGCACTGAGGCTCTGAAATGGGACACAAGTCAATAAAAATTAACAAAACTTTAAAGTATCAAAAATTTGTCAATTTAGAATTGTACCCCTGGCAGCTTAATCTTAAGGCTAGTTACTCAGATAGATGTGGGGCTTGTCAAGGTATGATACTTGATCCTTGGAATGGTTCACAGGTGGCACCACTGGTGGCTAAAGTTGGGCAATTCTCTATAGTGACCTAGTTTTGGCAGCCATTAAAGCCATGTGGCACCTTTTTTTTTTACTCAACTGTAAAAAGAGCAAAAATATGGCCAAAAATAGCAGGCTTTTTTCAAAATAGGAAAATGATTTCTAGGGTCAGCCCTGTTTAGCTAGGTAGCTGTCCTTAGACACTTTTCTTTTTCTTTTTGTCCTTGTGTGAGTGTCTAACTATAGACCATTGTTAACCACTCTACTGGTATGGGTGATTCTATGAACGAGGAAATAAGAAAGGCTCCCCCTTTACCCTGCAAAGACCTATAGCCTGCTCATTGCATGACTGAATAAACCGTTTTTAGCTGCACCGTTATATTCGCATGTCAGGAAGGAATATAATTTTGCTCTTAATGGAAGATTGTTGTCAGGTATAAAATATCAATGAACCTTTTTCCTCATGGCATGTTAATGTCAGAGCTTTAAATTATAACTGTGTAGGGGTTTACTACGGTAATCATTTATATCCAGGTGACCGAGGAGGATTAAGTTCGGGTTGTTCCCGCCTGGCGTTAGTGTGGGCGGTATCCCAGAGGGGGCGACTGTCCTCTCTCGGGTACTGCGCACCACGTTTCAGGCGGGAGCCAACCGACACGTGACCATGTTCATTTCACATCCAAAGGGGGTATATAAACCTCCCCTCCTCGTATAGTCGCCAGTCAGTGCAGGCCCGGCTGACTCCCCGCATTACCCTACCCCAATCGCTAGATTGAACCAGGACTGCTTCGTCTTACCCTTCGGGTTAAGACTAGATTCAATTGTAATAGGGATACGTTGAATAAACCACGCTTTCTACTTCGCACTTGGAAACTGACGTTCTTGTTCTCTTTCTGAGATTCCGAACCACTACACTGGTGCCGTGACCAGGATCAGTTTCGAAGTAGCAGTCAGGTGAACCTGGCCGGAGTAGGAGAGTATGGGGACGGTAACGTCCCGGAGCGGAACAACCCAGTTGTTCCGACCAGCTTCGAGGGTTTCATGCGTGAAACCGAAGGAGCTTTAAATCCAGGAGCGACTTTGGAAGAAGGAGAACTGGAGTCCACCCGAGTGGACCAGATGGAACCGGAGGAAGCGAGGGGGTTCACACCGAACTTCATTGCCACTCAGGGCCAAATCATGTTGAACACTGGGCGTTCTTTGTTCAACACGACTGACTCCGTTTTCTTCCCCGGAGGAAAGAAAAGGGCGAACCAGAAGGGCTCCTTTCTGGACCCGACGGTATTAGAAATACCGCCACAACCCCTTCGGGTCGTACCCGAAGGAGGTCCCATCGTCGGGACCCAACCTGATCTTGATCAGGACGACACCTTGGACCGGGACAACGAGTACCGGAACAAGGAAGAAATGAACAAGCAGTACGATGCTCTGCACGACGAATTGGTTTCGTTGATCTCTGAAAGGAATAGGTACATCCTAGAGAGTAGACAGGTCCATCAGGATATGGAGTGGAGAACGGATCAGTTGACCCGTGACAACCAACTGGTGAAAGACCAGATGGAGAAAAATCAGGAAACCCTGAAAGCGGAAAAGAAAAGATTATCCGAGTTAGGTCAAGCTAACCGGAAGTCTTATGCCTGTCAACAACAGTATCAGGCGGACCTAGAAAGATACTCTAGGGAATGGCACGCCGCCAAGGACGCTCGCAACCAGCAGGTGGAAGACAATGAGGCAGTAAGAACCGCTATCCTAGAAGCAAACGAAGAGTTAGATCAGAAGAAACTAGAGGGCATGAAGGCGGTATCTATACTGGAAGCTAGACGAGTAGAGTTGGAACTCTACCTAGATAACCAGAAGGTACCTGACCCAGAGGTGACCCTCACCCCTGGGGAAGGAGTGGAGAACCCTCCACTCCAAGGAGTTCTAAAGCCCGCCACCCGATACCCTTCCGGAGGACAGGTAGAGAAAGATGTCTACTATACATCTGCTCCCCCTGCTCCGACGGGACCTTCGGTAACCATCGATCCGACGGCATATTCCGCGGGAAGTGCGCCGGGAGTCGATAGTTATGACACCTTGAACCCCTTCGCTGGGGATAGTCCATCTCAGTATGGAGCTGTTCCACCCCCTTCGGGTACGAGCAAGAACACCACCACCCATGAGGATCAACAGGGGGGGTGGTATGGTTATGATCATTGGGGTGACCTGATTTTTCATCATAACCAGGAGGCAGAGACCCGAGAAGGGAGAACTCCGGGAAATCAAACCCGGGGGCATGCCACCCAAGGCAGGAGAGCAGTGGAAGGACCTTCTGCTGGATGGTCTAGGGATCAGAACCGACAGTACCCCCGTACTGATAGTCCTGTTAGACCCACAAATGGTCAGGGAAGTCGGCCTAGACCCCAAACCCATGACCAAACAACCACCGGGAGTGTTCCCCCTTATCCGGGTACCACTTCTCGCCCTCGACCTACCCGGTTTCCCGGGTGCGAACCAGTCTCTCCAGTCCGACCATTGACCCGAAGAACCTCAATGGCTCCCGGATTGAGACAGGTTTATGATACTGATCCTTGTATCAAGAGCCTTGGCTTAGATAGCTATAGCCGGGGACAGGATGCCACTGAAATAATGGACTGGAGCCGGAATCTATCGGATCAGCTGATAGAAGGGGTCACCAGGGGTGCCCGACGGACCGCCCGGATCACTAAATCCTACAAAGGGAAAGGACCCTGGAAGGATGAATACCAAATATTTGTGGATGACTGCAAATACAATGGGTGGTCTAAAGAAGACTCGTTAGGAGCCTTCGTGATCTGGCTAAATGATGGGCCAGGTAAGTCAGCAGTCTCCCAATGGAGAAGTACATATGGCCCTTCGGGTACATATGATCAGCTCGAAAGTACTGCTGTATATATCTTTGGGAACCTGGTGACCGTGGATCACTGGTTGGTCTTCAAGGGAAGAACCCAGAAGCCAAAAGAGTCCCCAAAGATATATGGTCTAGAGCTTCAACGGATTCTGCATCAGGCAAGACCCGAATGGGCTAGAGACGCCGATTACTACATCGAGACTCTCTTTGTCCGGTTTATTAGCGGACTGAGCGACCCTGATCATCAGGAACTAACCAGAAAAGCTTGGAAAAGCGATTCCTCCCTAGCCGATCTATTTTTAGCCATAGATGGTCATGAGAAGAAGAAAGTTCTTCTTGCCGGATTGGTGCCTAACCAATCCCGAACGTCAGCGGTAGTTGACTATAGAAGCAGCGGGGGATCCTCGGGTGAGGATACCGAAGGAGAGGAGACCATTGGGGCGGTAGCCTTCAGTGGGAAGCGCCGGGACAAAAAGTCCGGTGATAACAAAAGGCGGAAACCTTTTGACAAATCATCCTCTAGCAAAAAGCCAGAGAAACCTCCAGGGGACCATTCAAAAATCCCTTCCAAACCTCCCTCGGGTCCACCAGAACCCAATGTTCCGAAGAAATCGGAGCCTGACCAGTCCCTCGGATTGGTAGAAGCCATGATGCAGCGTATGATGGCGATGTTTGATAAGAAAGAGGAAAGGAGGGTTAAACCCGAACTGAGTACTGTAACATGTTACAGATGTCAGGAGAAGGGGCATTACGCCACCTCATGCACAGCTGAGAAACCTGTGATGCGATTCTCCGGAAAGAACTCGGAAAATTAAAGGGGATCCCTGAGGAAGGCGACTCAGAGATCCCGAAGGAAATATGCCATGATACTCCTGACGGAATGGGAGTAAGTTCACACTCAGTAGTGACGCCCGGACATATGGGGGACAAGCAGGCGCAGCTTGGGAACCCTGGGGCCGGGGCCATCAGCATTCCAGTCATACATTCGGGAAGTGAGTCGGGGAAACCCGGTGCTGATGCGGAGGAGTATAGTGCAATGGTTTGTGGAACCAGGCTCCCCCTAGATCACCCTTGCCTGGAATACATAAGAGGGCGTGGATTAGATCTAGGTACTGAGAGTGACTTACAGAAGTTCACTAGTAACCCTTCATTGAATGGAGGAAAAAGGTGGTATTTAGCCGCTTCTGTGAAGGGTAGAGTCGGGGAATTTCTGATAGATACTGGAGCCAGCCACTCCATCATCTCTCGGAGGTTCTACACTCTTCTGCTGGGCACAAATGATGACCTTAAAATGAGGGTAAATGCGTGCACAGCCGACGGTAGCAGATTGCGGACGTTTGGACGTACTTTCCTGTGTATCTCGGTGGTAGGGAAGGAGTTTGTATTCTCCCCAACCATTGCTGAGATCGAGGATGATGGCATTATAGGGATGGACTTTGCCGACCTGTTTGGGATGATGTTGAACCCGAAGACAGGTGAATTGTCCATACAGAGTCCCTATAATATCAAAGCACAATGTGTGCTGAGAGTTATCAGTAGTGTAGCAAGTGTCGCACAGACGGTGAAACTTCCACCGGGAACCACATGTGATGTGTTAATAAGCGCTTCCTCTGAACTAAGAGGAAGGGCCGGGGTCATGGAACCCGACGTAGCTTATCTCCAATCCCTCGGGTTGGAATCTGCTGATACGTTGGTGGGAAATGCCCAATGGACCCTTGTCCCCATTTCCAATCCTGGTGTTCATATGGTATATCTCCAGAAAGGCGCTAAAGTAGGCAGTGTGGTACTCGCGGAGGCGGTAACCAGCAGCCTTCTGGGGTTGCCATCCGAAGAGCCGCCAGGTACGGCCGTAATCGAAGAGGAATTAGAAAAGCTAATTCTAGATGCTTCGGAACTAGATCCGAAGGAGCAGAGGGACCTTCGGGTAATGTTAAAACGTTGCCGAAGGGCCTTCGCGTTCCCCGGAGAACCCTTAGGACGAACTGATAAAGTCCTACACGGAATTGACGTGGGGGAAAGTTCCCCCTTTAAAATTCCTTACCGTAGGCTACCTCTGAAGAAGAAGGAGGTAGCAGAAACTGAGATCAATAAGATGATTAAGGATCATGTTATTGTACCCAGTTCCAGCCCCTGGAGCAGTCCAGTCTGTATGGTCACAAAAAAAGATGGGACCATACGGTTCTGTATTGACTACAGGAAACTGAATGGGATGACAAAGAAGAACTCATATCCTCTACCGAGGATTGATGAAACCATTGACTCCCTAGGAGGGAATGAATGGTACTGTACCATAGACTTACAGTCTGGGTACTGGCAGGTCGGAATGAAGCCTGCTGACATGGAGAAGACGGCCTTCTCGAGCCATGTAGGATTGTTCCAGTACAACGTCATGCCCTTCGGGTTGTGCAATGCGCCAGCCACCTTCGAGGCCATGATGGAGACATTACTGAGCGATCTACTATGGAAGAAATGTCTAGTTTATCTAGATGACGTCATTATCTTCGGAAAAACATTCCAAGGTTGTCTAGACAACCTGGAAGAAGTCCTCCAGAGGATAATGAGTAATGGGTTGAAATTAAAACCTAAGAAATGTCAGTTGTTTAAGAAAGATATTAATTATCTGGGAAGAATCATTTCCACACAGGGGGTGAAAGCAGACCCGGAGAAGATCCGAAGTGTGACGGAGTGGGAAAAACCCAGGTGTCCCAAGGATGTCCGTTCATTCCTCGGGTTCTGCTCGTATTATCGAGATTTCTTACCAGGCTATGCCCAGGTGAGCTATCCTATCCAGTCACTGTCTCATTGGACACCTGGTAGGCGTAAGGAAGTTTTTCCATGGGGAAAAGAGCAAGACGAGTCTTTTGAATCCATCAAAAGACTCTTTGTTGAAACACCAGTGTTGAAATATCCGACAGCCGCCGGTCATTTCATCCTGGATACTGATGCCAGCAATGAGAGCATTGGAGCTGCTTTGAGTCAGGTCCAAGACGGAAAGGAAGTTCCCATTGCTTTTGCTAGCAACACCATGAACAAGTCACAGAGGAATTACTGTACCACCAAGAGGGAACTCTTGGCAGTGATTGTTTACACAAAGAAATATAAACATTTTTTGTGGGGCTCAGATTTCACGCTGAGGACTGACCATTCCTCCTTGAGGTGGTTACTTAATTTTAAGGATGCTGAAGGCATGATAGGTCGGTGGTTAGCACACTTATCAGAGTTCGGGTTGGAACAGAAGCAGATCCAACACCGACCCGGTGTGAAGCATGTAAATGCTGATGCACTGTCCCGCCGACCCATCAGGAGTTGTGGAAATGGGAAATGTGATGATTGTGGAGCCCACGGGGCGGTCCTAGCTGGAGTCCGGTTGCCACTGGAATCCAGGGGAACTGGTATCCTCCAATGGTCTATGGAGACTATCAGAAGGTTCCAGGAGAAGGACCCGAACGTGGGGAGGTTGCTCGGGTTGATTCCTAAAGGGATCAAACCTGTTCGACCTGAAATCTCGCTAGAAAATAGAGAGATGAGGAGATTTTTAGCCCAATGGACAGAGCTTGAAGTATCCGAAGGTGTTCTATATAGATGGAAGATCAATCCTTCGGGAAGAAGGATCAGACAGGTGGTGATCCCCTCCGGTATGAGGAGGGATTTAATGTATTATTGTCACGGTCAT
Organism: Harmothoe impar; assembly: GCA_947462335.1. Taxonomy (NCBI): domain Eukaryota; kingdom Metazoa; phylum Annelida; class Polychaeta; order Phyllodocida; family Polynoidae; genus Harmothoe; species Harmothoe impar. The sequence continues at coordinate 59,814,309 of OX381721.1, read as the reverse complement.
ATGACCAGTGGTCACTTTGGGAAGAAACGTTCATTAGAACGACTGTCCCGAAGATACTACTGGCCAGGAATGAGCACTGACTTATTACGTTGGATCGCCACGTGTCCCGATTGCTGTAAAAATAAACCCGGCCCTGGGATGGGTAAAATGCCCTTGTCCCAGGAACTGTTCGGAGTTAGGTTTGCGAGAATAGCAATCGACATCATCCGTGGTTTTAAAACAACCCCTGATGGTAACACGTGTATGATGGTAGTCACTGACTACTATACTAAGTATACGCGGGTGTTCCCCTTACCCAATCACAAAGCAGCGACCTGTGCGAAGGCCTTTGTGAAAGGTTGGGTATTACACCTAGGAGTGCCTCTGATGATGCATAGTGACCAAGGCCGGGAATTTGAGTCGGATCTATGGCAGGAAATGTGCCATGGGTTAGCCATCTGTAAGACCCGAACCAATCCTTACCGACCCCAGAGTGATGGGATGGTGGAAAGGTTCAACAGAACGCTGATTCAGGTTCTGAAACCCTTGGTGAATGAAAGTATGACTGATTGGGATGAACAATGTGAATATGTATGCCATGCATACAACAGCACTGTTCATAAAAGCACCAATTGCACCCCAAACTTATTAGTGTTTGGGGAAGACATGATCATGCCAGCCGATCTTGTTTTTGGAGTGGTCGGGTTGAATCCGGACGCACCCTGTCACGTGATGTTTGTGGAATCACTAAGAGACCAGTTCAAATTCGCATACGAACTTGTTAGAACAGAGTTACAAAAGAATGCGAAATGGCAGAAGACTGGTTATGACCATGGACTAAAAGTCCGTCGGTTCAAGGTAGGGGATCAAGTAGTAAGACTACACGAACCTCTATCCAATTTAAAGTTAGCAAGCAACTGGGATGGTCCATTTGTAGTGACTAGAGTAGTAAGTGACTGTACTGTCATGATTAGATCCTTAATTGGGCGGATCTATAAATCCAACGTGGCTCGGCTCCGTCCCTGGAAGGGGAGGGATCTGACCACAGAAACGTATGGGTTAGGAGTAGATGAATTACTCCAAGAAGTAAAGAACAGGAAAATGGATCAAATAACCCCGAAACGTGGCCGAGGAAGGCCTAGGAAGTTGGGGGGCAGTGATCCGAAGGTGCAGAAGAAGGAAAAAGTCTCGCTAGCTGTAAGCAAACCTAGGCGGAAGAGAAAGGGGACGGCTAACCCTGCCTCTGAAAAGGCGCCTTCGGGAGCTAGGTCAAAGAAAATACCCATGGGAGGTACCCGACGCAGTCCCCGCCTGATAGAAAGGGCTGCGGTAACCTAAGCTAGTACACAACGAGTGTGTTGTCCTGTACTATGTTAGGAGAGGGAGGGAAGAAATTCCTGGCGGGAAAAATTATAAATTTATTTCCTCTTTTTCCGAGAAATTGTTTTGTGTTGTCATCTGTTAAATGTTGGAATATACACGAGTGACCGGGTATGGAGCGTGTAAACCCCCCAGCAGGGTACCAGTGGGTGGTGAGCGGATAATCCGGTGGGTTTGCGGGCATGCTTCCCATAAAAACCTCACTAATACTCCAGCAGAGCTGTTGGTTGCGAATGGTTCGGCTACTACCCGAAGCACCTGTTTATAATAAAAAGCACCGGCGCCCTGAGGGCGCGGGAAAAGAACTGGGTCAATGAGTGACCTAGTTAGGGCAGTCTCGCGGAGGGCCCGAGACGCGCGTGGATGCGCGTGACCTCTGCGCAAAGAGGTCGTTTTGGTTCATTAGATTTCGAATCTTCGCCGGCACCGGGTGCTGGCCAACGAGGAGGATCTAATAAGAACCGAATTCAAGCGTCAAAAGTAGGTGAATACGTTTCAAAAGGAGAACAGGTCCTCCACAAAGACCTGTAGTAATAGTTAGGACTCTTATTTAGTATAAATAAGAGCGCCCAACCCAGCATGGCCTCACGGCAGCTCGAGTTGGGCGGAGGGGAACGGCCACACAACATGGCCGATTTGCCCCACGAAGACAGGGTTGGTGCCGCCAGCCCTGTTACTCTCTCCGAGGAGCAGCTCCTCGGAGAGGAAGACATGGATGTATCCACGTCTGAATCAGCCCTCACTGAGGCTGAACGAAGGAATCTTCATGAAAAAGATCGTCTTCTTGCTCTGAAAATAGAGCAGGAGGAGGCCCAACATCTGAAGGATACGTGGGATAGGTGTGGTAATCCGAACATCGACCCGGATAACCACCCGAAGGATGAGAAGCCAGCTAGCCTGGTGAAGACAACTAATAAAAGTTGTTACGATGGAAGGGAGATGAATCTCCATCCAGACGTGATGTGCGCCACGGAGATAGGCCTAGCGAGACCTATCCCTAACGACATAGTGGATATGTTGCAGGAATTTATTGATGCGGGAGCTCTCCGCATCATGCCCCCAGAGTGGTTCGCCACCTGGGAAAATCTACAGCAAGGCCTCCGAGTGTGTAAAGCACTTCGGAAGGGCTTGTTTGACGCCGAGATGGCTGACGTCGGGATGTGTGTGCCTCGGATGACACCCATCTCTGATGACACTTCGTGTGGGGCATTCGGCGCCACTACCCTCACGGTAGGTTGCTACCGCAGATACAACCCGGTAGGGATGTTGGAACCGAGATCGGTTGAAGGATATAGGGACTTAATACGGTCCAACTTATCCTACGAGGTCTATCAGATAGACTATAACCGCATGAAAACAATCATGGCGGAGAAGGACCTCAGCCGTCACGAGGCCATCATCGAGACGGTGGAGGAAATGGTCAAGACTCGGACTAAGAGTTTGACTCAGGCAGAGGAGAAGGCTGCAGCTAAAGCCAGCAGGGACATCCGAAGGGGTGACCCTGCAACGCGCACTAGCAGTCCCCATGGTCAGGATATCCGGACCGTGGTAGTTACAAAAGGTGAATCCCCTTTTGTCCAGCCTCGGGGTCGCCAAGCCTTGAGGAATGAGGCAGCCCGGTTAAAGAGAGTACCAGACGCCCAGCGGATTGTGACCGATGGGTCAGTATCGGATAAATCTGATACGAGCAGTACTTCCCAAGGGAAGTCTGCTACAGGGGAGGACGATATGGACATTGCGGCTCCAAAATCTCCTTCCGAGACGAAGGACCCAGTGACCACAGTCACCCAAACCGACCCGACACCCGACCCGAAGGTGGCTGCTGGACATCAGTCCGACGCCAGCTCGGGGAGCGAGTCGGGTACTGCCCTGGAAAAACACATCTGGAATAACGCCAGAGGTGGATTTCAGGGATTCATTCCCTCCTACTGGGGGGAATGCGCAAAAGGAACGGGGCGTTTCTCCATCCCGCCCGTAATCAACTTAAATGGGAAATCCGACGATGAGGATTGGTGCAGAGCGACCCAAAGGGATCCTCTCGTGAGCGAGTTCTACGAGGACTGGCTTAAGAAAATAGATTTCTTCCCAGAGACCTATTATACCAGGGATCAGAAGGCAAAGATCCGCTGGGCTGTCCGACATTGGGACAGGGACCACCTTCAGTGTCCATTCCAGAAATGCCAGTCATCTCTGGAATTACAGGTGTCCTTCGCCACTAAGGCGAGGTACCTACGCCACTTAGTGGAAAACCACACCCATCACTATATGGTGTACCAGTGCGATCCGGAGGGGGCAGGTACTACTACCTGTTCGGGTCACCTGCATCCTAGGCGTGGACGATTGATAAAACACATGACCATACTCCATAATATTGGAGGTGGTGAGGCCAGAGCCAAGGTAATGGCCCTGCATGAACGCGTAATAGACGCGTTCAGAGATGTCCTGAAGAAGGATCCGAAGAGCCTTAATTCTTCTAAGGCGTATTTCTGCGAGGTGGCAGAAAGCAAATCAAAGCTCACGGAAGCTAGGTTTACGAAGGTCCCGGGTTCACGGAAGTTTGATTTGGATCCGGACCAATACCCACCCGAGATGTTCCGTCGGTCTGCCAATCGAGGCCGGGGGAGAGGTGGGAGAGAACCCGACCCGAGGGACTACTACCGGGGTCGGGGGGAGCAGCCGAAAGGTGATCGGGGACGGTCTCGGTCCACCAGCCCGGCTACTCACGTAAGAAGAGGAGGGACCCTCAGCCTTGAGGAGATTGACTCCCGTTATTACACGGAGTCCTCTCATAGTGGTCGTAGCTATGAGGCATCTGCGGATAGACATACTGACTATCCGGAGATGGACTTGGCGCCTGGACAGGAGTCCCAGACGCTCGGCCAGACCCCCCAGGACACCCGAAGGCGTGAGAATGAACTCTCTCGCCAGAGGGAGGTTGATAGGGAACTGGCCCGACGGGGACGCAGGAGTCCTGGGGAGGAACCCTCCCGGACCTGGTACGACTTGGTGCGACATGTGGCGTCCACCTCGTCTGCCCAGGGAGGTGTCCTACCCGACGCCGGTTACCGAGGAGGCCCGACAAGCAGACCTTCATCTGCTTCGGGACGGACGGAACCATCCGCTCCTACAGGAATACACCAGCAGGTGTTAAAGCATGCCAGTAGGGATGCTTCGCGGCACCAACAACAGCCGCCATCACACAAGGCATTTAAGCCTGCTCACCGGATCACTGGGCCGGATGGGGAGGCTATGAGACTTCGGGTACTACTTAACGTAAAGGTCATATCATAAGGTTTCTATGACAGTGTAATGCCTTAATTCCATTAATATTGTTCAACATATATTACATATGACTAATGGTAGTAAAACCCTTTGTGTATAGTGTGTAGACAAACTACTTCTGGTTGTCAAACTATTTTATTATGAGTCTACTACTCAGGTTTTTACCACACCTAGTGTTGTCTAGGGGGGGTAGTGTAGGGGTTTACTACGGTAATCATTTATATCCAGGTGACCGAGGAGGATTAAGTTCGGGTTGTTCCCGCCTGGCGTTAGTGTGGGCGGTATCCCAGAGGGGGCGACTGTCCTCTCTCGGGTACTGCGCACCACGTTTCAGGCGGGAGCCAACCGACACGTGACCATGTTCATTTCACATCCAAAGGGGGTATATAAACCTCCCCTCCTCGTATAGTCGCCAGTCAGTGCAGGCCCGGCTGACTCCCCGCATTACCCTACCCCAATCGCTAGATTGAACCAGGACTGCTTCGTCTTACCCTTCGGGTTAAGACTAGATTCAATTGTAATAGGGATACGTTGAATAAACCACGCTTTCTACTTCGCACTTGGAAACTGACGTTCTTGTTCTCTTTCTGAGATTCCGAACCACTACAACTGGTTGATTTGGAGTGATTTATGAAGGCGATGTCTTCTCAACAGAATAGTGGAACTCTCTTATGGATTTCAACTGATCTCAATCATTTGTTCAAAGGGAATACAGCATTGCGCTCTGATCTCAAACTATAACCATATTATTATATTTTATCATTAATTTGATTGACACGAATAATTCCTTGCATAGATGTTTTAGTTTTGTCCAATTCCAGTCACACACTGATAGAGCTAGGGTACATTAAAGCATACATGCTTGGGAAGAACTGTTTACTGGGATTTTTTAGATCCTAGTTGGTAAAGAAACTATAAATTGCTCTAATGTTTTACTTATTGCAAAATGGCCACTACATCATTTACTGAGCATGGGAGGCTAATTGCTGCAGCTTAACCAGTGTCCACCAGCCAAGATGATCCTCGGGGATCAACTTAGTCTGTCTAGTGCAGCTAGAAAAGGGCACAGCCTGGAACCATTTAGTTATTGCAATATCCTGGCATCAGAGATATGTGATTAAAAAGGCTTTAAACAAGGAAAATGAACTCAATTAAAATGCTTTTCTGCATTATGCCACCCTTTTGAGAGTGTATCAGCCATATATATGTCATGATGGTTAAATACAGCACTGATAAGCCGAGTTGCCAGAGCTGCATTCATGCATCATGAAAACAAACAGTATAATGCAATAAAGCACTGTATGGTCCTTAAAGGTAAGGGTTATTAGGTGCCATAACGGAGGTAGGTAAGGACAAATTACCATTACCAGTAATGGAACGTGATATGGTGAGGGTGTTCGATGATGCCACAATGCAGCACTAGTTAGTTACTCGCTGGGGCTACATTGGGGCATCATAATGACAAATGTCATGTTTTAGTGACATCCATCCTTAAAAGGGTTGAGATGCTCAAGAGGACATACTGCCATCCTTATTATGTTCTATACAGCTTTTTAATTAGAAGTGTCAGTTTGTAATTACTGCGCAAAAAAAATACCACAATCACTCAGTCCAAGGTATATTATTTGTGTCTATTACTAAAAAAGAGCCCTCCCTTTTTATTCATCTGTTAATTTTTTTTTATTTCAAATGTCATTACATCCGATAATACGTTAGTGTGCCATATAGCCATGATATATAAAAGGAGACAGTTGTAAAAAGATAACAACTGGTGAGGAAACAATACTCCCAGGAATTAACCACATGATCAAATGTAAACATGATGTGAGTATTTGTGCGAACTAGAGGTCATTACACTCCTCACAATGTGATGATACAAAGACATTATGGCTAATTTATTATGTGGATTTGCTGTGTAGAAATGGTGGTTGATACTTATGAATTAACAAAAAATGTGTTTATGTGTCTTCTCTGTCTTTTTTCAAAATCTTGTGTAAGTAACTGCAACTTGTGATGAAGTGAATAGAGTTGACTTCCATTTGATCATCATACATGTAAAAGATACATCAATGCAATAGTTCAATCATCTTTAGTTAATACGAAGAAACACATTTCGAAAATAGATACAAATATATTCAATTTTTAAGAATTAGAATGAAAAATAATAATATTTTATTCAAGGCCTGTGAATCCCCAAGCTAATTTACCAAGGTGAGGCTTGCTGATGGCAGACTTTATCAGTGCCATCTTTCATTTCATTGGTATCTCCTATGCAGAACCTATGGCAACTAATCACTCAAACCATGGAAAATATACATCATGTCATCATCTTTAATTGTTTCTTTTCAAAAATAGATTGCTGAAGGACATACCATTTATATTAAGAATGCTCTCAATTCTCAAAGTTAACACTACAACCTGATACATATTTAGTTTCTGTGCGGTCCACTTTAACACTGTTATCCTGATGTACTGCCCCTGATAAGTGCTGTGTAATGGTACAAAACAGCCTACTGTGGTAATCACTGATGGGATAGGTTTTAGTGGATAAATTGAATAGATTGCTGCAATTTATTGACATACCCAAGGTCGCTGGCTGCCATGTCAATAACCATGCACCCATGGGGGCAGCCAGTGCAGACCAGTTAGTGCTGCAGCACCAGGAAGCTCAGATCATTATTTCTGGCGACACCCATCACCAAAATATACTAAGCAACACCCTATATCACTGGAAAGCTATGGTTTTGAGGATTATTGATATGGCGGGTGTAAAAAAAAATATTGGGAGGGTTTTTGTCAAGGTCAAGGTCAAAGGTCAAGGTCACACAAAATAGAAAATGTTGCTATATTTCAATAAATTGTGAAAATTTCAGTAAATATAATAGCTATTCTTTTGATTTTTGGGGTCAATGTAGGCCCCATATAGGTTTATTAAATTTTCAAAAAATATTTGACCTTGAAGTAGGTCAAGGTCACAAAAAGTAGGTCAAATTGGCTAAAAGTGAGGGTTTGGAAATCAGTATGTGGGGGCACAGGGACATAGGGAATAGACATTCCAGATTTCATAAGAAAATTCATAATTTCTCCAGAGATATCCTAGGGTCAACGCCAAACTATATAGAGGTCATGAGTGAAAATTCATGTGTTGGACATCCTAGGGTATAATAGGGGGGGCCAGGTTGGCATAATGTCCATATTCAAATTTAGGTTGAGTGAAATTCTATACTACTTTGAGGGTAGGTACCCCCTAATTTGGGTGTGCTGATTTCAAATCTGCTGGGTGTAGAATGATACAGATGTTGGAACAACGTCAAAAACAAGGTCAAAGGTCAAGGTCACCCCTACCAAGGCTCAAGTCAGAAAATAAACTTATAATGGCAGTGCTCATTTAATAAAGGTAGCACAGCTTTGATATTATGTGCCATGTTAGAACTATATAGGGCAACATGCATAAAAAAGTTACATGCTCTTTGCCAAGGTCAAGGTCATTTTTAACAAGGTCAAACATGGAAGAATTGGCAAATATGCCATACATACAATGTGTCACGTACCTTGTACTATTAGGAATACCATAGAGACGTGATTTTTTTAATGCTTACATGATGCTGAGATAGCTTAAGGACATTGCATTTGCCAGAAATATGACACATCACCATGGCAATAGCAAGCCATTCACCAAGGTCAAATATAATATTCACACCTGATTAAATTTTTAAAATGTCCTAATATGGTTATTTGACTAAACCGTGGTATTGATATCATGGTACATTTTTGGACAATAATTTTATTTTTCCCACTACAGGACATAACCTAGGATTATTCATGTGCAATGCAACATTAATGTTGGCAATGGTTCATTAGGAAAAAAAATCATGAAAATTTCCCATATTTGGGCATATTTTGGCAAAAATAGAGAATACTTTTTTTTTCTCAAAAATCTGTAGTAAAAAAAGTAGCTCGGGACCCCCCCATTTTCTTTACATTTTCCATTTCTGAATGATATAAACTACCCTTGGGGAAAAAACCAAGAGATTTCATGGATAGAAAGTTAAAAGTAGCGATCAACCTTAACTACCGTCTACCATGATGAAAACCATGGTATTTTTTCAACTGGGGCCCATTTGTCCCTTCCCATTTAAGCGCCTACCTTCCCTACTTTCCCTCCCCGATTCTCACTTCCCCTACCTATTCTCCCATAAACCAGCTCTGTCATTGTGTCTCCCTTCCCTTTCCCACCTGTCCCTGTCTATCCTTCTTCATTTCTTATTCATCTCCTGGTAAGCAGTGGAATGAAGAGACAGGGAGAGAGAGAGGTATGGGTATAGGCAGGGGAGAGATTGGTCAGAAGGAGTAATAGGCAGAAGAGTAAGAGGTATGGCCAGTGATAGGCATGTATTAGCAGTGGGATAGGCAGCGTGAAGGATTGGCAGGAAATAAGATAGGGGCATGCAAGAGCAGAGAGATGTATTCATAAGTGTGGAGATGGATAAACTAGACATTGGCTATTCAGGGAAGGGGCAGAGAATGATAGGTCAGGGAGTATGCCAGAGAGTATAGGTATTACTAATACTGCGGCAGTATAAGTAGGGAAGGGGTAAGCCAGGGATATGCAGAGAATAAGAAAGGACAAGGAGACAGTTAGGTTGAATGGCAGAAGGAAGAGCCAGGGCTAAGTATATATCCCTACATATATGTAGGGGATTGAAATAATAGAAGGAAAGAGATAGGGAGAGAGAAGGGTAGGTGCAGGAATTTGTAAGTGGTTAGAGAGGTGAGAGAGAGACAGACAAAGAGCTGCACGGGGACAGATAGGTAGGTGGTCAGTATTGTATCAATGGCCAGAAAGAGGGATTTGTTAAATATGGATAGGCAGGAAAAAAGATGAGGAAAGAAGGGCCAGGTATTACAGTATGTTCCTGCTCCCCTCATCTCCCTTTCCATGCCTATCCTCTTATACATGTCCTTCTCCTGACTCTCCCTTTCCCCGTCTATCCTCTGCTTGCATCTCCTGTCCCTTGTCTATCCGTTAGCTACCATATCACTCAACTTGCATGCCTCATTCCTGCCTAACCCTTCACTCCCAATACCCACAATAGCTATATCCATCTATCTCTGTTCCTCTTTCTTTTACCTTTCGTTTTCCTCCCTTTTTTCGATCCCTCTTTTTGGCTCTTGATGCAATATTGACCCCATCCCCCTACCTATCCCTCCCATCCACCTTTTTCTCTGTCTCTCCTCTTAACCATGTATGCATCCCTGCACATCTCTCCTTTTGCATCAATTTCCATTAGGGTAGTACCTATTCCTTCTTCTCTTTTCTTCTCCTGTCCATCTCCGTGCCCATCATCTACCATCTGCTTTCACCCTCCCTTCCCCTGCTCCACCTATCCATCTCTTTGCCTCTTGGTTCCAATATCTATTCCCTTATTATCCCTTCCCTGTCTATCCTTCACATTCTATTTTTTTGATTTTATAACATATTTAATTCACAATGTGATTATATAAATACGATACAAGTCAATAGAATATACAGAATGGATCATTTGTGTACCATACAGCAAATCAATCATGCAATACAGTATCTTAATCAACCTCCGACAGTATATATGGCAGCATCTCATGAGTTATCAGCTGACTGACCACAATACAAACATGCATAAAGAGTATATGGACTGAACATCATGGGGAGAAACCCCCTCATTCTAGTTTCAACACTGTTCTGGTTTGAGCATTATATTTCACCTTGGTGAATGGCTGGCTATTGCCAATGCAAAATTACATATTTCTCACCAAATGCCAAATCAATATTTTTCCTAGCTATGTCAGAATCACCTAGACATAAAAAGTCTTATGCTATTCCTACAAGTACAAAGTATTGTTTCTGTTGAAACACAAAATACCAAACCTGTGCTATTTATTCATCTGAAGACTGCCCTATATGAGGAATCTTTCTAATTTGGTCTAGTTTAATATTCATATTTGACCTTGGTGAATGGTAGACTGTTACTATGGCAATGTTACATATTTCTGACAAATTCAAACTAATATTGGCCATAAGCTATGTCCGCATCTTGTATACTGGAAAAGTCAAATTAGAGGTGGCATTCCAATGAGTAGACAATCTAAAGATGGTCTAAATTATTTTTTGTCAGTTTTTCCACATTTGACCTTGGGAAATGACTGTTCCCTATAGTTCTATCATGACACAAAATGTGACCCGTTTTAATGAAATGGGTCGGAAGTCACACTTTAAAGAGCCTAGATATGGCCTCTTTAAGTAGTATAGGTAAGAAAAAAATTAACTTTTGAAAAATGAGTTTTGACATTTTTCTAACATCTGAATAGTTATCTTATGGAATAATAAGGTACATACCAGATTTCAACTCCCATTATTCCCAAAATGATGGCCATAGGATATAAAATTGTATTGTATAATACAGTTAATATCTAATATAAATGTTAATTATATCATTTTGATTAATTTCCATAAAATTCAACAAAAATATTGCCAAAGGGTCAAAACTTGCCAATATACTACATGTCACATACCAAATGAACGCTCTTGATGAGCTGCACACTAATATTGCAATATCACATTTTTACTATGCGACTTCTGACCCATTTAGTTAAAACGGGTCACAAATGGTATACATATCCTGGTTATATTAAATGGAGACTGCCCCATGCAAGAATCTTTCTGATTTGATCTGGTTTAATAATGATATTTGACTTTGGTTACTTGCTTGCTGTTCCCATGGTAATATTTGATATTTCTCACAAATTGAAGCATTATGTAAACATCAGAAGTCATATCTGAGGTGCTATTCTCATGAGTAAAGAGTATTGAAAGATAGCATATATTACTTTTTTGACAGTTTTTTCATGTTTGACCTTGAGAAATATGACACTGACCTTGGCCAAGGTCATGCAACTGACACGGGGCGACACAGTGACACGGCCCTTTTAGGCCCTTTTAAAAATCGACAGACACAGGAAAATTAGGGATAAAAATCCACCCACAGGGATTTTTCTCTAAGTTCTTATATACCTAAAAATCGACAAAATGACACAACCATTCTGCTAAAAATTTACATGGCGACACAGTCAAAATTGTGGGTACCCATGTAGAGGCACATGTTTATCTTATATGATTTGACTTACTTTTGGGGTGACCTTGACCTTCTGACCACATAATTTGACCTCGTTACAACACCTGTATGACTACACACCAGATTCAAATTCCTAAAATCAAACCAAAAAATGTCCAAAGTATGAATATTGATCATGACCTCTATTTATTTTCAATTTGACCCTACAATATTTCTGGAGAAATTATAAATTCTCTCATGTCATCTTGGGTGTCTATTCCCTATGTCCCTGTGCCCTCACATACCAATTCCTAGCACTCTAGAACAAGAATTGTCACTTCGGGACAACCCTGAATGAGGTGTTTCCCCAGAAAACCCACATTTTTTAGCCAATTTGCCCTACTTTTGGTGACCTTGACCTGCTTATAGGTCAAATATTTCTTGGAAATCTAATAACCTATATGAGGCCTTTACTGACCCCAAAAATCAAAAGAATAGCTACTACATTTCCTAAAATATTCATAATTGATTAAAAAATAGCAACATTTCATCTTGATGGTATTCCTAATAGTACGGGATATTTGAATGATGGTTTGTATGGCATATTTGCCAATTTTAACTTGTTTGACCTTGAAAAAAATTACCTTGACCTTGGCAAAGAGCATGTAACTTTTGTATGCATGTTGACCCTATATAGTTCTAACATGGCACATAATATCAAAGCTGTGCTACTTTTATTAAATGAGCGCTGCCATTATTTATAAGTATATTTTCTGACTTGAGCCTTTGTAGGGGTGACCTTGACCTTTGACCTTGTTTTTGACCTTGTTCCAACACCTGTATCAATCTACACCCAGTAGATCTGAAATCAGCACACCCAAATTAGGGGGTACCTACCCTCAAAGTAGTATAGAATTTCACTCAACCTAAATTTGAATATGGACATTATGCCCACCTTGCCCCCCTATTATACCCTAGGATGTCCAGCACATGAATTTTCACTCATGACCTCTATATAGTTTGGCGCTGACCCTAGGATATCTTTGGAGAAATTATGAATTTTCTTATGAAATCTTGGGTGTCTCTTCCCTATGTCCCTGTGCCCCCACATACCGATTTCCAGCACTCTAGACCCAAAATTGTTGCTTTGGGACAACCCTGAATGAAGTGTTTCAACTTAAAACCCTCATTTTTAGCCAATTTGACCTACTTTTTATGACCTTGACGTACTTCAAGGTCAAATATTTTTTGAAAATTTAATAAACCTATAATGCTCATCATACGCTTACAAAGATAGTCTATCACAAACTAGAGTAGTAACATATAAAGACTCATCGATTTGGGCTTGGACAGGGTCAAATCGACCTGCCACTTTATTGTAACAATTATAACAATTAACAAAATTTTAAATCCACAATTTATACGCTGGTACTGCTCGCTCCGGGCTCTGACCAATAATGGCTACTCTCAAACCGGACAAGGCGGAAGCTGAACTCGCGCATGCCCAGTAGTCCCCCCTGTTACCCGGTGGCTTTGCCGCCCTCAACTCTGACATTATACCCCAGACAGTACAGACTGTCTTGTTACATAATACTCATCATACACTTACAAAGATAGTCTATCACAAACTAGAGTAGTAACATATAAAGACTCATCGATTTGGGCTTGGACAGGGTCAAATCGACCTGCCAAACCACCACCAAACAGAACAATAACAAAAATAACCCCATTATAAATGGAAATTCAACAATCGTGTACTCCACAACTTCTCCTCATTAATTAAATTTAATAAAGGTCTATTCAGATATCTCAACACACACAGACTCTGCCAGTCTCCCCTTTTGGAGATCCCCGGCAATTCCACCCCAATCATAGATAGTGTTGTGGCACCACCGTGCCTAAAACTGTGAGTACCATATTTACCCACCAATTTTACCTGTTTACATAATTTCCGTAATTCATTTACAAACCAATCGTATGATGTGGGGACAAACACTCCCCCTATCATCCAACCTAATAAAGGCAAACCTGGTTTAGTACCGGTATATTTAATACACAATTTTAACACCCACGACAAACACAAAGGGTGACCTTTTACATTAGATCCCGGTATTTCTAACACTCTTTCTTTGAACTGGATAGTCTTAGTTTTCCGTACCATAAATAACACACCCCAATCTGTGAATTCCACATCTTCAAACATAATACACATCTCCGAATATAACACATTCGACCCCCTCAGCAATGTTCTAAACATTATTAAACACGCTAGCCAAAATACTAAATCCTCCATCAATCTTAAATCTAATACATCTTTCAACCTCAACAAATCTTCTGGAAACAAACAAGTTGAAGATTCTACCTCAACCCCTTTAGAACGTTTCACTCCTCCCAAAACCCATATAAGGCCTAAAGATACGCGGGTCTCATCTTGATAACCCATCATCCTAGACATGACCAGCAAAGCCGAAATATATTGTTGAATAGACGAATAACATAAATCCTTATTCAAATGTGCCACATATTTCCTCAATACCAGAGAATTCAGAGGAAAAGCAACAAAACCAAATTCCATACAAAACTTCTCATAGCGCCTTAACTGAACACTACGTGTTCTTTTAGTGTTTTCTGCATAATACATCTTCTCTAAACGCCTCACTTCCTCTAACAAGACATCACCTACAAAAAAAAACAACAGCAAATTACCAACTAATCAGCGCAACACTTCACATTTGGCGTCAAACAACAATATTCCCTTCTACTAGCATAATCCATGAGCACCTTCCTTGCTTTGTTACCCACCATTCTAGATAAGGCATCACAGAACACATTTTCTGCACTAGATATTCTATGAGGGAAAATCTCAAAATTATACACAAAACTACACCAGAATATTTCCCTCAACCATTGCATACATAACACATTCCTGGATCTACCAGTTCTCAACATAATCTCCACTGCCACATTATCCGTGAATACATGAATAGATCTATCCTTCCAGCCAGAACCCCATCTGACACATGACATTAATATAGGCCATAATTCACGCTCAGCAGAACTCCTCAAAATTTCACTCGGCCCCTTTTCAAAATGATTTTTCAATTCAAAACCTTCTACCATATCATTAGTCCAGGTACCGTAAAACCAGTCCATACCATAACACGCTCCAAAACCTAACATTGATGCATCAGCATACATTGTAATACAATTTGAAAAATCCATTTTAATTACAGCCGCGCTACCATTAAACATCAATGAAAAAGCTTTCCACCACCTCAAATCATCTCTAAATACATCTGTCAATATAATTTTGTCATTCTGATTGTACACAGTATTAATTAAATTAATCGCTCTACGAGAAAACGTTCTGCCACCTCGAATTATAGTACTGCAGTGAGATAAAACACCCACCAACTGCTGCAACTCCTTCTTTGTACAATACTTCATTTTCAAATATTCATCTAACAAACCTGACATTCTCTTCATTTTATCCTCAGGCAAATATAATTTCATATCCACAGACGACAATTCAATACCTAAATATTTGACTCGCCTAGCAGGTGAGACCACCTTTTTATAATTAATGTAGAAGCCAAAACTTCTCAACAAACGTATTAACGTATTCAACCCCCTCCAACAATTATCCAGAGTATTTTCCATGATCAAAAAATCATCCAAGTACCCGTAAACTCTGGAAAAACCTCGATTCTTCATGCAATTCACAATAAACATCGTAAACTGTGTAAACAAAAACGGTGCTGATTTTAAACCAAAAGCCAAACTATTATTAACCAGATATTCCATTTTGCCATTAACACGCCACCTAAAGCCTTGTAATGACCGTTGCTCACCACATACCGGTATACTACGATACACTCCTTTCACATCCAAAATTCCCATAATACAATTAGACGACATGTCCTTTGCTATATCTTTCAAAGCAATATATTGGAACTTCTCAACCACATCACACATGTAATTATTTATACTACGACCCACTGGGCGGCTAGCATCAGTAATACATCTGATCGATTTACCACCGTCTTTCTCCACAGCTCCCAGCGAGTGAATACATTTAGGTTTAATATCGACCACACTAATAATACCTTCCAATAATTCCTCATTGACAATCACATCCATACACTCCTTTGCAATTTCCTTTTTGATTGAAAAATAATTCATACAATCATAGCTTGTCCAATGTCTTCATTAGCTATCACACAGCCATTTAGACTACTTGAAAATATAAAACCTGAATTATCATTCCAAATTCCAGACCAACATACCTCCATAAACATTGCGCAAGGTTTCAAAAGAATCTTTGTACCATTAATGAAATGTTCACATTTCACATCACATAAACGAAATTTTCCCCAAGTTTCGAGGAAATCATTCACACTTTCAACATTAGGCCATAATTCAAGATTAATCCAATCCGATATTAATCCACCAACCAAACGTGGAACTCTATCAATATGATTAACATCAATTGAATTTTTTACCATACCTCTATCCATGACTTCCATACTTCCATTTGACGCGCTGATCAAATGCACCTTAATCAATTTAACCAATACCGTATAATCCCAACAAAATTCATTACACAGATAAGGACAAATTTTCTCTACATAAACCATAGCTTTAAACAAAGTACAACCCTTTGTCTCATGACTTATATCACCATCCAACCTCATCAAAGATTTTAACATTTCAGACACTACAATACTCGTCAACACATTGATACACAACTTTAATGCGCTACACCACAAACCACACAAATACACACACACATTCATACCTTCGCTCACAGACACCAGCTGCCCCCCCTATCTCCCTGGAAGTGTACCCCCCTACCCCTCCCTTCCCCCCCCCCCCCCCCCCCACATTTCCCCGCTACATGATCTTGACCCCCACACTCGACGCAAACATGCTTCCTGTAACAAGTGGTACCCCATGTACAACGACCCTCATTCCACTGGTAACACACCTGGTTCCTCACCTCCCACTGATGATTGTATCCCCTCCCACGTACCCTCCCCCCCTCCCCCCCCCCCCCAAATTTCCTCTCCACCCCTTTCATGACAGCATCACTTCCCAAGTTCTCCAAAACCACATCACTACTGCGCTTGCCAAACGCCCGCAGACCTTTATCCCCAGCCTCCTACCTGACCACCGCGTCATATTGGACAATACTTTCATATTTATATTGCTTCAAGTCCTTGCCGGCCATAAACCTGAGATGTCCTATATAAGGACCCACAGGCTCCCCCTTGAGCAACAAATTCTCGATATCACGAAGTGAATAATATAACACCTCTTTGTAATTCAAAGTTTTTTTCTTGTCCTTTTTCGGCATGAGGCGCTTTAAGTCAAAATCTAACTCACTCTCTGACGAATCACTCAATGAGTCACTCGTCCCGGCCTCTGGTGAAGGAGACTTGGCCTTCTTCTTCTTCTTTTTCTTGACACTCTTTTTGGGCTTGGGCTTGGGCTTGGCTTTGTTCTTCCCCTCTTTCTTGTCCTGCTTCTTTTTCTTTAAGTCCCGCTTGAGCTGCTCCAACATAGCTCTCTGTACCTCGTCAGCAGAACTGAGCTCGTCAGACTCGTCACCACCCAACTCCTCACTACTAGAAGAACTGGACGAGCCTTCTGCCGGATCCTCTGGATCCTTCTCCCCAGACTGCTGTTTAGAAGGCTCCCCCTTAGGCCTAGACCCTTTCAGATTCCCAAGAGGTTTTGACTCTCTCTCCTCTTGATCCTTCTTCTCCCGCTCCAACTGACGCTCCTTATCCAACTGTATAGCACGTTCGATAAGGTTACCCTTCACCTCATCTTGCATATGCATCTTGTGATGATACTTATCAGCAAACTCGTCATAACGGAATTTCCTCATCTCTGCCTTCATGGACTTGTGGCGAGTAGATGCCACCTCAGCCCTTAATCGTGACACTTCCTCACCATCATTAAACGCCTGTAACCTCTCCTGTTCATAGGCTAATTCCTGTTGCAAGCATTTTAACGTCGCCTTGTCACTTCCTCTCTCCAACTCTAATTCCAATGGGCTGCGAACCAGCGCTCCTGCACCTGACGTAGATGCACTGTCAGCATGGCCATAATCTCCCCCTGCACCTGCCTTAATTGATTCCTCATGTCTATCAACGTCAATGGCAAGTCCTGAACCCAAAACACATTTGTTCTCTGAATGGACCCTCCCTCCTCCGTCTGCACCGTGCAGCTTATCGTCACCTGACGCTGCCTCCGATCTGGGAGAGCTCTTCTGGCCCCCATTTTTACTACTGTCGTCATCTCCAGACCTTGCACAAGGCCTACAAATGTCATGGTTTGGGTTTGAACGGCCGTCATACTCTTGTTTACACTTCGCACAAGTTTTCTTCGGCATCTGAATCTCCAAATACTCACACGCCCTCTTGCTAAAACAACCGGCACTTATCGTTCATCTACTTCACACAAGATGGCGCCCACGATCACTTTTAGTTGATACGCACACCGACGATACCAAAGCGTCTCATGAAGTTATCCTAATCGATGCCAGCCACCCTTCTTCTCACAACACGTGACAGCTTTATCCATCTTTTTGCCCGTTCTCCGCGCTCCAGCTCTAGATAAAACTTTTTAAATCCACAATTTATACGCTGGTCCTGCTCGCTCCGGGCTCTGACCAATAATGGCTACTCTCAAACCGGACAAGGCGGAAGCTGAACTTGCGCATGCGCAGTAGTCCCCCCTGTTACCCGGTGGCTTTGCCGCCCTCAACTCTGACATTATACCCCAGACAGTACAGACTGTCTTGTTACATATGGGGCCTACATTAACCCCAAAAATCAAAAGAATAGCTACTATATTTCCTGAAATATTCACAATTTATTGAAATATAGCAACATTTTCTATTTTGTGTGACCTTGACCTTTGACCTTGACCTTGACAAAAACCCTCCCAATATTTTTTTTCACACCCGCCATATCAATAATCCTCAAAACCATAGCTTTCCAGTGATATAGGGTGTTGCTTAGTATATTTTGGTGATGGGTGTTCACCTACTGCGGTCTGCCCTGCTGCAGCACTAAGTGTGGAAGAGCATGTAGGTGGGGGAGTATCATCATGATTAGCACTTTTTAAGGAGAAATGATAAAAGATAGAAAGAAGATCTAAACAAAAGTGAATAGGAATTCTTTCCTGGTTTATGACTGAGTTATGATAGTATGGATGTAAATATATTGTGTCAAATAGTAATTATACCCAAAGCAGAAGCTGACCAATATTGTAATTATATATGCACTCACCTTTAATATCAACAAAATATGTTTTCACTCCCTAAAAACCACCAGTCTATAGTTGCATACCCCTTTATTGTTTTGATAGTGTATGCTGTACTGATGTGTTTAACAGTGTGAGTAGTTGAGGGAAATGGTCTAGTATGTGGTCAATTAATGAAGGTAATTAGTTTTAATGTATATGCTGAATTGTGGCTATATCATTCCAATAAATATCTGGTGTAAAATAAGGAATTGTAGCCCTATCCATTTGTTCTAGGGCAAACAATCCTACGGTTGTCTAGCTACTATCTAGATTCTGTATTTGTTTGATTTTAACTGTGCAAAACCCCTAGCTACTCTTTTGTCTCAGAAAAGAACTTCTGGTGATAAAAACATTGCCTTTAGTGTAATGTGGTGCTATCATTATCGTGATTAAATGGTGCCTGTTTAAAAAGGTAAACAAACCGTGGCTACATCAGTCAAGTACAAAGCTGCTGCCTGTCAGGTCCACTTTGTGAACAAGCCCCGTCCACCCCCACCAGCCTCCCCCACTCACTCCTACCACTAACACCCAATGATGGATAGAACCAGTTAAGTCTTCATTAGGTTTATTCATAAAACAAATTATACTGTGTTAAGAGATGAAATGGTAATCTTCATAAATTACCGAAGTCTGGCGGAGCTATTCATAACCGGAACCAATAAAATAAAGATGGCCGCCACATGGGTTTATGCTGATGCCCAGACCCAGGTGCTAAATGAGGCTGCTTTAATCTCCCCCTGGTGGGTGAACTGGTAATTAGACACTTGGCTGCATGGTTGATTGATGTAGGCTGAATGTATGTAAAAGGGTGTGGTAGTGAGGTAGGGACAGCTTAGAACTACATAAATTACATGTGACAATGGTTTATATGAAACTAGATTGAATTGCCCTAATTTGCTTTACTTCAATGATGTCAAAGGTTACAAGGAAAGGCACACCATGTTCTAAGTTGGTCTGAGTCTCAGAACACGAGATGATAGATGCAGAGAGATATGATTATACAGAAGAAGGGATAGAAAAAAAGGAGAAACAGAAGGAGATTGGAAAGCTCTTTATAACTCTTTCATGGTGCTGCAGAAAGTATAATCTTTGAAGTTGAGGGTTAATCATGGCAATCCCAAAACCGTCCTACCTTGCATTCTTCCCTCCCATCCAGCCCATGGCCTCACTACTAATTCAACAGTGTGCTGCCCTAAATGGGTTAAAGAGGCACATCAGCAGAGCTGTTGGTGGAATGCATGAGGAGGGTTAGACTGCCATATTGTGTTAAAGGGTCTCGTGGGCGACACCCAGAAGGTGTTACAACATCAGTGCTGCCATCAATCTGACTTCAGTCCTCCCCCGACAATCCCCGTCTCTCTAAGTGATACACCCTGACCAACACTAACCTCCCACAGGCCTCCATCGGCTATATCATCCCTATATATATTGAATACAGGGTTCCAATTCTCTTAATAACACTGTTCCCCACCCTTCCTCTCCCTAACAGGTATTGTGCGCAAACACTTTTTTCCTCCCCATACCTTCCTCCTTTTCCCATGGTCTCAACTTCCCATTAACTGCCTTGCCTACCCTAATTGAGACCCCTTGTTCCTGACTCTACTCATACACCTCCCCTCACTTGACTCTTCTGTCCCCTCTTCCTTCCCTTTCCTACTTTCCTACCTTCTTTTGCTCTCCCTCTCTCCCTCCCCTCACTCTTCCATGCACTTTATCCCTTTGATCTAATATGTTGTCCTCCTGCTCAAATATATTTCCTATATCGCTCTAACCTCTCGCTACCAGGGCTTTAAATTGGTCTGCAGCACTATCAGTGTATTACATGAAGGCTGCACCTTCCCTTCATAGCACTTATCTCCATCCTTCGTTTTTCCTACCCCAATTGCTAACAGCACCTTTTCTTCCCCATCCCCTTTTCCCTTATACATGGTCTCAGTTCCCATTGACTCATGCTGGCTGCTTTTCCTGTCCTTATCACACTCCTTCATGTTTCCTCACTCTCCTCCAACATCCCATCCCCACCCCGCTACTTGACTCTTCCTTCCCCCCTTCCTTTCGCATCCTACGTTCCTACCTTCTTTCTCCCTCTCCCCTCCCCCTCACTCTTCCATGCACTCTGTTCCCCTTGTTCTACTCAATCTGACCCCATTGGAAGCTACTAACAGCATAGTTGTATGCATCCTAAAAATGGAGCTATTTTATAGTTGAGGGAGGTTGAGGCTGAATGTAACTATGTGTATAATAGGCTGCATTAGCCTTTCCTTTTGACGGTATTAACAATATTGTGGCAATGCTGGATATTTCAATTTTTTGTAGCCTCAAATGCTTTGCCTTTAGGGGATTCTTAGTCCCAGGGCTCCACTTATTGAATGAGGTTTCGAGGTGAAAAAATGCACTGTATTAATGACAAACTTTTTAACATTGGCCACTTTTATTGTGAAACCCGTCAAGTAGTTGGACCACAGGGTTTTAACAGCTCCCCCTGTGGTCCTTATTTGTCACTGGGAAACGCTTGTGAAAGAAAATAGTTAGTCTTTGCATGAATAATATTGAATGGCTTCCTTGACTTATTTATTACATTGATGGACTAGTGGTGATGGATTGCTTTCTGTTTACAATAAACATTAAACTTTTTATCAATAATATTTTAAAATGTTATGCAAATAAAACCTTGAAGCTACCTTTTGAGTTATTCTGAAGAAGGGGGAGGGATGGGGACAGAGGGGGACTGAGGGGGACCTAGGGGGACAGAGGGGGACAGGGGGGACAGTGGGGGACAGAGGGGGACGGAGGGGGACGGAGGGGGACGGAGGGGGACGGAGGGGGACGGAGGGGGACGGAGGGGGACGGAGGGGGACGGAGGGGGACGGAGGGGGACGGAGGGGGACGGAGGGGGACGGAGGGGGACGGAGGGCAACGGAGGGCAACGGAGGGCAACGGAGGGCAACGGAGGGGGTGACGGGGAGGAGTGTAATGGTTGAGGGGGAGGAGTGTAATGGTTGAGGGGGAGGAGTTAGGGCTGGGAGGCAGTAGGATGATGGATGATGTAGATGTCACTGTATAGATGTGTGCCGGTCTGTGAGCAGACTGAGTGTCCTGAACCCTGAATAGTACCTACACCTCCCCCACACCTCCCAAAGTCCTCCTAAATAAACCCATCCATCTTATTGACATTTGTCCCATGTATCTCATTTACTCGGTTCAGGAATCTTTTATCTGTCACTGTCGTTATCCTATTACAGTGGTATCAAGTTACCATTGCAGTTATGTGATAGATAGACTATGGTTATGAAAGAGTAAGTAGAATTTACCACAGCTTGCTGGTTTGGGCAAGCGAGGGCGTGGCCCAAGTCGCCCTACCAGCAAGCTGTGTTTAATTCTAATACCCTTTCATAACCATTGTCTATCTGACCTAACCTTTGGTTATGTAAAAATAACCAAGGTGCGAAATCCTTTGTCTTAGCCTCCACCGTGGGTTAAGTCTACTTCCCCTATGGTTCCTGCTGCTGAATGTCCAGACTCCTCATCCCTTCCTACAGATCTTTCCAATTATCCCTGACTTTTCCCCTTAATGTAATCTGATTGACAACATTAAGTCAGGCAGTGGCCCGCTCTATGTGACAAGTTGTCGAATTCACAATCCTGAAAAATCCTTTTATGGCTGCATATCAATGTAATTGAGCTTTATACATTTTGTCAGCATGATGTATAAATGTAGCGAGTCTTTTTGCTGAGCTGTACTCATACATCATGCTTACCCTTTGGAGATTTTAGGGTTGGTGCATTGCCAAGTCTGGAGCTGGCAAATGTTGGGTTGTGTGATGCTTGCAGAGAGGCGCACTGATCCTTCCCCCTCTGGAGGGAACACAGCACAGATACGCCATCTACAGGACAACTTTTGAACCATCTTACTCCACCATACATCAATACCACTCCAGCATACTGGGGTGAGGAAGGGTGAGATTTGTGCAAGCATGCCCATAGACCAAGGTAGCGTGAGTCCTGTGTAAACAGGTTTACCCTATGTGCTAGATTGGGTGAGCCTTGTGCCTATGCCTCCCTGTGCCCAAACCAACACTGTTATATGAACATGGAGGTGTCCTCCTTTGTGAGGTTTTCACAATTACCTCATATATTTTTCCCTCTATTAATCTAGCAATGAAAATGGAAATGATCATTACATCCCTGAAATGTGAGAATGCTCTAAACTAATTTAAAATTAGTGAATTCCACTTTAAGTTATTTAATAGACTTTTCATGTTTCAGTCCTTCAGAATTCATTAATGGGGGTTATGTGATGCTTGAATGGTACCATTGATCAATCAAACTCTAAGCAGATGTTTTAATGGATGAGGAATTTCACTGAGGATCAATTAAACAATTAATGAATTAAAGAAACAGCAAAGTCCTCAGTTACATTATCTTCCTTTTTTCTACAATAAATTTCTCCATCTAGAAATCACACTCATCCAACTAAAAAAAGTGATTTTAAAGACAGACCATAGTATATTAAAAAATTTAGTTAATGTGGAAAAAAGTTATGAGTGCTAACAAAGAAATTAGTTTTACTGGCTTTTATTGAACAGAGAACTATGATTCAGAACAAATTTGTTCATTGTTGAGTTACATATACATTGTTTCTATGTTAATTTATTCTACCCACACTTGTGATTATCCAGATTCCTATTATTTTCGTCTTCGAAATTTCACTAATTTGCAGGCGAGTCAGCGAGTTCACTGACTCGTCTCGCTTGAAGTCCATCTTCCACGACTTTTCATTGTTTCTCCTGCCTTAAAAGGTAACAACTTAAAGAAAACATATTATTCTTTGATAATCCGCAATAATTTACTACTTACATGGCCAAATTAAGGAGGATTGATTGATTTTCGGCCAAGTTAAGTCGCCGAAACTTGACTCGTCGGATTCTTGAGAAAAGGTTTCCCGTTTTACGCCATCAAAAATGACATCCGGTTTACTCGGGGGTCGGCACGAACATCTTTATCTTCCGAAATAGAGCATATTGCGGACTTTCAAGGTAATATTATTACTCCTACAGGTAATATCTAGGCAGTTGCGGACATTTTGGACAGTATAACTGTCTTTATAAAAAAATAATTTGTTTATCGAGCGCTTCGGCAATCTCCGGTATCAAAATCCAACATGGCGGACAGTGGGACGCCGAGGGACGATGATTCGGTACCAAATTGGCTAATTTCATGGATTACAGCTCAAATATGAAGGGTAAGTCCGCAAATTTTGTTGATATAGATAGATTAGGCTCCTCTCGTAGGGGGGGTGAAATTGCGGACAGCTCAGTAGCCGGGTTGTTCCGCAAAAAGACGAAGACCGGGCGCTAAACTTACCAAGACCAAAAAACAGAGCCAATGATCAAATGATAGAAATTGGGAAATGACAGCGCGGTTGGGCGCCCCGTTAAAAAACGCTTCAACCAAATTTTCTGGGGGGCTAGGGCCTAATTCAGCTATTGTACGTCCAAGTATAGGATCTTTTTTCTTCCGTGCACTATGTTTCTTTCAATATAACTCCATTTTTAACCCAAAAACCAGCATATTTCTTTCTGGGAATTTCGACCATCGACAAGCGCCCGGCAAATGTCAAGCCAAAATCAACCCGGGTACATTTTTATCGTCTCAATTTTTCGCCGAGCCATCAACTAAATAAGCCTCAACCAAATTTTCTGGGGGGCTAGGGCCTAATTCAGCTATTGTACGTCTAAAAATGGGATGTTTTGTAGAGCTTAGGCTTGGTTTCAAGCAAAAATATGGTATATTAACCCCCAAACAAAGGCAATGAAAAAAAAAGATATCATCTCAATCTGAAAATAGGCCAACGATCAGCTGATCGGCGCTGAACTCTCCGAGCAGAGGCTTAGTAGTATAACGTTGCAAAGCATATGCTTGGAGACCGAGACATACCGTCCTACCGGACTGTCATTTCTCAACTTGAATCAAATTTCTTGAAAATGGCTCATATCAAAGGTAAATCTCAACCAATATTCACCTTTTTAGGCTCGTTAGATGCAGAAATGTCATCTTTATTAGGCCCTAGTGTGTCAGCCCTCCATCCCCCCTACTTTTTGCGAAATTTGACTTTGTTTGGGAATTTCGGCGAGTAGAACGCTTCGACTTAGACTCTTTCGCATAGCGCCAAACAAAGCGTCTCGGCGAGAGGATTTCAGAAATGTAAAATTTGTCTCTCTATCATGTTTAGTTCTATAGATACAGGTAGTCTATGTCTTTGACAAACATTTGGTTGGGGGCAGGGCACCCCCTTGAAGCCAAAAAAAATTGAGCTCCCCCCCCCCCCAACTGTCAAGCAACAAAGCCTCTCGGGGAGAGGATTTCAGAAATGTAAAATTTGTCTCTCTATCATGTTTAGTTCCAGAGCTAGGTGAATATTAGTAACCTTTTGCCCCCCCCCCCTCCATTAGGAAAATTGTGGATTCTGGAGTAGATTTGCAGAAACCGTGAGTAGAACGCTTTGACTAAGAGTCTTTGGGATCGTGCCAAACCGAGCGTCTCGGCGAGAGGAGTTCAGAAATGTTCAATTTATTTCTCTATCATGTTTAGTTCCAGAGCTATGTGCATGTTTGCATTCTATACTATACACATCTGTGGTGGTCCCCGCAAAAAGAATTTCTCAAATATTGTGTCTAAGTACCTCAAAATTGAACATTTCCAAAGGGCCCATGGGGGGGGGGCGAAAAAATTTGCGCGCGCCCCAGTTAACACCAAACGAGTTCAGTTCATGTTTACTAAATAACTACTGCATATTATGCAATATCTCCCAGAAATTCTCATTCTTTGGACATCTGTGGTAGTCCCAGCAAAAGGAAATTCTCAAATATCATGTCTAGGTACCTCAAAACTTAAAAGAGCAGAATGAAGAATATTGTGAAAATCGAAACTAAAATATGGCATTGTGGGTTTGGGAGGGGGGAGGGGGCGTAAAAATTTCAGACCACTTCCGAGGGGGGGGGGGGAGGGGCTTAAAAAATTCTGACCCCTCTTGGGGGGGGGGGAGCTTTTAGCTAAGGGACCCCGCCCCCGCCCCCAAATCTTTGGGATAGCGCCAAATGATGCGTCTCGGTGAGAGGAGTTCAGAAATGTTTGATTTATCTCTCTATCATGTTTAGTTCCAGAGCTATGTGCATGTTTGCATTCTATACTATACACATCTGTGGTAGTCCTCGCAAAAAGAATTTCTCAAATATTGTGTCTAAGTACCTCAAAATTGAGCATTTCCAAAGGGCCCATGGGGGGGGGGGGCGAAAAAATTTGCGCGCGCCCCAGTTAACACCAAACGAGTTCAGTTCATGTTTACTAAATAACTACTGCATATTATGCAATATCTCCTAGAAATTCTCATTCTTTGGACATTAGTGGTAGTCCCAGCAAAAGGAAATTCTCAAATATCATGTCTAGGTACCTCAAAATTTAAAAGAGCAGAATGAAGAATATTGTGAAAATCGAGACTAAATTATGGCTCCAAATGATGCGTCTCGGCGAGAGGAGTTCAGAAATGTTCGATTTATCTCTCTATCATGTATAGTTCCTGAGCTATGTGCATGTTTGCATTCTATACTAGACACATCTGTGGTAGTCCACGCTATCAGAATTTCTCAAATATTGTGTCTAGGTACCTCAAAATTGAACATTTCCAAAGGACTGGTGGGGGGGGGCTGAAAAAATGTGTGCGCGCCCCTGTTAACACCAAGGAGTTCAGTTCATGTTTACTAAATAACAACTGCATATTATGCAATATCTCCCAGAAATTCTCATTCTTTGGACATCTGTGGTAGTCCCAGCAAAAGGAAATTCTCAAATATCATGTCTAGGAACCTCAAAACTTAAAAGAGCAGAATGAAGAATATTGTGAAAATCGAAACTAAAATATGGCATTGTGGGTTTGGGAGGGGGGAGGGGGCGTAAAAATTTCAGACCCCTTCCGAGGGGGGGGGGGAGGGGCTTAAAAAATTCTGACCCCTCTTGGGGGGGGGGAGCTTTTAGCTAAGGGACCCCGCCCCCGCCCCCAAATCTTTGGGATAGCGCCAAATGATGCGTCTCGGTGAGAGGAGTTCAGAAATGTTTGATTTATCTCTCTATCATGTTTAGTTCCAGAGCTATGTGCATGTTTGCATTCTATACTATACACATCTGTGGTAGTCCTCGCAAAAAGAATTTCTCAAATATTGTGTCTAAGTACCTGAAAATTGAACATTTCCAAAGGGCCCATGGGGGGGGGCGAAAAAATTTGCGCGCGCCCCAGGTAACACCAAACGAGTTCAGTTCATGTTTACTAAATAACTACTGCATATTATGCAATATCTCCTAGAAATTCTCATTCTTTGGACATTAGTGGTAGTCCCAGCAAAAGGAAATTCTCAAATATCATGTCTAGGTACCTCAAAATTTAAAAGAGCAGAATGAAGAATATTGTGAAAATCGAGACTAAATTATGGCTCCAAATGATGCGTCTCGGCGAGAGGAGTTCAGAAATGTTCGATTTATCTCTCTATCATGTATAGTTCCTGAGCTATGTGCATGTTTGCATTCTATACTAGACACATCTGTGGTAGTCCCCGCTATCAGAATTTCTCAAATATTGTGTCTAGGTACCTCAAAATTGAACATTTCCAAAGGGCTGGTGGGGGGGGGGGCTGAAAAAATGTGTGCGCGCCCCTGTTAACACCAAGGAGTTCAGTTCATGTTTACTAAATAACTACTGCATATTATGCAATATCTCCCAGAAATTCTCATTCTTTGGACATCTGTGGTAGTCCCAGCAAAAGGAAATTCTCAAATATCATGTCTAGGTACCTCAAAACTTAAAAGAGCAGAATGAAGAATATTGTGAAAATCGAAACTAAAATATGGCATTGTGGGTTTGGGAGGGGGGAGGGGGCGTAAAAATTTCAGACCCCTTCCGAGGGGGGGGAAGGGGCTTAAAAAATTCTGACCCCTCTTGATGGGGGGGGGGGCTTTTAGCTAAGGGACCCCGCCCCCGCCCCCAAATCTTTGGGATAGCGGCAAATGAAGCGTCTCGGCGAGAGGAGTTCAGAAATGTTTGATTTATCTCTCTATCATGTTTAGTTCCAGAGCTATGTGCATGTTTGCATTCTATACTATACACATCTGTGGTGGTCCCCGCAAAAAGAATTTCTCAAATATTGTGTCTAAGTACCTCAAAATTGAACATTTCCAAAAGGCCCAGGGGGGGGGGGCTAAAAAAAATGTGTGCGCGCCCCTGTTAACACCAACGAGTTCAGTTCATGTTTACTAAATAACTACTGCATATTATGCAATATCTCCCAGAAATTCTCATTCTTTGGACATCTGTGGTAGTCCCAGCAAAAGGAAATTCTCAAATATCATGTCTAGGTACCTCAAAATTTAAAAGAGCAGAATGAAGAATATTGTGAAAATCGAGACTTAATTATGGCTCCAAATGATGCGTCTCGGTAAGAGGAGTTCAGAAATGTTCGACTTATCTCTCTATCATGTTTAGTTCCAGAGCTATGTGCATGTTTGCATTCTATACTATACACATCTATGGTAGTCCTCGCAAAAAGAATTTCTCAAATATTGTGTCTAAGTACCTCAAAATTGAACATTTCCAAAGGGCCCATGGGGGGGGGGGGCGAAAAAATTTGCGCGCGCCCCAGTTAACACCAAACGAGTTCAGTTCATGTTTACTGAATAACTACTGCATATTATGCAATATCTCCTAGAAATTCTCATTCTTTGGACATTAGTGGTAGTCCAAGCAAAAGGAAATTCTCAAATATCATGTCTAGGTACCTCAAAACTTAAAAGAGCAGAATGAAGAATATTGTGAAAATCGAAACTAAAATATGGCATTGTGGGTTTGGGAGGGGGGAGGGGGCGTAAAAATTTCAGACCCCTTCCGAGGGGGGGGGGAGGGGCTTAAAAAATTCTGACCCCTCTTGATGGGGGGGGGGGGCTTTTAGCTAAGGGACCCCGCCCCCGCCCCCAAATCTTTGAGATAGCGCCAAACGAAGCGTCTCTGCGAGAGGAGTTCAGAAATGTTCAATTTATCTCTCTATCATGTTTAGTTCCAGAGCTAGGTGCATATTAGTAACCTTTTGCCCCCCCCCCCCCTGGTTTGATACATGTCCGACCTTAAACTCCACAGTACTGCCTCAGAAAGGTTATTAGAGTTGCCTGTGCTTTAATAGATGTAAATACCCGGTATTTAACACTCAGAAAGGTTAATAGAGCTGTCTGTGGTTTAATACATGTAAATACCCGGTAGTGACTTTAAATAAAAGGCCATGGTTCTTCAGAAGTTAAAGTTCTTTTTCTGCCATTTTATATGTAAATTCTTATATTTTCCAGTGAACGCGAGCGGTACGAGCGGGAGTCGACGAACGGGAGCCAGAGGAGCGGGAGTCGCCGGAGTCACAGGAGCGGGAGCCTTGGCCAAATGGACACAGCACTCAGAACCTTGATCAGGGGCTTTTCAACACGTCTAGGGCCTCCAACCACTCCTCCTCGGGTCAGCATTATGCATGAATGCTGATTAGGACCCAAATTGTGAGTAGCACAGCTCATGTCGTTTAACCCAGTTAGGCTCGATCCCTCGACTCGAAATTTTCTAACCCGCAATTATACATCTCTGACTCATTGCAGGTCTGTTTTTGGAAAGATTAACGAAGAATTCACACCCTGGGAACACTTTTAGTTTTTTTTAATTCTTCTATCGGTAGTGACTTTTAATGAGCAAATTTGTTTATCTTTCAAATTAAAACATAATCCTACCACTGATGCATACATGTCTATACCTGTAGTTATACCTGAAAAATTCTGGCTGTATTTATGAGTTTGACATCTTACCGCGAGTAGAAAGCTTTGTTTAAGAGTCTTTTGCATAGCGCCAAACGAAGGGTCTCGGCGAGAGGAGTTCAGAAATGTTCAATTTATCTCTCTATCATGTTTAGTTCCAGACCTAGGTGCATATTAGTAACCTTTTGCCCCCCCCCCCCTGGTTTGATACATGTCCGACCTTAAACTCCACAGTACTGCCTCAGAAAGGTTATTAGAGTTGCCTGTGCTTTAATAGATGTAAATACCCGGTATTTAACACTCAGAAAGGTTAATAGAGCTGTCTGTGGTTTAATACATGTAAATACCCGGTAGTGACTTTAAATAAAAGGCCATGGTTCTTCAGAAGTTAGAGTTCTTTTTCTGCCATTTTATATGTAAATTCTTATATTTTCCAGTGAACGCGAGCGGTACGAGCGGGAGTCGCAGGAACGGGAGCCAGAGGAGCGGGAGTCGCCGGAGTCACAGGAGCGGGAGCCTTGGCCAAATGGACACAGCACTCAGAACCTTGATCAGGGGCTTTTCAACACGTCTAGGGCCTCCAACCACTCCTCCTCGGGTCAGCATTATGCATGAATGCTGATTAGGACCCAAATTGTGAGTAGCACAGCTCATGTCGTTTAACCCAGTTAGGCTCGATCCCTCGACTCGAAATTTTCTAACCCGCAATTATACATCTCTGACTCATTGCAGGTCTGTTTTTGGAAAGATTAACGAAGAATTCACACCCTGGGAACACTTTTAGTTTTTTTAAATTCTTCTATCGGTAGTGACTTTTAATGAGCAAATTTGTTTATCTTTCAAATTAAAACATAATCCTACCACTGATGCATACATGTCTATACTTGTAGTTATACCTGAAAAATTCTGGCTGTATTTATGAGTTTGACATCTTACCGCGAGTAGAAAGCTTTGTTTTAGAGTCTTTTGCATAGCGCCAAACGAAGCGTCTCGGCGAGAGGAGTTCAGAAATGTTCAATTTATCTCTCTATCATGTTTAGTTCCAGAGCTAGGTGCATATTAGTAACCTTTTGCCCCCCCCCCCTGGTTTGATACACGTCCGACCTTAAACTCCACAGTACTGCCTCAGAAAGGTTATTAGAGTTGCCTGTGCTTTAATAGATGTAAATACCCGGTATTTAACACTCAGAAAGGTTAATAGAGCTGTCTGTGGTTTAATACATGTAAATACCCGGTAGTGACTTTAAATAAAAGGCCATGGTTCTTCAGAAGTTAAAGTTCTTTTTCTGCCATTTTATATGTAAATTCTTATATTTTCCAGTGAACGCGAGCGGTACAAGCGGGAGTCGCACGAACGGGAGCCAGAGGAGCGGGAGTCGCCGGAGTCACAGGAGCGGGAGCCTTGGCCAAATGGACACAGCACTCAGAACCTTGATCAGGGGCTTTTCAACACGTCTAGGGCCTCCAACCACTCCTCCTCGGGTCAGCATTATGCATGAATGCTGATTAGGACCCAAATTGTGAGTAGCACAGCTCATGTCGTTTAACCCAGTTAGGCTCGATCCCTCGACTCAAAATTTTCTAACCCGCAATTATACATCTCTGACTCATTGCAGGTCTGTTTTTGGAAAGATTAACGAAGAATTCACACCCTGGGAACACTTTTAGTTTTTTTAAATTCTTCTATCAGTAGTGACTTTAAATAAAAGGCCATGGTTCTTCAGAAGTTAAAGTTCTTTTTCTGCCATTTTATATGTAAATTCTTATATTTTCCAGTGAACGCGAGCGGTACGAGCGGGAGTCGACGAACGGGAGTGACTTCTATCGGTAGTGACTTTTAATGAGCAAATTTGTTTATCTTTCAAATTAAAACATAATCCTACCACTGATGCATACATGTCTATACCTGTAGTTATACCTGAAAAATTCTGGCTGTATTTATGAGTTTGACATCTTACCGCGAGTAGAAAGCTTTGTTTAAGAGTCTTTTGCATAGCGCCAAACGAAGGGTCTCGGCGAGAGGAGTTCAGAAATGTTCAATTTATCTCTCTATCATGTTTAGTTCCAGACCTAGGTGCATATTAGTAACCTTTTGCCCCCCCCCCCTGGTTTGATACATGTCCGACCTTAAACTCCACAGTACTGCCTCAGAAAGGTTATTAGAGTTGCCTGTGCTTTAATAGATGTAAATACCCGGTATTTAACACTCAGAAAGGTTAATAGAGCTGTCTGTGGTTTAATACATGTAAATACCCGGTAGTGACTTTAAATAAAAGGCCATGGTTCTTCAGAAGTTAGAGTTCTTTTTCTGCCATTTTATATGTAAATTCTTATATTTTCCAGTGAACGCGAGCGGTACGAGCGGGAGTCGCAGGAACGGGAGCCAGAGGAGCGGGAGTCGCCGGAGTCACAGGAGCGGGAGCCTTGGCCAAATGGACACAGCACTCAGAACCTTGATCAGGGGCTTTTCAACACGTCTAGGGCCTCCAACCACTCCTCCTCGGGTCAGCATTATGCATGAATGCTGATTAGGACCCAAATTGTGAGTAGCACAGCTCATGTCGTTTAACCCAGTTAGGCTCGATCCCTCGACTCGAAATTTTCTAACCCGCAATTATACATCTCTGACTCATTGCAGGTCTGTTTTTGGAAAGATTAACGAAGAATTCACACCCTGGGAACACTTTTAGTTTTTTTAAATTCTTCTATCGGTAGTGACTTTTAATGAGCAAATTTGTTTATCTTTCAAATTAAAACATAATCCTACCACTGATGCATACATGTCTATACTTGTAGTTATACCTGAAAAATTCTGGCTGTATTTATGAGTTTGACATCTTACCGCGAGTAGAAAGCTTTGTTTTAGAGTCTTTTGCATAGCGCCAAACGAAGCGTCTCGGCGAGAGGAGTTCAGAAATGTTCAATTTATCTCTCTATCATGTTTAGTTCCAGAGCTAGGTGCATATTAGTAACCTTTTGCCCCCCCCCCCTGGTTTGATACACGTCCGACCTTAAACTCCACAGTACTGCCTCAGAAAGGTTATTAGAGTTGCCTGTGCTTTAATAGATGTAAATACCCGGTATTTAACACTCAGAAAGGTTAATAGAGCTGTCTGTGGTTTAATACATGTAAATACCCGGTAGTGACTTTAAATAAAAGGCCATGGTTCTTCAGAAGTTAAAGTTCTTTTTCTGCCATTTTATATGTAAATTCTTATATTTTCCAGTGAACGCGAGCGGTACAAGCGGGAGTCGCACGAACGGGAGCCAGAGGAGCGGGAGTCGCCGGAGTCACAGGAGCGGGAGCCTTGGCCAAATGGACACAGCACTCAGAACCTTGATCAGGGGCTTTTCAACACGTCTAGGGCCTCCAACCACTCCTCCTCGGGTCAGCATTATGCATGAATGCTGATTAGGACCCAAATTGTGAGTAGCACAGCTCATGTCGTTTAACCCAGTTAGGCTCGATCCCTCGACTCAAAATTTTCTAACCCGCAATTATACATCTCTGACTCATTGCAGGTCTGTTTTTGGAAAGATTAACGAAGAATTCACACCCTGGGAACACTTTTAGTTTTTTTAAATTCTTCTATCAGTAGTGACTTTAAATAAAAGGCCATGGTTCTTCAGAAGTTAAAGTTCTTTTTCTGCCATTTTATATGTAAATTCTTATATTTTCCAGTGAACGCGAGCGGTACGAGCGGGAGTCGACGAACGGGAGTGACTTTTATCGGTAGTGACTTTTAATGAGCAAATTTGTTTATCTTTCAAATTAAAACATAATCCTACCACTGATGCATACATGTCTATACTTGTAGTTATACCTGAAAAATTCTGGCTGTATTTATGAGTTTGACATCTTACCGCGAGTAGAAAGCTTTGTTTTAGAGTCTTTTGCATAGCGCCAAACGAAGCGTCTCGGCGAGAGGAGTTCAGAAATGTTCAATTTATCTCTCTATCATGTTTAGTTCCAGAGCTAGGTGCATATTAGTAACCTTTTGCCCCCCCCCCTGGTTTGATACATGTCCGACCTTAAACTCCACAGTACTGCCTCAGAAAGGTTATTAGAGTTGCCTGTGCTTTAATAGATGTAAATACCCGGTATTTAACACTCAGAAAGGTTAATAGAGCTGTCTGTGGTTTAATACATGTAAATACCCGGTAGTGACTTTAAATAAAAGGCCATGGTTCTTCAGAAGTTAAAGTTCTTTTTCTGCCATTTTATATGTAAATTCTTATATTTTCCAGTGAACGCGAGCGGTACGAGCAGGAGTCGCACGAACGGGAGCCAGAGGAGCGGGAGTCGCCGGAGTCACAGGAGCGGGAGCCTTGGCCAAATGGACACAGCACTCAGAACCTTGATCAGGGGCTTTTCAACACGTCTAGGGCCTCCAACCACTCCTCCTCGGGTCAGCATTATGCATGAATGCTGATTAGGACCCAAATTGTGAGTAGCACAGCTCATGTCGTTTAACCCAGTTAGGCTCGATCCCTCGACTCAAAATTTTCTAACCCGCAATTATACATCTCTGACTCATTGCAGGTCTGTTTTTGGAAAGATTAACGAAGAATTCACACCCTGGGAACACTTTTAGTTTTTTTAAATTCTTCTATCGGTAGTGACTTTTAATGAGCAAATTTGTTTATCTTTCAAATTAAAACATAATCCTACCACTGATGCATACATGTCTATACCTGTAGTTATACCTGAAAAAATTTGGCTGTATTCATGAGTTTGACATCTTACCGCGAGTAGAAAGCTTTGTTTAAGAGTCTTTTGCATAGCGCCAAACGAAGCGTCTCGGCGAGAGGAGTTCAGAAATGTTCAATTTATCTCTCTATCATGTTTAGTTCCAGAGCTAGGTGCATATTAGTAACCTTTTGCCCCCCCCCCTGGTTTGATACATGTCCGACCTTAAACTCCACAGTACTGCCTCAGAAAGGTTATTAGAGTTGCCTGTGCTTTAATAGATGTAAATACCCGGTATTTAACACTCAGAAAGGTTAATAGAGCTGTCTGTGGTTTAATACATGTAAATACCCGGTAGTGACTTTAAATAAAAGGCCATGGTTCTTCAGAAGTTAAAGTTCTTTTTCTGCCATTTTATATGTAAATTCTTATATTTTCCAGTGAACGCGAGCGGTACGAGCGGGAGTCGCACGAACGGGAGGCACGGGAGCGGGAGTCGCGGGAGTCGCCGGAGTCACAGGAGCGGGAGCCTTGGCCAAATGGACACAGCACTCAGAACCTTGATCAGGGGCCCCATACCACGCCTAGGGGCTCCACAACACGTGTAGGGGCTCCATACCACGCCTAGGGGCTCCACAACACGTGTAGGGGCTCTACAACACGTGTAGGGGCTCCATACCACGCCTAGGGGCTCCACAACACGTGTAGGAGCTCCACAACACGTGTAGGGGCTCCATACCATGCCTAGGGGCTCCCCAACATGCATACTAGCCCTTTAAATATGGACTTCATGAGAGGGAATTTCAGATACAAGTCAGGCATGAAACCCATATGGAAACTGTTCCACATATCTAGGAAACTCATCCACATGTTTAGGAACTCTTCAACATGTGTATCTAAACTCAATCAATGGGTCTAGAAACTCTATATCTAGGAATTCCACTAGACACTTAGAAAGTCTAGGAACTCTTCAATATATCAATCTTCATCCAAGTCAATTCATTGCTGCCCTTTTAATTATTAATAAAATCAGTTTCCATTATAACAGAAGGAATTCCTTTGTTGCCATTTATAACCTCATCAAGTAAACAAATTTCCTCACTAACTCTGAAATAAATCCCAAACACCCCTCCAAATGCCTAAACAACCCTGCATAAATATTAAATCCAGTATCTTCTCAAACAAGTGAGGGCTAGCAAACAGATGGAATCTGTTTGCGCCCTCACTTGTATATATTTATATCAGAACACTTCCTTAATCTTCTAAGTGGTAAATATATTTTTTTAAATATACTTGTCAAGTGAAAGGAAATCTTCATCAAATGACATATTGTACACATATATACATAAATATATATATATATATATATATATATATATATATATATATATATATGTAGATATACTTATATATTAATATGAACTTACATGCATAAAGATAATTAAGGTCATACCAATACTTAGGAATATATTCATTTCAGCCCCAACTGTAGACTCATTCAAGACGCTGGCGCAACCAATTATCATAAAAGTGCAAACTCAGAAATTCAGGAGCAGAGGCTTAATTGCCTGAGGCAATGTTCAGCCTCGTTTATGTATAATATATATTATTGTGATCCAAACCAATAATGTACAAGCAGACACGAGACCAAATGTCTCTTTTGAATGCATCTGTATTTTTTTAAATCATCTGATGAATAAACTACATTTATAAACTCAAAATATATGATATCAGAACCCTCCTTAAATCTACTACATTATACATACATTATCTTAAATGTACTTCTCAAGACAAAGGGGTCTTACGTCAGTTGACATTTTGTATACTTTGGTTTATACCAACACAGTTATAACAATCCACACAGCTTCAGTGCAATATTACTACTAAGACCATACAGAGAAAAATAAGGAATATGTTTTTTCACCAGCCTACATACATCGAAACTATTATTACTTTAGTGGATCAATCAATCATAACATAACCAGTTTCAAATCAGAATCCTTCCCAAATTATTTCCAATTGTATATAGCAACACTATTTTATAATATTCCCATTCAGTAACTTGATGCACCTTCGTTAGGTGCATGTACTGTACTTATAAAGCCATTATCACATTGTGACGCCAAATCAGAATCCATCACTGGTTATATGAACATTAACACACTCTCATTGCATGCATGTAGTTATCTTAAAGACATGACATATGGAACTCAGGGTACAATTACAGATTAGAATACTGCTTTGTTATCTATCCAGTGTTACACTAAAAATCAACTCACAGAAAGATTATCTAAGTTTTGAGTCAGAGCAGGAACTTTCCTTGTTAACTTATTACTTGTTACCATACACCAGTAAACAGTTGGTTATTATTTAATTCACCCAACCTGTATGACAGGTCCCTTTAGCATCATACAGCCAAGGGTATCATACTGTGGATGTAATGTAATTATCTTACAAATAGTTGCTCAACGACATCAAAAACATGACAACACTTATACAAAAATCAGCAAAATCAGGCTAATCACTGGTTGTTTTTGTTTCTAGTCTAAGTGTCTCTTCCCCTTTTCCAAAATTATTTCTGTTCCAATTTACCTGCTGAAAAGTTTCATATGCAAGCCATGACATATTATCTGTTTGTTTCCCTATCGATACAGTAAATTCTTTCTATCAATGTGAAAACAGTGCTCTAATTTACAAATTGATGGTCCTTTTATCTTTGACATTGTTCAATTAGCCACCAGTTAGCATATTGACACCATCCACCACTTGAGTCTGAGTATAAGCTCCAATAGTTAAGAGATGCTATAATATGTTAGTTATACAAAGGAGTACTTTATCAGGGTTGTCCAATTTGGTATTATTATAGCTGAAAGGGTCTAAGATAAGTTTATTGGTACACATACCATTCACCATGGTTAGTAACTGTCTTGATGATGGTCCCAGAGTTGTACAGTGTACAGGTCTTGTCATCTTTGGTGTATCTGTACACAGAGCAGGCTGCATCACGCACACACTGCAGTCCACATGAGACACGTGATGCTGTCTGTACAACCACCACACGGTCACCCACAGACACAGTGCTGCCCTCGTTGACTCCAATAAACCTGAACTGCCCGCCTGAAAATACAGAACATGAGCATGGATTAGTAAGTAACTTGTAATTGACAAGCGATAAACACAAGAGGCAAACAAATCCTGCATACCGTAAAACCCTGCGTATAAGCTGATCCCGTCTATAAGCCGAAAGTGAGTTTAAGAACAATAATTTGGCTTATATGAAATCATATTGCCATTCAGGAGAACCCCCCTATGAGCCGAATGTGACTTTCCGGGTTTTGGCGTCCCCCTGGCCCCCATTTCAGCCCACCAAAGAGCGTTTTAAGACAGATTCTAATCATTGTATTTAATTGAAATCCATGTGTCTTTGTTTAACATGTATTCTTCATGTGAAAATGATTGATAAGGCCTTCAAATACAGTTAATTTAATGACAAGTTTTCATACCTTTCGATAGATTTTTTTCATATTTTCTTTGTCAAACCCCGCCTATAAGCCGAATGTGAGTTTGAAAGAGAAAATTCAGCTTATAGGAAATAAAAACGCTAAATTAAATTTGGCTTATAGGTGGGGTTTAGGTAGTTTGATTGATGCTGTTTAGAAAATTCCCAAATGGATCGTAAAGAGTTGGCAGCTTTGATAATTTTTTCAGCTTGTAGTATGGTCATGGTCTGAGCACAGCCAGCACCCAGTCCAGAATCCTCTTGGCAGAGAGCAAAAAAAATAGATAAAGGATGTCATAAAGCTATGCCATTTTTTATCCATGGGGGAGGGGAGTGTGAAATGTCGCCCCCCCCCCCCTCCTCCCCACATGGGCTGGGGTTGAAAAGGATTTTACACTCAGTGCAAAATTTCACCCCTTTGGTTAAATAAGTATCACTTCATAAGTACTTACTTGAAATGAGAGAGGACTGGCAAAGACTTTTACGAGTCTTGGAACAAGGGAGGTCAAACCAGGTAGACTCCATCTTGACACTCATGGCTGTGCAATATTCTGCTTGCTGGCCAGGTTCTCCTGTCTGATAATTGGACCAGGCGAACGGAGTACCATCTTCCCATCTCTTGTTACGCTCGTCATAACCGATCCACAGTGTGGCATCAGCTAATCTGTAGTTAAATTCACCACTTGTAATTGATAAATTCATATTGTAATCCTAGTGTGAACAAGCTTATGGTTTGGTTTTATATTGCAAATGTAGGTTGGTATTATGTGTTCACAGCATGCTAAGCAAAATAAATTTTAAAGGAAGACATCTCTGTTTTCTCTGCCTGAAATTTTGACTATTAGAATTGCTTTTCTCTTCACAACATGAGTAAATGGTATTACATTTTACAAAACTTACCCGATGGTGTTCAAGAAATCCTTAATGAACTCTGATGTTCCAACAGAATTGACTGTTGCCAGGTTACCCCCTTTTGACGCACATCTTTGTTGGGCACCAACAAAGCTGGAAGTGGAGGTTTCCAACCAGTAACATACATTCTTCTGTATGTTTATTCTAGACTGGCAAATGGTCCCTGAAAAAACCGTACAGCTTATAACAGTTGGCTCCTAAATTTCATCCGCCTTAAAATGAGATTCTACTGTAAAGGTACGGAAGCCGACGTATGCCACACTAGATATGCACTTAGTCTCTTATTGAAATGTGCCTATACCCTTATATATTATAGGTACACATCCTGCATGTATGCATGGTTCATCAAGGGATAACTGGGAAATAGCACCCTGTCTGTCTGTATTGTAGTTTGTGACAGGTTATTAAGTTCGTAGCTAAATTCGACATGGCGACATGGGCCTTTTTGGGGCTTAGTGACATGGGAAATGATGAATAATTAGATAGTGACCATTTCTTAAGATTGACAAGGCGACATGACCATTAATTTTCTTAAGATCGACATGGGACATGGGGAGCCCCCCATCACGGGCCCCTATATTGCACTAAGGTGGGGAGGAGCGGCTAGGTGGGTTGGTGATGATGGGCACATGTGAGGGAGGGAGGGAGGGAGGGGGGAGGGAGGGAAGGGGGGAGGAAGGGAGAGAGACAAGGAAGGACGGAAGGAAGGAAGGAGGGAGGGGGATGATGAGAACATGTGAGGGAGGGAGAGGCAGGGTTGGAGGAGGGAGGGAGGGAGAGGGACAGAGGGAGGGAGGGAAGGAAGAGGGAAGGAAGATGGAGGAAGGAAGGGAGGGAGGGAATGATGACCACATGTTAGGGAGGAGGTAGGGAAAGGGAGGGAGGGGCATTGAGGGAGCGAGGGGGGAGGGAAGGAAGGAGGGAGGAGAATGGAAGGAGGGAGGGAAGGATCAGGGAGGGAGGGAGGAGGAGGATGAGCACTAGTGAAGGAGGTAGGGAGGAAGGAGGGAGGGAGGGAGAGGGGGCGGGAGGGAAGGAAGGAATGAAAGAAGGAATGGGAGTGAGGGAAGAAAGATAGAGGGAGGGAGGAAGGAAGGGAGGAAGGGAGGGGACAGAGGGAGGGAGGAGGAGGGAAGGAGGAGGGGCAGGGATGGATGGAGAGTGAGGGAGAGAGGAGGGAGGGAAGGAAGGAAGGAAGGAAGGAAGGGGAGGGAAAGAGGTAGGGAGGGAAAAGGGAGGGGAGGGAGGAGGAAGGAGGGGAGAGGGAGGGAGGGGGGAGGGAGGGGGGAGGGATGGAGGGGAGGGATGGAGGGGAGGGACGGGGGAAGAGACGGAGGGACGGAGGGAGGGATAGAGGTGGGGAGGGAGGGAGAGAGAGAACATCTCTCTGTCTCTTTCCCTAACCTTTCTCCACCACTGTTTCTATCTCTGTCTCTTTAGGAAAGAGGTCATTGGCCCCCCTTCCCTCTGTCATAGCAAAGCAACTTACGCTGGAACTTAGGGCGGGCTGTCTGGCGCCAACTTTGCCAACATTAACCATTTAGTTTAGGGTGACATGGTGCCTCACAATCTTGATTTGCCATTATGATTCGCATAGCAATGCAGTGGTGCATCATGATGGCCCTTCAAGTGTGTATCACGCTCATAAAGCATGACACATGCTTGTACAACTGGTGAGTTACTCAAAGTCCAGCATAGTGGCCAGATTGCACAATGTATTAAAGTGGAATGCCTTCAGTAATGGGTTAAGCGTTACCGCCGGCGGCCGGACCAAGGAAACATTGCTACACTGTCTGTTCATGATTAGACTTGCACAGGAACGTTATGATGTGTGTTATTTATAATTATTATCATGCCTCCCCTGCCTGCCACCCCTGCATCCACTACCTGCCTCTTCTGCTTCCCCTACCTGCCCCCCTGACTCTCCCACCTGCATCTCCTGCCTTTTCTATCTGCCTCCCCCAACTGCCTCCCCTACCTGCCTCCCATACACCCCGTGCAACCCCTGCCTCCCCCAGCTGCCTCCCCTACCTGCCTCGTGTGCCTCCCCTACCTGCCTCCCGTGCATCCCCAACCTGCCTCCCTCCCTGCCTCCCTGCCTCCCTCCCTGCCTCCCTCCCTCCCTTCCTCCCTCCTTCCCTCCTTCCCTCCTTCCCTCCTTCCCTCCTTCCCTCCCTTCTTCCCTCCCTCCCTCCCTCCTTCCTTCCCTCCTTCCCTCCATCGCTCTCGCTCCCTCACACGTGCTACCCACTCTTCCCTACCTTAGTGCATAGGCCTAAG
The DNA here is from genome assembly GCA_947462335.1 of Harmothoe impar. Taxonomy (NCBI): domain Eukaryota; kingdom Metazoa; phylum Annelida; class Polychaeta; order Phyllodocida; family Polynoidae; genus Harmothoe; species Harmothoe impar. Next base: position 59,773,055 of record OX381721.1, on the reverse strand, counting down.
GGATACCTGTCACAAACTACAATATTGAAATTGACAGACAGACAGGGGGCTATTTCCCAGTTACCCCTTGATAAACCATGCATACATGGAGGATGTATACCTACTATATCACCACATAGCCACATTGTAGTAGGGGGCATAGTGCATATCTAGTGTGGCACACATTGGCTTCCGTATTAAAGGTCATCTCCCATTAATAATCGTATTGGATTAGTGCTCTGATAATCTTTTTGAGGCAGTAATTTTGGCAGTATTCTTGTCACAAAGTGATTCAAAAAGATAGGAGTAATGATCAAATGTGTATGGAGGATGGCTTACATGCAATTTGCTAAAGCTATCTCCAAACACTGATCGCAATTGTAAGTGTAGCAAATATTACTTTATATGAGTATGCTAAGTAGGCAAAGCTCTTGATTCATCACATGCTGTACAGATAATAGTGACTAAATACAGTTGATTTAACATAAATTTGACTATAGTCTTCATGGATAAATGCTGGTTACTATTTGATGCTTTACCTGTTGAAGAATGTGCGAAAGTCCATAGTGAAATATGGATGACCAAGATCAATGCTGCCCTTAATGTGTGCATCTTGTAGTAGAAGGGTACAATGCTGTAAGAGAAGTGAACGGAACTGAGGTTGTACTACCCTGTTTTTGCCTAAACATGCTGGACATTGGCAATGTCAAGTCAGAAAAATCCCTGGTTTGGCAGAATGACTGGTGTGCCACTCCAGATTCCTAGAGAGTCTGGGCTTTTCAAAACTGAATGAATTTCTTAAATATTCCAACTCGGGTAGAACTAACAAGTTTTAGAGTATGTGCTGGTATCATAGACAAAGTAAAGTTATTTTTCATTGTGACTTTTGGGGCTTTCTATAAAGTATGTACATATTTCTTCCCCGAAAATAGACCCCCCGCCCCAACCACTGGGCACATTGCAGATGAATATGTTCTACTAAAGCCGGCACTACACTACAGATAGTGCCCTGGTACTGCATATATATATATACTTTATTGGTTTTTGGGTATCAAAATACAGTACTGCATACATATATATGCAGAATCGGTTATACAGAGGTACTGCATATCTGCAGTATCAGCAAGGAAAGGGTTAAGTCACTGACCCCCCTTCCCTCCCTTTTTTAACTGGTCTAGTACTCAGATACCCAGGGATGTATTCATGCAAATAAAAATTCTATTGAGGAACATTGCCGCCTCTGAACAATTCACAAACATCATCTTGATTAGTGGATATCATAGAAGTAACAGTTTACAAGTTAAACTCACACTTGACTAACCTGGTCTTTTGGTAACCGTATGATTGTTTGTAACTGATGTCAAAACTCACAAACCCTCCTCCTCTTTATATCCAGCAGACGTCACACTTTTGTCACCAATGTGCAGGACAACTTTCCTCCTTTGTCTCATTGACTGCAGATGGGGTCAGGACAGATGGGTAGTAGACTCTCAGAGATCAGACAAACCTATAGTATACCACCGGATGTCAGCACTTGATGTGGCACTTTGTGACTTCTGCCTCCTAGATCCTGGATCGACTGTTGTATTACTTTATCCTGATGTATCAGTCTCCTTAGTCACAGCACGATAACATCACAGACATGTGTATAATGTGGATTAACAGGAACTGGTTCTGGACAGGTGTATTGAGTGACTTCCTGATCCCCTACTTTCTGTGCCCTGGATCGAACTCTGTAGTAATTAATGTAAACAAACATGGTGATCAGTCTCCAACTGAGACCTTAGTAACGGCATCTTAACACCAACCTGAGGTTTACAATACAGCTTATCTAAAGCTGCTTCTGGACATGAAGACTCTTGAATTTTGCCTCCTGCATCCGTTATTGACATCTGGCAGCTTAACATGTTGACAGGGTTGGCATGTGTACAATATGACTTATCTTGAGCTGGATTTGACAATGTGTTGATCTATTTCTGACAACTGACACCTTAGTTACAGTATCTTAACACCAAACTTAGGTTTACAATGCAGCTTATCTAAAGCTGTCCCTTAAGCCAACTCAGTTGTCTTGCCTGTGTGTCTGAAACCACCTTCTCTGTCAATTACATATTGATACCATCATTTATTCAAGAAGCAGTAAAACAGGTTGCGGTGAGCATGCTACTTACCAATGACCATCTACAAACACATGCGCAGCAACAGCCTGTAACCACAGCTAGATGTGGTGGTTACAGGGAATACTGACTGTGCAATGCTAAGGGAGTGGCCATTATTTTAATAAGAGGAGTGAGGAGTTGGATTTTGGACCTCTTATGATAGCAAAGAAGATACTTAACTGCCACCTTTCCTTGAACTATAATTATGCTCCGGCTGTTTGCTCTAAAGGGGTGATAAGAGGGAATGTTTTGAGGGTCCCCTCAATTTTTTCAACCCTGCCCCCCCTCTCTGTTGTTAGAAAATGACCACTCTTCAAGGTCAGTTTTTGGAGATTGCATCACAGATGTTGGATTGAGACATGAGTCATCAGCAGAACCAAGTTGGGACATGATAATATTCCCCCCAAGTTGAGACATGATAATATTCCCCCCGCCCCAGCTAAAATTGGCAAAGGTATCCTTTTATGATGTACACTGATATTACGGTATTGTGTTTATGCATCATGCTAACAGAAAAATGTAATGTATCAAGGCACCCAACTAAGATCAGGAATGGCAAGTATTATCCAGGCTCGACCTCGCCAGGCCCACCTTTCATAATTTAGGGCCATTATCAAGTATCGAGTATTGGTATGACATCCACTCCACACACACACACCCCTCTAGCCTTCCCCCAGTCATGCAATGATTAACATTCCCCCTCTACAAAACCACCCATTGACATTGTAACAGGCAGCGGAAAACATGTCAGCCCCACGGGGAGACAAACCCTGGTCCCTCCACTCTAGAGTAGAGAAAACTAACCGCTACACCACAGAGCTAGCTGCTTCTCCACTGCTCTGCTATGGTATTTGAGCAACCACAGGCGGGTAATGCGCTCTCCATGCACGCTCGGGCTGCCCCGAGCGATACATAAAATATGAAAGTAATAATAGAGCTAGACTGACTTTGGTTAGACATGAATATTGTGCAGTAAATAGATCGAATTCAGTCTAAAATGTCAATTTGAGCTCATATAGACTGGCACTTAGCAAGGGGCAATATGGGCTCCACAACCACTCGTCCAAGTCTTTGGCTGGTACTTAGGCTTATTAAAGTAGCCGCAATTTCAGCACCAGTACACATGAATGCATTTGGCAATTCATATTTTTTCACAAATGATTACCAAGGCCAATCAGTTGTTGCTTTTTAGGTGACAGGTTAAATTTTCTTTTAACATCACAAAGTGGTTCATGTTCTACTTGGGTAATAAATGGTAGATGTTATAATACAACATTTCTTTAGTCTCAAATACTATGAACTGAGGAGGCTCATAAGAAGAAGTCTTTTCTTCAAATTTCTCCATTGTTTAATCGAATTTCTCAAAAACACTTCTTTTTTTTTGCTGTCAACATAAAAAGTCGAGGGTGGGCCTCCTCGGCCAATGTTGACAGCAATATTTTTTGTGGTTGACAGCAAAAAAATGAAATAAAGCTTTTAGAAAAATTGCTTGAATGGTCTAGAAAAGTGAAAAAAAAATAAAGTAGAATAGTGATATTTCTTGGGGGTGAGCCGTGACGGCCACCATTTCCAAGGATATATCCGTTATATTTAGGTTTAGGGAATTAAGGGTTGTAGTTAGATTAAGGGATTTCCATGTACATTATGTGCAGTGTCCAGTATTTTATGAATGAATAAACCAGCTAAATATTTTGGATAATTTCTCATTGATATTCATTCTTGTACAATAATACTCAAAGACAGATTTGCAAACTAGGACATTTTATTGCTAAAACACTTGATGACATGGTTTTTAAATTTGAAGAATGTAAAATTGTCATACAGAAAATATGATAAGATACACAGTGAATCCTAGGGCCGTAATAGAATCTACTGCAAAGCTACACTAGATGCTGTTAAACTGCGGTGAACTGTGCTCCATACAGTTGCTATTTAAAGTATAAAAGCAGTTCGCATTATGTCTGCTAACCTTTTAGGGCAGCATTATGCGTTAATGGTTCATGCCACCGGTTGTCATGATGCATGCATGAAACCCCGGCATGTGAATAGGCTTAATGATGCCCTATAGGGTCAAGTTAGGGAGTGGTCATTTTTGAACAACAGGGGGGGGTCGGTGGATTTGAGGGGGGACTAAAAAATGTTGGACCCCTTGAAGGGGGTGGGACAAAACTAATTTGGATCCCTCTTGGGGGACCAAAAAAAGTGCACAAACCCCTCCCCCCTGTTGTTAAGAAATGACCACTCCCTTATCATTGTCGGGAATAAACCTCTTTGTAGCAATATTATTACTGTGAGGTTAAGACCTGAAGCTTAATTTACATACAATAAACAACTCGCTGAAGAATGGGTTATGTTACATTCAATATAATTTGTGGAACGCAGTAGGTTTAAAAGAATACTGTTCATAATGGACGCTATACTAGTAAAATTAAGATTTGCAGAAGAGTATCTTTAATCTATAGAAACACAGTAGAGTGTTCAACACACCTAAGATAAAACCACACTTAAGGCATATTATATATATCATATATTTAGGATGAAACATGCTTATAGCTCTACAAGATACTGCTACATCATTAGCTCGGTATGGAAGTTTATCTACATACTTAGGTATTGGTTTTAGTCACATACCCTACATAAATATTGGTTATGAGACCGCTGGTTGGTAGAGTCCGGGTCCAAAATGAAGCAAAATTCTCTGGCTGTGAACCAATCAGGGCAAGTCCTAGCTAACTAGATGTGCACTTCAAGATTACAATATTTTCATATTTAGAGTTCATTATGTACATAGTGTCGTTTCCAAGATACAATTGTATAAGATGGAGATCAGTAAAGACACTCTGAGACCTACCAGACTGGCATATTGAGACTCTATGACCGGCATACCTCTGTAACCTGCAGAACTGAAGACAGTTACCCAGTCATAGATGGGTGAGAATTTTGAAAAATGTCACTTTTGGGTGTTTTTCACCTTCAAACAGCTCTGAAATAAAAATGGCTGCACCAATCCAGTTTTTTCTTTTTCTAGAGAATAGGTACCAGTCCAGGCTTTCAGAAAAATGTAGAATCATGGATGTAAAGTGGATATTTTTCAAGTTATGAGCCTCCAAAGGGCTAAAATACCCCAGAACTGTGCGTGAAACCTTTCTTTACATTTTTCATAACTCCCCCACCTCAACAAAAACAGTCACAACCCTGCTTAATCATGGTTTCCTTTTAGTTATATATGTTGTCTCACACATACAATTTTTTTTTTTAAGATATCTTTGCTCAATTGGTCAATATAGCCTGTTGTATTGAAAATGCCACTTGTGTAACTGCCGACACTTTTACTTTTGGTTCTTCCACTGGACAATTAGTAAGGGTCACCAAATGTACTTTTTGCTTTCAATCTTGAGGGGTATATGTATACTAAAACTGGTAAAAATTTCGTGGGGATACACCCATTATTGAGGGCTCCAGGCCTAAAAATGTATTTTTGGAAAATAATAAAAGTGTCGGCAATTACGGTAAGTTTCCTCTATAAATCTAGAAATACCCCATGCCTATCATTTCCAAGACATGTATAACCATGAGAGGTATATGTTTATTCAATCTGGATAGGATTTGCAGCGTAATCCCTTGCTCTTGTGTAGTGGGACAAGGGGCGCAACATTCACGTAACTGCCGACACTTTTACGTAACTGCCGACACTTTTACTCTGGTCTATTGTAAAACCTTTCCTGATGCTGTAATATTGTGCATCCCCTGGAAGTCTCAAACCAACTTTGGGAAATGGACATTAATACATAATATAGTGTGATTTTGAAGCAGTTTGGCACGTTTTAGTTTACTAAAAGGGTTGTTAAAGGGTGTCTCAGAGAGAAAATGAACAAAAGGTCAACAGAAATCCCTGTTGAGTCCGTAATTATCATCCTTATTGTGTTTTTTTGTGGTTTATATTATGCCTACACATCCCCTTCAACATTTTAGTGTGCTATATTTATGCTAAGAACATGCTTGTGATAAATACAGCAGAAAATAGTCATTCATATAGTAAAAGTGTCGGCAGTTACGCAGAAATGTATTTATTGCCATACACACCTTAATATTAATGGTATAAACATTTTCTCTGCACAGCATGATGAGGGGCTATGTCCTGTAATAGCTTGAACAAATAATATATAAATTCTGCTGATTTTTCAATTTGTCAGGGTTGACTAAGAATCCGTAACTGCCGACACTTTTATTATATTTTGTAAAATATACTACTTTCACTCAGTCAATCATCTCCATATTTTAACAGAGAATGCCCCTATGGGACTTCTACCATCCCAAATAGTCATTTTGCCCATACTGCATGACTCATTTTTTTCCCCTAAAAGTGACTGGCCTTACATTTTTACCTAAATTTTCCCTTTTTTCGACATATTTTGAGGAATACCATTTGGTATAAAATGTGTTATAACTGGTGTGTTTTAGGGTTAAAATATACATTCATCCTGTTTTGTACATAGAAATATATAATAGATAGCTGTGGAAGGTGTTTGAGATATGTAGCAGAGGTTATGCAATGTGATAACCAATGGCGTAACTGCCGACACTTTTACTCTAAAAATAAGCTGGTTTTACGAGCTCACCATGCCGAGAGAGGTATCTTTGTATGTAAAATGATTCTTGCTATTGCAAGTACACATGTTGAAGATAACACAAAGTGATTGTGATGGCAAAAAGGACCGTTTTGAGAAAATAAGACTAAAGTTGGTCATTTAGTGGAAATTTTTCATCATTTTTAATATTTTCGCAAAGTTTGCTGAGCGACGAATCAAAAAGTTTATGGCCAAGTGTTTTCAAACTTGGTATGCCTATTCACACATACTAAGGCTACTTTTAAATGAATTTAGGAGTCACTGTGGTGTTTCTTTGATATGATAACTATGTTGTAATAGTTTTGGGCGTAACTGCCAACACTTTTACTCTATAATGTGTTCGCCGGTCAATAAAAACTGCACCGGTAGGGGTAGAACCATGCAATTATTGTTTTTGGACACCCAAGATATATGTCTTTCAATGTAAGAAACTTGCATAAAGATGAATTGAGTTTTGTGAATTTTCATGGTTACTCACTTTTGACCCCAGAATGTGACATTTTTCAAAAATCTGACCCAGATATGCATCAGTCATTATGACTGATGCATATCTATGACATAGAGGTGTGCCAGTCATAGGTGGGCCGGTCATAAAAGTGCACTGGTCATAGAGGTGCACTAGTCATGAAGTTTCAACACATGTTGATTTTTATCTCTAAGTGAACTTTCTACTAACTCCCTCCCTGTCTAGTAATTGAGAGGATTCATCAGTAAAGGAACCATTCACCAAAGTTATCAACATTCTGGATGATGTCTCCAGAGTTGTACATTGTGCACGTCTTGTCAGCCCGGGTGTATCTGTATACGTAGCAGTATGGGTCACGTGCACACTGACGTCCACACGAGAGGACCGAGTCAGTCTGTACAACCACCACACGGTCACCCACAGACACAGTGCTGCCCTTGTTGACACTTTCAAACCTGCAGACTGGAATTGAGGTTATATGCAATCTGGTTACTTAACATGTGAGTGGAAATTTCAGGTAAACTAGAGGGACTCAAGGAAATGGACGAAGGAGGTTTAAAATTCAAGGAAATGGACAAAGGAGGTTTACACTTTTTCCCCCCTATGCTGAACTATATGCTAATAGGTCCAGGCTAGATTATAAAATTATCTTTATTTTATAATTAATACACTGCCCTATAGTTGACCACAACATTACAGGAATATATCAACTATAATTGAATAAATTATATGAAAATGGGCCTTGATAATATGTATGCTACCATCAGCATTGGGTAGATGGTAATTCCGCATTCCCCCATTAAGTATGTCATTACTTTAATACTTACTGACTGGTTCAACTTGGATTTGACAGAGGCTTGACATTGGACGGGGGCAATGAAGGTCCACCCATCCAAAGTCTTCAGCCCAAGTTGCTAGAGCTATACAGTCTGCATTCTCCTCATTTGGTTCTCCTGGTAAATAATTTGTCCATGACACTGGAGTGCCATCAGCCCATGCCTGGTTTCGTATGTCATACCCGATCCATATACTGCTGGCAACTCTTCAATAAGAAAAGAGAGGGCAATTGTCAGTTGGTGAAAGACACCAGTTGCTGTACTATAGATGATAAAATGATCTTTATTATTGTAGAAATCTATATTAAAATATTTGGGGCAATGATAGGGAGGCGGAGGGATGGGAGAGCATGAACCATACAAAGCACACAAAAGCATATAAAAATATTCTCTCTATGTACAGATTTCAACTACGTCTGGGGGAAAATAACGCCTATGGGACTGTGATCTTGTGGAAAGAAATACCTTAGATTTAGATTTTTTTTCTAGGGAGAATCTAAGAATGGTGGAATTTCTAGGGCAGTCGCATTAGAGGGAGAGAACCGGGCGAGGCAGAGAGGAAGTGGGGGGGGGGGGAGGGGGGTGGACCACAATGTTTACATAATGCAACATGAGTGTTTGGGGCTTTCTCAGGGGATAACAATTTAGGCTATATCCTACTTTAACACTGGATGAAAACATGAATCCTGAAGCTATGAAATAGAACCGGTTTTAAAGAAGTGCTCACTTCTGCGCATATCCTGCAATTACTTACCCAGTATCTTTAGCAAAGCTCCTGAGAAAGTCTGATGTTTCAGGAGAATCAATGGTTGCTAGGTTACCCCCTTTTGCAGCACAGTTCTGTTGGGAGTCGGTGAAGGAAGCAGTAGTGGTCTCTACCCAGTAACATAAGTTCTTGTGTCTGTTAACCTTAGACTGACAAACAGCAGCTGCAATAGAATGCATATTAATTATATCAATTTCAATAGATTAATAATAGAATCTTACCTCAAGAACAGTGCATTGAATAATTGTCATTGCGTATTGAAAGAACAAAATGGGTCAGTAATATTTCAAATGATCATAGATATATCTACAGTCAATCCAGCTTGGACCATTGTAGAAATTAAATTATGTGGGGGTACTGCAATTCTTACAATATAAAGACTGTAGCTGGTCAGTTGACAAAAGAGTATCAATGGATTGATGTACATGCTGATATTCAATAACTGTATTAAACAAGAGAGGAATGTCCCAGGGACGCTTTAACTAAGCAGTATAGAAATTGATGTGCATGTGCTAGCTATAATTTGTGTACTATGGACTTAACCTGGGGGTTTAGTAACTAATTGCTGGTATAATTCTCAGGTCTATACAATTTAAACAGGTTAAAATAAAGACCATGTTTTTATATAAATTCTGCACAAATCGGCCTAATAGGACCTTGGCATTAGGCAAATAAAAATCAAACATGTTTGATATGAGATCGGAAGCCCAAATCAACTTGACACGCCAAATCAAGACCTAAATCAGGATCTATTTGAAAATATATATACATAAACCTATAACAGGATCTACACTGCTTCTGTATCTATAGCGTATAGGCCTACAATACCTTGATTTGAGTCAGATTCGTGAAGATAGAATCGTTTTGAGTACAAAATCGATTGGGCGAGCCTTAGCTTCATATTGTCATATTAGAGTGATAGAAGTATCATTTACCTGGTGTAGAATGGGCTGAGACTTGTGCAGAGACATGTACAATAATGCAAACACAGACCAGGCGTGGTGACCACATTGTCATAAAGGGTACTTCATATAGAACGAAACCAAAGCAGCTGTAACAAACACAGCAAGGATCATTCGAGTAAATATCAAAGGTGATTATTTTTCAGCAGTTTTGAGCAACTTCAATTTGTCTTTGATAAAGGTTGCTTAGGGTTGCTTCTCGCTATTTCAATTTTTGCTTGAAATTGCCTAAATCAGATGATTCATGCTGTGAAAATAATGTCTTGAAAATAAACTACATGCAAGAAATGTCACTCACTGATGTTTAGTCACTCCTCACTTAATAATTAAAGCACTGGTTTGATATAAATTTCATACGTTGGATTTTTACAACTCCTTCGCTGTTCCAGTTGTGAGTGAAAGTTGTATGTCCTGGCTACTATGTACTGCAGCTAATACATGGATGATTTAGTATGTGTGTGGTTGTTGCTTAGCAAATGATTGCTGGTTACCTAAACCTATAATTTTATCATATGTAATGTATCCATACGTCCTGCTGGCTGGTGAGAACTGAGTCTCATTGAATGGATAGAAATATAAAGTTCATGACTTACTGACATCTAAGGTCTACTAAAAACAGGAAATTGAATATGTTTATTGACCAAAATCTCATTTAGAAATACATTTTCTACCAAATTAGTCAGATAAATATTCACACAACTTTACAGATGCTCTCTAACATTTTTCATTTATGACCTGCTCACGCCTATAACCAAGAGAACTTAAAACAGCGTATGTGTAGTACAAATATGTGTATATAATATACAATATACAAATGAGGATAGGAAACTTGGTGTATTACATATGGTAGAGGATGTAAAAGGAATTTGAGACTGATCCTGCCTACCAAGGTCATAGACACCAGCAGATCATAGCCATCACATTTTGAACTTTTAAAAATCGCAGTGTAAACCGTGACTTAGTCTGAATAAAAAATCTTATAATCTTACAATCTCACAAAGACTTTTGATATGACTTGTATTGATTTGGTGAGACAAAGCCTTAGTTGTGGCTCAGTCTGTACTGCACATGGTCAGATTGTGTTAAGATTGGTTTTGTTATGTTGTCACATTTAATGTAAATACTGCACTAAAACACTAATGTCTGGTGTCAAATGTATCCCTGTGTTAACCCTATTAGAATGGCATAATGTATTGATGCATACTGCCCTTGGACGTCATGATGTAAAAATGCAGTCGCAGTAAGTAACCCGACAGACCTGCATAAAAGCATAATGCATAGACCATAAAGGGTAGCACTCAGTGGGTGAGTAACACACCGGGCTACATTGGTGCATCCTGATGATAAATGTTGCAAAAAGTGACATGTCATCCTTAAAGGTTTATCCTACATGGTCAGGTAGCTATCAATATACAGCCTTTATACCTCTAATGCATCATTGTTTGCAGACACAGCAGTAATATACTAGAGGTTATTGTTTTACAACACTCACTGCGTACACTGGAACCCTTTCCTGGTGCTTTTACGACATGAAAGCTATATTAGTCGCTTTTTGTCTGTTACTCTACATACATATATATGTAGCCTCTCTTGTCCCAAAGTATAGTAGCAAATTGTCACATGCATTAGACCATGCTATTCAATATATATCTGTTAGTTCTGCATAGAAGGTATATATGAGCTCAAGGTAAAGATAATTTTACCTGAAATTGGTATGTCATAGCTTTTACATAAAACATAATTTTGACTCAAAATCTTCAGGAAACTATCCACGGCTGATAGAGATATACCAAAGTAATCTTAGCTCTGTTTTGAGCTATCAAATATTATGACCTACAACAAATGGTTTTGGGTTAGGGTTCATCTCTCTCCAGATTCAGAGGCACCATTGAAATTGTTTAGTCGCTGATGCGTTCTTAAAACAAGAGGAGACGAGTAACATGTCTCTGACCATTTAATAGAAGGATTTTTTCACATTTTTCACTTGAACATTTCTTCTTATAAAAGGAGATCATATACCATTAGCCTGGAAAACCTGACTTTAACAAACATATGAAAAGGAAATCTACATTGATCTAGCATAGATTCGTACACATACCCTACACTGCAAAAAAGATGATTAGGTCTAAACAAGTATGAATTGTTCAAAGTAAACAACAAAAAATAGCATTTATGTATATCATCAACCCTTTATTTAAAAATGTGTATGACATATACACCCCCTCCCTCTAGTGGGTCAGTGGTGCATACTGCCTTGTGCTACCCCATGGTAGTGGGTGGTGGGTCTAGCCATTGTGTAGGCTGGCCACTGAACAGAACGACAATTGACACCGGGCCAAACAGTTAGATAGTTCTGTTAGTTATTACAATGTGGCCAGGAGGCTCATTCAGAACAACTGACGTGGTCGTAGGGAACTGGTGACGTGCAGTGACCTGTTTGACTACCACTAGTGAAAGGTCTTTCAGAAGATGAAATATTGAAAATACATAATTGTTCCCTTTCTCTGGGAAATCAACCAAAACATATATAATACCATAATTTTGACGAAAATTCAATTATGATGACTGACAGAGCCTAATGTAAGACTAAGTATTAGACACGCCCAAACCTGGTGAGTAACTCCCCTCAGGAAGGGCATGATGCACCAATGCAGCAACAGTCAGTTACTCGGTCAAGGATGCCATGTTACTAAAAGCTGACATGTATTGTTGCATCATGATAAACTATGGGTCTGCATGATGCATGAGTAACTCAGTGCTGCATACATCATTACTACCAAGGGCATGATGCATTTAGGCATCATGATGACCAAGGGCACAAAGGGCACGATACATGAAAGCACCTGGAGGGTCTTTCAGAACAGACTCGTCAGTCGTCATAATTGGATTTTCGTCATAAGTGGAAATTTAGGTACTGACGAGTCCACTAGTGGCTCGCAAAGTTGTACATTATAAGTGGTTGTCAAATGAAAATTTGGTGTGTTCCACAAGGGTACATATTCTATTATATGTGTATAATATTATGTATTTATATTAAATATATTTACAACTTGCCATCTGACAAATATACCCAATTCTATCTTTTGACGATTTCATGTTCTGAAAGAAGAAAGAACTCCTGGTCCTCAAACAGGTTTTGTCATGTCACCAGTTCCCTACGACCACGTCAGTCGTTCTGAATGAGCCTCCTGGTTTCCTTATGTATTATGTGTCCACATGCTATACCAGTTACTGTACTTACTGCATGTTAAAGTGGGTATATCTGATTTTTCTTCAAATTCTAAATATTACTTAAATGTATTCCAAACACTCTAAAACTATAATATTTAGATCATAGAGGTCAATTAAATGTCATCAATTTGTGTTAATAGGTCTACAAAGGGATCAAATGTGTCAAAACCATGGGATTTTCTAGTGTATTTCCAATGGGAGGAATAAAAGCTTGCACTCTTTTATTCCAAAATGACTAAATATAGGGCAATAAAATCTTATTAGAGCAAAATTGATAGGAATTAGGGGGAATGGAACAGCTAGGAAGTCAAATAGATCATTTGTGAACATTCTGACTCACTTTTAGGGAAATCTATATACATTGGATGTACTAACTTTAATGCTGACCAGGGTTTACTATGCAGCTTACCGGAACTACTTCTGAACTCATTGATTATGCGTATTGCACTGCATGAATGCTGGCATGTAAGCGAAAACTGGACTGCTTAAAGTCACACTTTAAGCATTTTTAATTTCAATAAATGCCACTTAAAGCCGCTAAAATATCATCATGACTTTTCAGGGACATTTACATAAAGTTTACTGAACTTAAAGCTGCTTAAATGATGACTTTAAGCAATAAAGAATTTGCTTAAATGCCAATGTTCATGCAGTGTTATATCCGGCAGCGACTGCTGTATTATCTAACTGCTTCATCCCGCTCTATCAGGGGAAAGCTGGTTCCATTATGCGTCTTAGTTACCCTAAACAGCACACACAGGTGTAGAATGAAGCTTACCGGACATTGGTTCTGGACCATGTGACTGTGTGACTGTGTGACTGTGTGACTGTGTGACTGTGTGACTGTGTGACTGTGTGATTGAGTGACTCTGTGACCGTGTGACTGTATGACTGTATGACTGTGTGACCGTGTGACCGTGTGACAGTGTGACAGTGTGATTGTGTGACCGTGTGACCGTGTAACCGTGCGACTGTGTGACTTTGTGACCGTGTGACCATGTGTCTGACTGTTTGACTGTTTGACTGTCTGACTGTTTGACTGTCTGACTGTTTGACTGTGTGACTGTGTGACTGTGTGACCGTGTGACTGTGTGACCCTGTGACTGTGTGACTGTGACCGTGTGACTGTGTGACTGTGTGACTGTGTGACTGTGTGACTGTGTGACTGTGTGACTGTGTGACTGTGTGACTGTATGACTGTATGACCGTGTGACTGTGTGACCGTGTGACTGTGTGACCGTGTGACCGTGTGACCGTGTGACTGTGTGACCGTGTGACCGTGTGACTGTGTGACTGAGTGACTGTGTGACTGTGTGACCATGTGACCGTGTGACTGTGTGACTGTGTGACCGTGTGACCGTGTGACCATGTGACCGTGTGACCGTGTGACCGTGTGACCGTGTGACCGTGTGACTGTGTGACTGTGTGACCATGTGACTGTGTGACCATGTGACTGTGTGACTGTGTGACTTTGTGACTGTGTGACCGTGTGACCGTGTGACTGTGTGACTGTGTGACCGTGTGACTGTGTGACTGTGTGACTCTGACTTGCTGACCTTCTGTATCCTTCCTCTGATTAACTATTGCTGTAACTAATGTCAGAAAACAGGCTCATCCAGCTCCATCATAGACCACCTTGGTAATGGCATTTTGTTCCCCCATAGATTAACCATTTAACGGGGTGAATCAACTAAAGTAATTCTGTCGGATCGGACAAGATTCGTCTATTGGTTTACCATTGTGAAGGTTCATCCGATCCAACGGATTTTCTACCTTAATACATCATGCTCTTGGTGATCAAGATGCATCAATGCAGCCTTGGCGAGTAACTTGTCAGTGCTGCAATCGAACATCTCCCTGACCTTGTGGGATTCAGACACTATTTTAAGGGTGGCATAATGAATGGTAGTTACTTGCTGGAGCTGCATTAGGTCATCATAACGACAAATGTCATTTTTTAGGGACATGCCATCATTCTAGAGAGTCACAGCCTATAGTTACATCGTCGTAACACCAACCATAGTTTTATAATATGGCTTATCTAAAGCTAACTCTTGACGTGTAAAGCTGGACGACTGACTGGATTTATCAGGTCCGGCAAATGAAAGGAAACCCAGAGCCGTTATTTACACCAGTGTTAATTTTCACAACGCAGGTAGGTGTGAAAACACTGCAGGGCTCACTGCCTACTGGGTGAAGTGGAGGAGCACAGAAGGAAAGTCTATAGAAAAAGCTTATTTATATGTGATTTCATGGCAATCCCATGTATGATTTACTATTCACCATGTATGATTCAAGAGCATATACTAATCTATCTTATGGGATATACACATTTAACAGCAAATTGATAGAAAATTCAGCAAACGGGTTATAAGAAAACTGTTGCCAATTTTAGCCCTGTAGTGTTTATGCTACAAGCAAAACCGTTGCTAATTCTAGCCCTGCAGTGTTTTCACACCTACCTGCGTTGTGAAAATTGACACTGGTGTAAATAATGGCTCTGGGGAGGGTTTCCCTTCATTTCCCGGACCTGTTTATAGTACAGTCTGCACAACACACCCTGCCAGTTTAGGAAGGCCACTTTATCTTCTTTCATCAATATCTTCCTTAGTAAGTTCTCCACAGCTGTTGAAAGTTGCATAGCCACTTGAACAGTCGCTATCATTTATCTAAATGCTGATTTCAATGGTTATTGCCAACCTAATGTCATTAAAAGAATCGAAATAGAAGTTATGATAAATATATTGATTTTTCTAATTTTATAATAATCATATTGATTTCACTCTAGTACTAGAGTACTGCAAGCTCTGTCTTGTTATTGATATACCTAATCAAGCTGTCCTTACTTCTTTGGCGCAGTATAAACATATGGTATCTCCAAAAGTTTACAACTGACAGACCTATGTACCAGGTGTACCACATCATGAATGAATCTTCATTCCCTCAATATTTACAAATGGATACCCGATATGAAACTTATCAGGAATTTATGTACCTGTATCTAACAAAGCGCCAAATAAAGTTAAATTGTTCTGAAAAAAAAAGAGCTGAATACGCTCCACAGCTTCTTTATGTCACTGCCTTTTTGAGGTTTCATCCACTATGGATGCCACCATGTGCCGACTCCAGACATCAGCACAAAACCAAAATACACTCAATATTCTGCTAAACATGTCTTCAGGATAAATCCCAAATGCACATCACATATCACAGTGTAATGGCGATCAACGAGTGAGGACGTGTCCCCCGGCCGCTGCGCCAAAACTTCACTCTACGCGGAGTTTAACTTGGATTACCCACTCAGAATTTCTACACAAAGGAGGTTTCATGTACAAGTCACCTTCTTGATGTCTTTTAAGTAGGTATCTAGTACCATCACAGTTTTAAACGTGTTTTTAAGACATTGATCTGGCTACTTGCCCTGTGTACAGCCATTACACCTATCATCGCCCTAACCAACATGGCTGAATCACCAGCACCGGCGCTCCTACCTGAGGGGGTCGAGCAGGCAGTTGATGAACTCTTCCTCAACAGAAAGCCGTCTAGAACAAGAGATGATACTGACCTGGTCAAAATTGGCACGATTTTGGTTTATTTATTAAAAGAAGTTAAAAAAGGACCTGAATCGAGCACAGAGGTCACAGCACTTAGGAAGTCACTCGAATATACGCAGACAGAGGTAGACAGCCTTAAGACTCTAGTAGGGAAAATGCAGGATGACATCATAAAAGTTGATTGTAAGAATTCTGTACTTGAGAGAGACCAGCGTAGGGCTGACCTAAGGTACGAGGAGATGAGGGACAAATTGATAAACGTAGACCAACAGACACGTACAAAACAATTAATACTAGAGGGTATTGATTACACTGAGGGGGAGGTGCCCATAGACGTTGCATTTGACATCTTGAAAAGGATTGCCCCACCACTTGTACGTGAGGATCTAGACAAGGTTATACGGATAGGCTCTAGGGCTCAACCTAACCGCCCACTCCTCATACTGTTCACAACTGCCACAGCCAGAGACTCAGTGCTAAAAGCTTAGGTGAAACTTAGAGATCACGATGATCTAAAGGTTATGTACCTAAACCAGGACGACTGCATTGAGGTCAAACAACAGAAGGCTGATGTGAGGGCGATTACACGGCTGGCTGCACGCGCTAACATGGAAGTGTCCCCCAGAGGTAGAGGTATAGTGTATCAGGGCGCCTACTATTCACATGCCAATCTGTCTGATCTACCATATGAACTAAGCCTAGAGCATGCGAAAACAAGGGTCACAGAGAAATTTGTGGCATATAACTCGCCCCTAGCCCCCTTCTCCAACTTGTACGAATGCAGTATAGTAGATAAGGGCAGGACCTTTAATTCCGTGGAACACGCTATTTCTTATGAAAAAGCAATGTTTGCCAAGGTACCACAGGCCAAAGTTCAAAAAATTCTCATAACTGAATGCCCATACAAGGTGATGAGTCTCGCCAAAGAGATTATATGCCCGGCCTGGGACGCAGTGGAGGAGCTACAACTGGAGAGGTACAATGTGCTGAAGTACGAGCAGAACATGTATCTAGGTGACTTATTGGTGGATTCTGGCGAAACTATGATATTGCCATTAATGGACTACATGGACATTATATGGGATAAGCATACAGTAGCATTCTCTCGCAGGTTTCAGATGTTACAAAATAGAGCCTTGCGAATAGTATATAAAGTTAGGTTGGGCCCAAACCCATTGTATAATACAGACCAACTGCATGATGTGAGTAGCTGTAAATCCTTAAGGGATAGAAGGAACATGCATCTATTGTTTTTTGCTTATAACTTGCAGTATAAGCCAAATGTTATTGATCAAAGGGATGCTAATACCCGGTATAACACAGGCTTAAGGTACATTCAGAGATTTTCTAGAAATCCGGTTATTCATAATTGTTTCTTTGAGAGGGCTGTACGTGATTGGAACAAACTTAAGCCAGATATAACTCGAATACCCTCATTAAAACTTTTTAAACTCAAAATAAAGAAAACTCACCCCCAGTGCTATATGATAAACCCCGGCATACAATACTAGGTGGATAACACCACCTACACATCACTATCATTTTTATCTTATCTTATCTTATTATTTTATCTTATTATTTTCCTTATGATTTTCCTATCATTTATTGCCATCCTTTTTCTTTTCTATCTCATATAACAGTCTAAATCACGTACAGGTCTCCATATAGGTATATTTATGTTAGGTCAAAAGGAGCTCGCCTTCCTTTTTCCACCATTATTGCTATTTCTCAATGGGTATATGAATGAGTTGTAAAAAAATGTATAAAAGTATTAGAAATAAGTCATAAGATTACACCACAGACACCCCCCCCCCTCCCCCACCCCAACCCGCATAAGTATGAAACATTGTCACATTTAAAGCATGACATAGATGTATATCATAGAAGAACTAACTGTGCATCGCCATTACACAGAAAATGAGAGTATATTAGTCAGTTAGGCATTTAGAGAAGGACCGGATGGAGGATCGGCGTATTGCTGTAATCCGGATATCGGCTGTATACTATTTAGTATACTATGCTGTATAATACCTTAATAAAAATCTATAAAAAAAAATATTCATATATGTGAGACGCTGCAGGCAGTGGACTTGTGCGACACCTGAATCAATTAACTACTTCTAAGGCACATGCTATGAGCTACTTGTGGCTGACCCAATCAATACATTAAGCTGCTCCACACCATCGGGATATGGATATTTAACCCTGATATATGCAGTAGTATATCCCTGTTCTCACCCTGTTTTACACCCTCAAGTAAAAAAACACTACTTTTATGGAGTATAAGCCCTGTTTTGTTTGATAGTGTACATCAAATATAATATATTACATCATGAGGATTTCATTTGTGGAGACATGGAGCAGAGTAGCATCTTGTACTAAAAGTGATAGTTTTAGTTTTAGTTTTGCACTCGGTGTCTAAGTCGTCGCTGGTGGTCTTACAGCTCTAACGCATGGTCAATTAGACTGCTTGCTGATCCATACAGCACCTACTTCACATGGCTGAAGTAAATCCATCGCACCAGACTAACCACATGCAGTATTTGCAGTACCCAGTGGTGATAAGTAAGAAACCAAATAACTTCAGCAGTCATCACAATGCTAACTATAGACTGTACTGTTGGTGCTACCACCCTGTGTCTGCCTACAAAGACTCCACTAAGCTTTACTTCAACACGCACAGACCTACAAGAAAGGGCTCTCAGGCTGGTGACAGGACCTTATAACTAAGGTACCCAAGCTGGCCCCACCTCCACCCATGGTCCAGAATGTCATCGCTGGTACCAAAGGTTGATGATGAAAATAGTTCCAGTGCACTTAGTGCTGCAGAATTAAAAGTGTGGATGGGTACCGCGTAGAGATATCTCCCAATACATGGCGGTAGTGACCTGGTCACGGCCCCTCAGGTACTAGCTGTTTTTGAGGACAAGTTGGGGCCAGCTTGCCTGGTAAAGACGATCAGTCTGTTGGTTGACGTTTTGTCAGGACCTCCCCTGACTCTGTGCCTATCACTTGTTACAACGTTGTCTCCTCCTTCACAAGATGTACACTGCAAAGACAACGTGGATCTTGGCCATTCTAGTTTCACTATGGACCGTTGGCTATCCTTTACCAGGTGAGACATTTTGAGCTATTCCTCTCAGACCATACAGTGAAGTTGTTAGTGTGAATGCATCCGAAGGTACCAGTTACCATTTTAGCATATTAATGCGTACAATGCACCCAGTATGGGTTGGTACTAATAGGAAGATTAGCTATAGGTTCTTCTGTCACACATTATGTATTAGCCAATTTCGCAAATTCTAACTTGGTAGTATTAGTCTCATTTAACTTTGATTCGCCATCAGTAATTTGGCAAGTGATAAGTGATCTGGTGATACCCCTGCTCAGGGTGTGTTTCAACCCTCCCAACCCTCATCCCTATGGAGCACTACTAAGTCACTCACCAGGGCTGCACAGATGCATCCTGGTGATCTCATGAATAATGCATCCATGCATCATGCCATTATTTACAACTTAAGGATGATATAACCCTAAATGCTTGATGGGCTTATTTAGTTATGATGAGGCAATGTATTGTTGGCAATGTCAGTGACTTTCAGTACTGCATTGAGGCACATTGCTCACCTTCGGCATGAATACTGGAGAGTCACTCACATGGCCTATATCCATGCTTCATGATGATACAATAGCGACAAATTTATAATATGTTGCATCTAGTTTGTCCCTGTCGTATCTTCCAGCTTGTCATGTTATTACATGTTTAACTTTTTTTTAACATTTCAGCGATTTGTCAGTCCAAGATGAATGGTCGGAACAATGTGTGTTACTGGTTGAATACAACCATGGCCTCCTTCACTGCCTCCCAGCAGGCCTGTGCTGCCCATGGAGGTAACCTAGCAACCGTAGATTCTGCTGAAACTTCAGAGTTTCTTAAGAACTTTGTTGTCAATGAACTTGGGTAAGTCTTTGTCATAAAATGGGAAAGACTTTATATATTTTGAATCTTCTTAAAGATCATGAAGAGATACACTTAACTTATATCCTTAATCAGACAAACATATTTATCATATTAACGATTTAATCTTATATATATATAAATATATATATATATATATATATATATATATATATATATATATATATAAATATATATATATATATATATATATATATATATATATATATATATATATATATCCAAATTATATAGCTGAGAACTGGTGACTGGTATAAAAACTCACTTTGAAAGGCTCATATTCACACAAATTATATATCTAAAAGAGGCGTTAACAGATGTGTAGCTTGGTTTAAATAAGATGCCCACAATTAATGAACAATATGCCTCCTTGGATTGCTTACCGAATACTAAATTTAGCATGGCAGATATACCACTGCAGACATATATCGGATATGACTTTGAGAGTCCAACTTAATGTTCATTCTAGTGTGAGTTCAATGCGAATATGGATTGGGTATGATGAGAACAAACAGAGCTGGGAGGACTGCACACCCTTCTCATGGGTCAACTACAATATAGGAGAACCTAGTCAGATGTCAGAGGCCTGTACGGTCATTAGGGTGGAGACAGACTTGACATGGCTTGACTACCCCTGCACTAAGCTAAAAGAGAGTCTTTGTCAGATCCAACTCCCTGGTAAGTGTTCCTCCAGTTTTACATTATTCGGTATGTCTTAGAAGCAGCATAGGGACCTAAGTCTCGCGATAAAATGTTGTCGTAAATTTTTCGCCGTATCTTATTAAAAATACCCACATCTAAGTTAGCCTAAATAGGCCCCAGATCTGGAATCTAATAGCCCAACTCCCCGTATTAGTGGAGATATAGGTGGATAAAACATGTTGCCCATCCTTCAGGCCTGCAGGCGATAATAGGGGGAGCCCATAAGGGCCCGGAAGTTGGCAATTACGTGAATAGACTTAGCCGCCCTATTGTGTGCCTCACTGGATATTCTCAGCTCCATGCTGGTATAAGGGAAACATAAATGTGGATGTACAGTGGGCTACGCTATCCTCTACCTACGGCACTAAAAGGAGTTTAAGCATAAAAACTCTGCCGTTGGCAATAGTGACGTAGCAAACGTAGTGCAATGTTTGACCATATTATAACATATGTTCTCATGTCTCAATCTTTAATATTTTCACCAAGCATATCCAAAGCTGCCTACAGATGACTGTGAATTAATCTCATAATGATCTGTTAGCTAAATCCTGAGTTATATAGATACGTAGTGGTGAACGTAGCAAACTGTTTTGCTACGTCTATAATGTACGCAGCTGTCACTGCATGTAGCAAAGACCACACAGACTGCTGACGTCACTAGAAGGGTTACCAGGCAACAGGCTATGTACGGCTACGTGTACGTCTAGGGTAGATTCACCACTTTCGGACGCTCATTGGCAGTGAGAACATGACCCTTTTTCTCTGGGCTACAGTTTCCTTAATACTCAACTCAGAGTTATTATGATGATATATATGGAAAGAGCAGCTTCGAAACAGTAAACCCATCTATTTTTTTATGTTTTTCATGCATTATGACATGAAATATTCTTCATCAAAGTTGCAAAATTAAAAGTCCCAATTTCACCTGATGTAGGACACTATAGATTTCCTTTGTTATTTTCAAGTAATAGTAACAAATTGACCTTGCCATGGTGGCAAGGATAACACAATTTACCCAGGGTTTGAATATCACTTAATATATTTAACATATCTACATTTAAAATATACTTTTAACACAATTAAACCTGTCCAATATGGAAAATCTATAAATACTTCATTTAAACTGCTAAAATTAAATATTTTCTTGCCCATTGAATTTGAGGATGTGTATTCACTAATAGGGCATTGATACTCTTTTCTGGCAGATTAATATCTTTGCTTTCCCCTCATTTCTATTGAAGGGAAAACACAATGCATAGTGATGTCCGTCTCATGGTGAAATTCAATCATATTTTTGAAAGGGCTGTAAATATTATTTTCTGGAAATTATCATGTGTGTTTTGCTTTAATATACTTCGGAATTTATATACCTTTCAGTCCAGGTTTGGTTATATTGTCTGTTTGTAGATACCATAGCAATTGTTAGCATCAAAGCAAACCTGTCCGACTTGGGGTACCATGTAATTCTGCAAATAAGGCATGAGCTCCTCACCACGAAACAGGCCTACTTCAGGGTATGATCAGGCACAGATAATACTGATTTGCAAACATACTATTTTCTTTATTGGTAAGGAAAACAGTTTAATTTTACAATGATACTCACATATATAGGCCATAGAACCTACTTTATACTATGATTTTTAATACTGAAAGTGTCCGACTTAAGGTGTGTGTCCGTCTTTGGGTGAATCTACCCTACGTAGCGCCTGCTAAAACTCCCTATTTATGAAATCCAACTTTCTCTACCAGGTAACAGGCCTGCACATTCCGGGACTTTCTCCACTACAGGTATATAAACCTACATGGGGTATTTACCAGCACGTGGAGATCCTCCCATTCTTAATCCAGCCCCACTGTCGGCCTCCTGGTAGAGATAAGGGCTGCCATGGATCCAAACCTACAAGGAGAATTTGACTAGTACTGTATCTAATACTGGTAGGGTAGTGAGGGAGAGGGGAAGGATGGCAGGAGTCCACATATAAATATACCTTATTTCAGCTATATTTTGACATTTAAATTATCATATTTCAAGAAATACGAAACTACTTTACAAGCCCCTTCACATGTACCTAGCTAACTATGTTGTCTACATAATTATGAGCTTATCATTTTCAGCAAATAATGTTTAGATATCAGCAAATCGTTAAATAACATGTCTTTTGACCCCAAATCAAGAGGTGAAACCCCCTCATCCAAAGTTTTCCCTTCATGTTATTGAAGGAAGGATTTTCCGAACTGGGTAAGTATTCAGTGGTTGGTCCAAGACACCAAAAAGCAAATAATAAGTAAACAGGATTTGTTTAAGTTCCATATTTGCCAGACAGATTGCCCTCGAAAGGCCCCATATTTTGTTGATAACGCTTAGTAGAAAATTTGGTAGGAGAGTTGTACCTTGCCGGGAACAGGAAAAAATAGATAAATACAAATTGCAGTGGAGAAACAGTGCTGCGAAAGTCGTAGCAGATTCGTGTGGGAATTGCACCCCGGCCCCACGGTGGAAGTCATGAATGCTGACCAATAGACTAACCCAGACATGGTTCCTATTGGAGCCTCAGTAGCCTGTGTTTATCCACACTGACGACAGTGGCAGACTCAAATGTGCGACTGTATTTTAATGTGTTAGAAATCGCTGCTCCGTAAAATAGTTTTGACCCACTAACCTTAGGTATCCTTACGTCAGACCGGAAGTGAAGTTTTCAGGGGTTTAGCAAAATACGGGGGCTGGTTATTAACCTCTTGCGCAATACGAGGCACAGTGTTATACTCTACACGGCTTGATATTTATTTTTTTCATTTTGAAATAAGAGGATGTATTAGGCCATGCTTGTCCTGCATATGACCGATGTCACAAATATATGAATCCTATAAACCGAAAAAGGGTCTTCTACTAATCAACAAGAAAAGGGTTTTCAAAATGTTTCAAAACATTTTCTACATTATGAGGAGGATGTTTTTTAGATGTAATGCAAACTCTTGCCCAGTCAAATCTCCATCCCTAGTTCTAAATATGGAGGCAATTTTTCGAGGTGCTCCTCTTTTCACATAAGCTAATCCTTTGGAAAAGTCATCCCCTCGCCTTCTCAGTTAAGTATATAAAGACAGCCAACCTTTAGTGGGGTACCTTAGCTTCCAATAGGAAGATGATCGTTCATTTTGTGATAGAAGCATATAATTTGGTCCCAATATACTTTGGAGTGTACTTTTTCATTTCAGGATGGGAGGCACCTGGAATTTTGAATATCAAGGTCAATTTTGACCTACCGTCAACCGGGGCTACTTTGAACATTTTTTTGGCATTTTGCATTGCCCCATGTAACATATGCAATGCAATAATTTTGTTTTGTCAAATAAAACAGGGGAGCATCCATGCCTTTGTAAAAAATCCAATTTGATTTTTAGAATTTTACATCTAATATGCATTTTCAGCAATATTGTACATTTTCAAAGTAGCCCCCACATCGGGGCTACTTTGAACAGCAACCCGCTTATCTGATTGCACTCGACCATATCTGGTTGGAGAATTTGGTTAATTAGGGTATGGTCACTGAAAATCATTTCCAGGACCCTTCCCAATAAGTTTATAAGTGTTGATAATAATTTAACTGGGGAGGAGTAATGGTAGATGGTTAGTTCAAATAGATGTGTGATACAGCCCATCCAGGCCTATTCAAAGTAGCCCACACACGAGCAGTCATCGGCTGAACGAATCATGATTTTCATCGTAGTCTATCAATAGGCTAGCTACTGGACTAAAAATATTTAATCATAACTTTTAAACAGAGATGATTTTAACACTAAAGGACATAAGCAACAAAATTATGTATCTGAACATAAATTTTTTTTTTCAATTTGTAGATAAATGGTGACTTGGAATAGTGCTCCCGCCAGTTTTCAAAGTAGCCCCGAATTTTGGGAAAAAGACACTAAATCCACGAAATGTCTGAATTTTCCATAGAAATTCTTGTAAGAATTCTTTTTTTCTAAAATGTATTATTTGTTGGTGTATTTCTCCTCCAATTAGTAATGCATAATGGATTAGATAAGAAACACTTTGCTTTGTACAGCACAAAGTTGCAGTGTAACGACTAAACTCATTTCAGGATGGCGGCCATCTTGGATTCACTGCCAAGCAGTCATTTCAGGATATTCTCTAGAAAAGTGACACATTTTCAGAAAAGTGACATAAACAATAAAATGAAATATATAACAAAGATCAATGATATGTATTTCAGCATAAAAAATGTGAATATATCATTTTATTTTTTTGGTGTTCAAAGTAGCCCCGCTGTTCAAAGTAGCCCCGGTTGACGGTATATCAATAGGTCAATTTCAACATCTGTAAATTCTAAACCAATGTTTAAACCATATTATCCTTTGTTGTATGATAGTCATCTCCTATCTAAAATGTATCCCCATCCATACCCTCCATGCCCACATTAGCACATTTTGACATAGTGACCTATTTCAATCTCATTTACATAATTTGCATATTTGTCTTCCAAGTCTAGATTACATGGTAAAAGTTGTGTAAATTAGTCTAAACTTTGTTTATAGATAGAAACATACATAACCTAAATAATTGGAAGGGCTTGTCACACCAACTATGACCAGGGGGCCAAATGGTCCCTTACAAACTCAGATTTCTCATGAATAAGGCAGAACATGTTATTACTATAAATAGGCAGTATGTCTGTCTATAAGTTCACATACATTTTGATAACATAAAGAGGAATGCACTGATCCATGCTTATGTACATTACTGAAGGTCAAGTTCAATTTTCAAGGTCACACTTTCCGAAAATGTTTGCTATTGCAAAAATGTCTTCAGAATATAACCTTTTGTGACCAGGAAATCTGATATTAGTCGTTATGAGTACATGGAGAATGTTATCCTCAACCTTTGCTTCTGAACAATATGATAATTGTGGTAAAACATTAAAAAATGGAGTAACTCTTATTAGTTCAGTGAACTCCGGTGACATGAAATGCCCAGCCTACTATCTCCAGCAGTATAGTCCTCTGTAAGATGACTTAGGTATGGTAATGGCTACTAAGCATAAGTCACCAATAGGAAATGGGATATAATGGAAAACATGTACAGATATCCTGTATGTGTTGGTAGAGGTTTGGCTTGCCATAACTGACCATCCCACATGAGAGAGAGGGAGAAATCGCACAGCAGCACTTTACACACATCTTGTGATTCCAGTGAAATATATAAGTATTTCCCTCATAATACAAAATCTGCCCTGATAGAATGATGGACAATATGTTCTGTTTATGTAGAGGGATAACCTCTTTCTCCGTGTGGCCTGAATGACCTGTATTGCTGATTCTACTGAAAAATATAATCACTGTAGTAGTGAAAGGCAGGGCCTATTTATACTGCTAATTGTAGCTGGTCACACTTCATTGCACTGCTTGCCTGGGTAGGAGGGGGAGGGGTCACGCAGTTTTGTACCAACCTATGGCAAGCCTTTGTGGTCATAATAGAAATATCAAAAATGATACCATGAACTTGGTGGCTTTGCATTAAAAGACATAGGCAAGAGTATTGTGAGTAATGATAATCAAAGAGTGTATAAGCCTTTACATACCCAGGGGTAGCCACTAACGCTGGCCCGGGAGCCAATGGCCCGTAATTCTTGGCCCGGGCCCATGGTTTTCCACAAATTTAACTTCCTATGGGCCCGGGTGGCCCACAGGAATTTGGTTAAGAAATCCATGAAGTATGTGCTTTTATGATTATAGGCATGTAACATATCGTTTGAAAGGGAAAATCACCAGGAACTTTCTTCGAAAAAAAGAAAATGATTTCGTTGGGCCCACAGATGTAAGTCCGGGCCCGTAGATTATTGAAGCCGTGGGCCCCGATGGCCCATTGCTGAAAAATTGAGTGTCTACCCCTGCATACACTTATATATATAATATATGTTTGATTTATTCCCAGGTCCATCCATGGCAGCTGAAATGAAGACATCAATGTATTGTAGATGTAGCAGTTGAAACATGTAGCAGTAGAAACATCAACAAAAATGCCTTCTAAGAAATGCAAGTTTATTTCACCTGAGAAACTAAATCCAATTGAACCCTCTGCCTGTCAAACCAATTGGGACTTATGTTTCCTATGTCAAAAATATCAACCTGATGAGAAACTTGTCTGTCCTACAAATGCCAAAGGAAAAAAAAGTAGTTATGCATCAATCAGCAAGAAACTAGTAAACTTTGAGAAGATAGACTCATTACCTCTGAAAATATAGTTGTCAAGGCTTAATGAAGGAGATGAAATTGAACAGACCAGTGTAGAACATATTCTGATACAATCACACCAATTACAGGTACCAATGAGAAAATATATATAAAAATGCACTATCTATTTGAGTTTTATTTTGCTTGGTGTTTTGATGAAGTTTTATTTTAAATTGCAATATTCTAAATGAAAATATGCAAATTAGGTATAAATAGGTCAAAAATAATAAAAATAGACAGGAGAAGCTTGATAATCATACATGGAACATATTTTAAAGCCTAAGTGAATGTCAGGAAAAGGAGAATAACCTATTTCAAATAGACATGTGAATGTTTCAGATTTTGAATTATATCTAATTAGCGTCATTCAAACTCACATGAAAAATCTAAATTTCTCCAGGTTCTTATTTTCCCCCTAAATGCTACATCTCAAAATATATGTCAACCAAATTTTGTGACTTAAATTGAATGTTAACATGTGACCTAGATTAGGAGCACAAATATGGAAATTATGCTAATGAGTATCATATTGGTCAGAATATGTTAAACTGGTAATTGGATAATGTCAGGCATGTTTGGGGCTACATGCCACTGTATACATTGATATAATTTGGCAATGATTAGGCTCCTTTAAAGAATTTTGCAAAATGTTGGTCTATTTTATTTGACCTACTTTGCGCCACCAAAAATGACATTTGATTAAAAAATTCCAGGTGCCTCCCATCTTAATCTGATAAAGTATCCTATAAAGCATGTCTGACCCAATTTATATGCTTCTATCACAAAATGAACGATGGTTTTGCTAAGGTACCCCACTACTTCTTATAGTGGTTTATTTGCGACCAGTCTTAACAAATCAGTGGGAATTCACACATTAAAGGTTATTTTTTTCTAACATATAACAAGACACATAAATGCAGCCCTGGTCAGGAACATCCGTGTTAATTTCGGTCATGGCTGTATCTAGGATTAATAAAGTTCCATGGGCTAGCCTGATGCATGAATGCAGTCATGACCAGGTTGGGGACATGCCCACTATTCTAGTGCGGCCTAAATGAGCTGTACATGTACTCATCATCTAGGGTGTTTGTTTGTTTTGTTTGTTTGTGTAGTTTAACTTCCCACTGACTAAGCAGGTGAGACTTACTCAAGTTTTAGTTTTTCACAAGTAAGAAGGTAGGCCGAAGGCCTACCTTGGATGATCGTATTCAGGATGATCGAATCTATGAGATGACCCAAAAGATAATAATCCCGCTCCTACACATTTACCGAAGCAAGGGTTCTTTAACCTCCGACACCACATAGACATGGTGTGAGAGGGACAGGCCTTTGTTATGCTGTAAGTCTACCACAGCATGGGAGAGCCCAGCCATAGGTATTGTCGGGAAGCAATGACAACTCCAAGCTGATACAACTGTGTGCCATCAGTCTGGAGTGATACATCCCAGCTCGCCAAACCAGTCTCCCCCATTTGTTTTTCCTGTTTGTATTTTTTTGTATTTTTTTTTTGTTTAATTTCTTTATATATTTTGTCCCATAGTTGGGTTTCCTTTAAGACTTTTAATACATTTTCGTCATTAGTGGTGTTGAAAACACTGTACATGGATGTTGTGTCTGCAAGATGTTTTCTTCTACTCTCTGCAGTCCGTCTTCAGTTGAGTGAAAGATGCTCCACTGTCAGATGGGTACGGCAGTCTTGACATCTTGGTTCATATTCCCCATTTAATCTGTACTCGTGTGTCAGTTTAGTGTGGCCGATCCTTAGACAATTTAATCTCACTTGTTCTGCTCGTTTTAGCTTTTTCCTCATTGTCACTCCTTTCAGTTTTGGTTGAACCGAGTACATTTTATTATGGCCCTATTCTTTGTTCCATGAAGCTTGCCATTTTGCTTTCATGTGGCTATTTATGGATGGTATCAGGTCAGTGTATGGAATGGGAGTTAGGGCGTACCAGTATAATGGCCTGCACACTTACATCAGTGTTTCTATGCATTTACATAAGATTTCTCTTATAGATCAAATATACCATATATCATGTATGGTACCATTGGAAAGAGGATATCTGTATCTATACAATAGCCAATTTATAAACTAAAATCATGTATATTCATTCAAACATCATGCATTGAACATGGTACATTCATAAAATACTCTTAGAGGGACCCAGCAAAATTCATTTCCGAATTTCCTGTTACATTTGCTGATAAAAGTAAACATACAGAGGAGTAGCCTAGGCTCTGATGTATCACTCTGAGGGAGCTGCATACATTACCATGGGCTCATGGTCTTGGTCTAATGATCACACTAAATGTACCAGTAAAATGGTACGCCCCAGAACCATGCACAGTACCACACTACTGGTATGGTCTAATTGACAGGACTGTACCACAATAGTGGTACGTCCCAAAAGGTATTCCTGTCCCCTACCTGATGACGAGTGCATTCTCTATGACCAAAGGCGTAACACACTCTCTGGCCATTAAAGGGATAAATAGACAAAACTCCACGCCATTGACATACATGCACATCATACTTTATGAGTTGAAGCTGGGTCATATCACACAATGCCAAAGGCTGAGTGTGATATGACCCAGCTTCAACGAGTGATGTATGATGTGCATTTATGTTAATAAGTGGGTTTTTGTGTTTATTACATGGCACTACTGTCCTAAAATGAAGAAAATCAACAAATTCGGAGGCCATGGAGTATGGCTACACCGTCGGCCGTGCTTAATTTCGACTTGCCCGAGGGGGGGACCAAAAGAATTTCAACCCTCTCACACGAAAATCCACTGACCTCCCCCGCCCCTGTTGTTAAAAAATGACCACTCCCTAAGTTCTTGTGATCCTGCAGTGTGTTATTGACTGGTTGAGATGCATGCTGTCATTAATCTTACATACCACCTGATTGCTGTCTTAGGGCAGGATGTATTTGAGGATAATGAGATGATATTTAGTTTGGGAGGGGGTTAGTTAAAAGTCTACAGAGGTTATATGCTACCCAAGAGAGACCAAAAGGTTCTACTCAAAGCTGAATTCAAATAAGTCCACACTTATCCCTGTGACATCGTCCTACTTATATTTTCAGGGCAGTTTGCGTTTGTTGGCCTTGACGAGGGCAGCACCGTGTCTGTGGGTGACTGTGTGGTGGTCGTACAGACTGACTCAGTCCTCAGATGTGGAATGCACTGTGCACGTGATGCCAGAGGTTGTTTTGTTATGAGATACATCCAAGCAGACAACACCTGCTACCTCTACAACTCTGGCACCACTGTGAAGATTGTGGATAATTCTGCTGAATGGTTTCTATACTGATCAATCTAAAGAAGATCCTGTCCTAACCCTTTAAGGACGTCATGTCTTTAATTTTTGACTGGGCAAATGGTTGCGGATGCTGCATTCCCAGCAAATTAGTTCCAGATTGTTTCATCCTGTTTTACCCCTGGAACTGTGCGCTCATTTCGTGCATTTTGTGTGACCTGTATACCATGTAACAGGCTCACACACACTGACACAGTGTTCCATGGAACAGATTCACACAGTTCTGACAGACTTTTAAAAAGCTTATTCACACCAAATGACAAAATATAATGCCCTAAACCAAAATGTTTAGTCATGTATTTTTAGTTTTATTATGAATTACTAAAAGATAGGAAATACTGTAATACTTTTTACAAACAACCAGCAGTATTTGACATAGATAGTCATAGCACACTATTGGTGTGTGTGCTGCTGGTTTGTACAAACTCATTCGATCAGGTTCCTAGCATTTCAACATAGGCTGATGAATATATGTACCATTATAACCATCAACATTAGAGTTCACATGAGCAGCAGGAGATAGCCAGGCTTTTATCCAAACATGATGACCAGAGGAAAGGTGTCTAGCATCTGGACCTCTTAATGCTGCTTTCATTAAAATGATATGACATCTATTTATTTACATAATGAATGTTAATAGAAGGACAGGTGCATTGTCTGATTCACAATACATTGGGACCCTGTTTAGATACTTATAGCTAAAGAAAAGTATTCTCTTTAATCAGGAAAAGGGGTACAATCAACTTTGATGACACCTGGTGTCACACATAACAGGTATTTGTGTGATGTAGTGTCACCTAGTTTCCCTTCTGGCACACACTCACATATCTTCAAACATAACCATTATCACTTTGTCAGGTTGGAATAGTGCATGGTTTTGACACCAGGTGTCATCTTTGTTGTTCCTTGTTATTCTCATGGGTGAAATGGAATCATTTTCATTGTTTATCACCATAATAACATGTTGTCAATGCAACTTAGACGTAGCTATACACCTCTAATTCTATCAAGTTCCATTAGTGATTGAAAAACACACCATATGATTTGATTAAAGCGGCATTAAGAGGGACAGACCACAGACACCTTTCCTCCGGTAATCTTGTTTGGATAAAGGTCTGACCTTTTGTTACATGTGTATACAGCTGATAATTGGCATGAATTGTACACAACTTCATCAGGCCTACACTACCATGGTAGGAATCTTGTTGAATGAGATAGTATGCCCATATACAGCAAGGAGTGCACAAACAGATTTCTGCCATGGTGCCCTATGCCACCTTCTAAATATAATGAGTATTACAAACTAAACAGACTTTCCTTTCTTTTTCAAAAAAATCAAAAAAGTGAAACAATATGGTTGGAAACAATTTTTGTGCTATGATACACGATGCTGTGTGAATATGTGTGAATTTGTGTGAATATGTGTGAGTATGTGTCACTTCTTGTCCTATGGGGTATTGTGTCATATTGTGCCAATTAGTTCCATAGGACACAGTCACACAAAGTGCATGTTCCAGAAACTAAGTCAAACTAATTTGCTGGGATTGGTATATCATGCCAACCCTTCTTAAGTATCTCAATACTATCTCAACACTATCTCAATACTATCTGAATACCATCTCAATGCTATCTCAATATAGTATCTTCTTGAGTATCACAGTATAGGTCACTTAAGACTGAGCGGATAACCAGCCTATAAATAAATCATTCACCAGGGCTGCAAGGTAGAAGACATAAAGTATTAAAAGACTTTGCAGCCCTATGCAGGTTTAAACTAGCTCTGCCTTTAGTCTTATCACTTTGTGTTTTGGTTATAGGTTCAGACTAGAGTGACCTCAGGCAAGAAAAGGTGAAGTTGTTTTTTCAACAATTGTTAAAAAAAAATGTTTTAGTCAATATTTGCTCTTAAATGGAAAAAGATCACACTAATTCCAGTGACATAATCAATTGTGTGAAGAAGGAAACTGATCAGAACGGCCAGCACAACAACATGGCAATAAGAGACTTTTTTTTAATCATCCATTCTTTCTGACGGACCTTCTGTGGTGGACTAGATCTTGCCATACATGGGTATTTAGCTTTCTATGTGGTGCAATAGTTAAAGCTTTCTTGGTCTTCATCTTAATCTGGATTTCTGGTGAGTGTAACATGTGAACTCAGAGTTGTTTGTCTGACCATAGCCTCTCTGATACATGAATTTGGATTATGTGTTTTTATTCAAAGATTAAGTTTTGAATAGGCTTGTCCTATTTATACAGAGTCAACAAAGTATAAGCTATCAACCAGCACACTAAACACTTCTCGTAAAGATATGTATAAACACAGATGAAAGAGATAGCTAGATACCGTAAAACCTAAGTTATAAGCTGACCTTGTAAGTTTGATGGTAAAAATTTGGCTTATAACAAAAGTGCTTGAAATTTGTTTTCATTATGTTCCTATATTATTAAAACCTCGCCTATAAGCCAAATGGGAGTTTTGGGCTTATAGCAAATAAAAACGCCAAATAAAATTTGGCATATAACCGAGCTTTTAGGGTAATTGTTATGGATACACTGGAACTATCTAGACTATATTTGATCTTGTCATATTATATATAATTTTTGTTTTGAATATTGATATCTTTATCATGAGTGGAATATTGTTTTCATAGATGCCTTATTCTGTACAGCGTTATATCATATCTAAAGTCTTTTTTGAAAACTACAGTGTTAATTGAGCTTTGTTTTATATACAGCTACACTTATATTAAACGAGAGTTATAAAAATGTAACCTTCTGTTTTAGACATTTGCACACTATTACAATCAAATATCTGAATAAGAATACTGTGTTGATTATATACATATATGTGTTATATTCCTGCATCACCTCTTGACCTGATACAACATTTGGAAATAAAAGGTTATAACTATATTATGAATGCTGTTTTCAATAATTTAGTTATAATATTTCATAAAGAAGCTAATGATTGGATTTCTATTTCTCTTGTAGCCTGAGTTTTCTAGCTTACCTCACTTCTAGCCAGTCTTGATTGAGTAACAATATGAGTAAGCAGATATTGATCTGCAGCATAATCCTGCTGACTCATAATAACCTGATTATCGAGACTTTTTGGACTTCTTTTTCTTTGGCACTGACTTCTTCTTGGGCCCAAAAAAAAGAGGTGTGTTTCAGGTTACATGGCCTGAAAATCTGGGGTAGGTAGGTCTGATTTTTTATTTTTTTTACTTGTGCCTGAAAAGTTCCTAGAAATTGACTCGCGAACTTTAATACCGACTCGCCAACGACCAACTCTACTCAACGAACAACTCTTAAATTGCCCTAAAATGACCTAAAGTATAAATATTTTTTCAAAATTGGATTGAAATGTCTAGGGTCGGCCCTGTTTTCCTAGGTAGTGTCGGGTAACCTGAAACACACCTCTTTTTTTTTTGGCCTTGTCTTTCTCATCCTTCTTGACCTTCCCCAACTTCTCCTTCCTCTTGTTGTCACCTTTGGTCTTCTCCAAGGTCTCCAACTCTACCTCCTCATCAGTTTCACCTCCCAAAGTCTCACTGACATCACTCACCCCTCCAGTTGCTGTAGCAGCTTCCACTGCCTCTTTAACACGCTGTTGACCGTTGGCATCATTCTGCACAGCTTGACCAACCATTTTATCTCTGCGCCTCGTATGAACCAACACTTGAGCGTCACATATCTTCTTATTTGACTTTCTTCATCTCACTTATGACCGTCAGCTTTCTAATACCGTAAATTCCCGCATACTACCCGCATCTCGCGTATAACCCGCACCCCCAACTCATGAGAATCCTATAACCCATTTTTGGATCTGAAAATTTCAATTTTAGTACTGCTCTATAATGATAAAAAACCTCGTATAACCCGCACCCCACATGTCGGGTATCAAATGAAAGCTGAGTTTGATTTGCATACAACCCGCGGGTAGTACGCGGGAATTTACGGTACTCGCCAACTCCGCACGTAACTTCGCTATCTCCTGGCTGTCCTCATGCTCAGCCAACTATTCTCTTTCTCGTTTGACTTCAGC
Source organism: Harmothoe impar (assembly GCA_947462335.1). NCBI lineage: Eukaryota > Metazoa > Annelida > Polychaeta > Phyllodocida > Polynoidae > Harmothoe > Harmothoe impar. Next base: position 59,738,172 of record OX381721.1, on the reverse strand, counting down.
GCGTAAACACTCAATCACAGAAGTCGTTGCCGGTCCTTCACCGTTTATGTACGACACTCCTACCATCGATGAGCCGCGAACCACACCTCCTGCCTGGCTGTGCGCTGTGCTATCAACATGGCGCAAACCTCCCTTTGTATCGGTGTAAACCGATAAGTCACGTCCAAGTCCAACAGAGGCACCAAATCCACCCAAAACAGCTGTTTTCTCCAAATCCAATCTTGAGGCCCCATCTCCGCCTTGCACCCCAGTTTCACCAACATGCGGAGAGTATCGTATATTGTCCGTGCTATGCTGAGGGTAGTTCTCAACCCACAACCCTGCACAACTTCTGCATAGCTTACTCTTAGGGTTTGAATGGCCATCGTGATGCATATAACAAGCTTCACACACTGGCATTCCACTTGTCGTATTTTGACTAATAACTCACCCCGTTCACACAAGATGGCGCCTCTATCTTTGCACCGGTAGCTCGTCACACCAAATAACAGTCCTGACATAAATCCTATCCCACCGTCTTTCACTCAGACGATAGAAACTGCTTATCCAGTCTTTGTCAACACTTCCTGGGCTTATAAAACCTTATTTCAGGTTTATTATTCCCATGTTACTCGCTGGCCACCGCACTGTTTAATGCTTCTTCCCAATATGGCCAACACCGGCAGACAAGGTGGAAGTTGCTCACTCGCGCATGCGCACAAATGTATGTTACCCGGTGGTTCCTGTCACCTCTCGTATCCAGGGTTATACCCATGAAACTCTGGAAGCGTTTCCTGGCACAATAATAATTATAAGAACCGGACTTTACATTACACAACTATGTGCTAGCTTAGATATTTGTAAATATGTTTTGGCTCTAATTGAGAAATGCCCAGCGCCTGTGATGTATTATAGCAAAATAAAAAATCTAAACTCAAACTCAAACTCTAACAACATACAGTCAGACAATTTAATCTGACACTTACCCTAGCTAAGTAGAAAACAAAAAAATATTACTCAAAATAGATGAAAATAATTTCTTACTTGTCTCTGTCGAAGCTCCCTATGATTGGTACCATATTAAAGCTAATGACATCCTCTTTCATATGCTACATTCCATTTATGCTTACAAAAAAAGTTAAAGGGGTAGCTATGCCAAAACCTAATTTTAATTTTTGATATTCATAATTTTTTCATCTTTTGGCAAATCTACACAGAAATCTGGCGGTGGGAAGGTTAAGACTTTTTACTACAAGCAGGCTGTCACGTTAGCTCTCTTTAGTTATGGGTTAAGACAGCATGGACAAAAGACTAAACTCATTAAAATGCCCAATTTCATTTCTGATTCATGAGCAAATGCTCAACCAACTTATTAGTAACTATTAGTTTTGTTACATATAGCAAAAATTATGATTCCTGCGATCTTAGTTCTATGTCAGGCATGATGTTTCAATAATGGCTCTAGATTTTCTCTCTACCAAACGTGTTGAATAGTCTCAGCTGAAGTAGGGCAAAGATGACAGCTGCAATCGTTATCATTTGGAATAATATCTACATCTGATTATGTTATAATAAGGCAACTTTCACCAGCCTTTGGGCATAAGATCAGCCCTAAAAGGATCAGCACATTGTCAAAGCACGTTCACGCATGATATGATATGGGCTTATCGCTAAATTTATAGCCTATGGCATAGGTTTAATAAGAAACAAGGTAAATGAAGAATATCTTTGACCCATATATATAATATATACATCTTGGGTCTGGATGATTAATAATACTTATGTATATCGCTATGTAAAGAAACTGACCAATTCCCTCAAGGCCATTGAATGTATTTCTATTATGAAAACCATCGCTAATAATTATTGTACATGCAGGGTAAATAAAAGAATAACAAACAAACATTATATGTTAAAGTAGTAAGTGAAGTCTAAGCCTTTATAACCAGAAATATCTAAGTGTATTTACCATAATCTTGAGGCTGTCCCCACTGAGGGCTGACTTAACACTGAGGGCTGACTTAACACTGAGGGCTGACTTAACACTGAGGGCTGACTCAACACTGAGGGCTGACTTAACACTGAGGGCTGACTTAACACTGAGGGCTGACTTAACACTGAGGGCTGACTTAACACTGAGGGCTGACTTAACACTGAGGGCTGACTTAACACTGAGGGCTGACTTAACACTGAGGGCTGACTTAACACTGAGGGCTGACTTAACACTGAGGGCTGACTTAACACTGAGGGCTGACTTAACACTGAGGGCTGACTTAACACTGAGGGCTGACTTAACACTGAGGGCTGATTTAACACAGAGGGCTGATTTAACACTGAGGGCTGATTTTACACTGAGGGCTGATTTAACAATGAGGCAGATTTAACACTGAGGGCTGATTTAACACTGAGGGCTGATTTAACACTTAGGGGTGACTTAACACTGAGGGCTGTGTCTCACGAACTTGGACCAATGTTTTTGTCTATGACCAGGTGCAATTCATGACCAGACGCAATCTATGAGTGGGTGCAATCTATGACCGGCTTGAAAGAAAAAGGTTTATTTAGGGCAGATGTAGATAGAAATTAAAATGAAATGAGTGATATAAAGTCTTAAAACAGCCATTAACATTTGTCCACCATTTATGTCAGGTGGCTTCTGTGTAGGAACCAGGAATTCCCTTTGGAGGCTTCTCTGCTGACTCATGACTGACCTCAAGGCCTGTGAAGACACCTGTTGTGTGGTACTGTTACCTATATTTTAGGTTACCTGGGCGGGTCCGTTGTTGAAGCATAGTGGCGCCAGCTGACCTATACAATTAACCTTTATTGCTGACATCACATGCAGGCTCAGGTGTAAAAATGACATTTCAAAGGGAACCACTTTAGGGAGTGGTCACTTTTTAACAACAGGGGGGGTAGTGGATTTTGGGGGGGGACCAAAAAAATTTGGACTCCTTGAAGGGGGGGGACCAAAAATGTTGGACCCCTCTTGAGGGGGGGACCAAAAAAATTGCACCCCTTTTTAGCGAAAAAGCCTGCGTGTTACTATAGCTCAAAGGGGTCGGCCGCGCTAAATTTCAACCTGCCTGAGGGGGGGACCAAAATATTTTCGACCACTCCCGCGGGGGGGGACCCAAACATTTTCGACCCGTTCGTGCGAAAATCCACCGACCCCCTCCCTGTTGTTAAAAAATGACCACTCCCTTAAGACAATCTGTGCAGTCCTCTCATACTTCTTGCTATAGTATATAGGGCTCTATGTGTGAGGCTCTGCAATTTTTTGGGAAACAACTGAGTTAGGTCATGGTAAAATATCTCACTAATCAAAATAATCGTCACTGTTAGTGTCTGTAGTAGTGTGGCTGAGGCTTGCAGGCTGGACGGCTGTTGGCGGCAGAATGCTGTAACCTATTAGCCCTGCCAGGTAAGTCCCCCAATTGTGTGGCCACATCCTCAGGTAACTGACCAATCCCAGGTGAGCAGGTCCGGGAAATGGAGGAAAACCCTCCCCAGAGCTGTTATTTACACCAGTGTTAATTTTCACAACGCAGGTAGGTGTGAAAACACTGGAGGGCTCACTGCCTAATGGGTGAAGTGGAGGAACACAGAGAGAAAGTCTATAGAAAAAGCTTATTTATATGTGATTTCATGGCAATCCCATGTATGATTCACTATTCCCCATGTATGATTCAAGAGCATACACTAATCCATCTTATGGGATATATACATTTAACAGCAAATTCATAGAAAATTCAGCAAATGGGTTATAAGAAAACCATTGCTAATTTTAGCCCTGTAGTGTTTATGCTAGAAGCAAAACCATTGCTTATTCGAGCCCTGCAGTTTTTTCACACCTACCTGCGTTGTGAAAATTGACACTGGTGTAAATAATGGCTCTGGGGAGGGTTTCCCTTCATTTCCCGGACCTGGTGAGGTCAGAATTCAGAGTCACTACAGTAGCATGGCCAGTAGATTGGCCAAGGCCTCTGCTTGTGTGCTATTTATACACAAATAAAGTCTGGCGAGCATATGTTATTTCCCACATCAAAATAATCTTGGATTGAAATGCTGTTAAGCCTTGATGGTTATCCATGATTCTTCTAGTCCTTGGTAATATATTTTAGGTGCTATGAGTTTTGTTTGTGTCTTCCATTCATTGATTAATTTTCAACTGCTTATCCATATGCATGCTGATACCTAAGTAGGATATACCTGCAACGTCACATAATAGATAATAATACAACAATCTCCAATCAAGGTTAAATCATAACTGTTTATTACCTCTCATTCCCAGGCCAACCTCAGGTGGGCTCCTTAATATTGACGAGATCTAGTCTCTACAATCAGTCGTGCACCTGCATGCGTGCAATCAGGGTTATGTCAGACTGATAAGGGTGACCACCAGGGCTGTGTCTGCCCCCCACCAGATTGACATCATAGCTGCTATCCATTTATAATTTGTTTATAATCTTTTTTCCCATATACCACACATCATAGTCATTAAGCATAATTGATAATAATGTCATGTAACATTACATAATCATATTAACAACGATTCACACTAGATTCCTATATCACTCGTACAATATAATTGTAATATATTCTTACAGCATGACGGCTGGCTAAACCTGCCCTTTTATTCACATTATTCTACTAGTTACTGTACAAATCAACTACCATACAAAACTACTATAGGTTCCTCAACTTTATTTTCTATCACAATAAAGTGAGCAATATCCCCCAATTCAGTTTTAAATCACTATGTTTTGGCATCTACATCTATTTTCAGACCGTTATGAGTACCATGCTATTTCAAATAATCATGACATAAACAAGGGAATTAGACATGACAGTATTCAAGGAGAGGTGAACTACAATATCTTCACGATTAGTAATAACAACAGCTAAAGGAAGGGAATGGATGAGAATTCCTCTTGAATATAACAGGTCCAACAGGTCAAATGATAATAGATCACACGTTAGGGTAATATCCAAGGACGTAGTCCACATCTAAACCTCGGACCCTGCAGTCGTACAGGTAGTGTATATATCCAATGTGCAGCAATGTCTCCCATGCCTTTCTCACCTCGCGGCTATCAATGTCATCTGCAACCTGTGTGTTAAGAATATACAGATTTAGCCAGTAGGAAGACATTGAAAGAGGTAGTATTATGTCTATGGCTAAATTGTTATCCCCATAGCTATACCTATCCCCAAGACCCGATCTTCCTTCACAGACCTTCCTTTGCCTCCCCTGGCTTTTCCCTCCCCCTAGAGGAACTATTGGTGGACAATTTGACTAATACCTACACCTCTAACAAATAACAAGAAATTCCTGGGATTTTTAGGGGATTCTGTGAGCTAGATTTCCCATGATATCACAGGATAACAACATGGGAATTCATATGTATAATCCTCTTAAATCACAGGGATTTATCACAGGGATGCATAGTGTCCTTAGGACACCATACATCAAAAATCTTGATATACAAAATTTAGACATTAAGGCATAAAACTATAGCATACATTTAGTTGTATCAATTTTGATTGTGGATTTGAAAAGCTTGTCTTTCTCAGCAATAACTCTTGGTATTATGGCCCAATTACCACTGGTCATGGTTCTGCACCACCCACAACACATGCCTCAACAGGTATACAGCTTGAGTACCCAACTATGCGTCTGAAGGTTGCCGTGTTCCCTTCCCAGTCAGGACAGGCACATAGGTCTTTCAATTGGAATATGCAGCTTTTTTTTTGTTTTATTAAAGTGGCCAGTGACTTCTGTAGTGTCTGCTGGATATATTATGAGGATTCTGTGAAATGAGCTAGGTCAAGTTCGCTTAAGGTCCCTAATGTCTATCCAAAGGCTCATTTCTCAATGGAAAACAATCACACTTTTGCCAAAACATGGGCACATACATATGTTTGCTATCTTTGTCTTGTCGGCCGTGTTAACATCATGACTGCCAGGTCAAATTTGGGTCGGCTACTACCAAATGAAAAAGAGAAGAAAGATGGATATTATACTTTCAACTCCAGAAATAGCATTTAAAAACATTTAGTTATAGCATACAAGTTATTATTTGAGAACCTACTATGATGTGCCTCTTGGCAGCCAAAACCTTCATGTTCAGCAAGTCCTGGATGACTATTGCAAATGAATGGCCTCCATCAATGGATAGAATGTCACATTTCTTGCCATGGTCTTTAGCCCACTTAAGTACAGTTTTTGTTGAGTCACCAATGGTAAGGTTAAATCGACCTGGGTACTTTTCTTGTAAGACCTTTCCCATGTGTTTGGTCAAATCTCCTGATAGCATCCCGATGTCAAATGAGTACAGTTCTAGATCTGGCTTTGCTGTAAGCCATGCAATTGCACTCTGCCCAACATTGAAGCCAATTTCACAAACAGTGTGGACAAAGTCCTGTCTTGCTAACTCCTGATAGGTAAGGGTCAACTTTGGATGCTCTGGTGTTAAACTCTTTTCAGCCCCTTTCAACTCCTTTGAGATCAATTCTCGCATCTGGTGCATTTCCTTTGTTATCTTGATCTGACGTGAAGATCTGGTTGTAAACAAATCTAAACAAGTATGTTTATACTTTTTCTGTTTTCTGTTTTGTTCCGGGATGAAATGTAAAATTCTGTCCCAATTCAATGAGTGTTCAGCTTCAATGAGGTCTGCATTGAAGAAGGAGTGGTAATTTAATGAAGGCAATCATGACATGTATAGCAAAGATTGTTTAGAAGTGGCATGTATGTTAGTATTCTATTTGGTTTTACTACATACATCAAATTCTTGGATTAATATTTTCAAAGATTCATCATCCCCCAAGAGGTACAGCATCATATGCACATACATTGTTCTTCAAGAGTTATTACTGGAGCTATGTCTTGTGTCAAGAGAAATTCCACCCATTGCCTAATGATTAAAACTCCACGTAATACAGCTTTTGGTTAGGTGTTGGGAAAAACACAGCTTAATTCATAGTGAACTCTGGATTCACATATCATCCATAAAATAACAGTATGGATAAACAGGGCCTTTTTAGTGACATTGAGGATTAGTTCCCGGTATTTTAATTGGACTAATCATTGTTACAGCAATACCTGTGATATTAAGCAACAGAGTACAAGTTTCCTCTACTATACCTGGATCTCCACTCCTTTGGGATGTTATGATGTTTGGCTGATAACTACAAATGCCTACATCACCAAATTTGTAAATCAGCAGGAGACTCAATAGCAACCCCACAGCGACCCCACAGCGGCATATCTTGGTGTCAGCCCTCATAGCTGAAGATTCTTTTCCTTGTAAGCATGCAAAATGCAGATGTAGAAGTGATATAAATGAAAACTTCAAATATAATCTCAGATTTCCGCATGATTCATATCACTAGATGGACTACAATGCCAAAAATACATATATTATGTTATAACCATACCTATGTTTGAAATCTTTATTTAAGGTGTGGGTGCTCATATGCTCCTATGATTAAGGCAATCGAAATATTTAGGATGAATTATTTTCCTCTTGAACGTTTAAGTAGATCTCTTTTACACACCTAACTATTTTAATCAGTAGATTAATGATCATGGTGAATGTGAATTATTACTCTTTTTCATGTTATTATATAGTACGTGGAACACAGTGCAGTGAGATCTAACAAATGAGAGACCAAAACGCAGGTCAGTGTTGAACCTAAAAGGTATCATTCAAATACTCAGCATCTTAGGTACACATGTAACTTCTGGAATTACGTTTGGTAAATAAAGTTAAATTGTTCTTAAAAAAATTGTTCTTAAAAAAAAAGAAAAACTTCTACGTGGAAGAGCCCTAGTTCTTCTTATGTACTGAAGACAGCAGCACCATTGGTTTAAACAAGGCAGGATGTTCTGTAGAACAACCCATGGCCGTATATCACAGCTTATGCCGTCCTCAAACTAGTTTTTTTGTTTACATTTAGACGGCAAAGAAAGAGCTTTTAGGCTCCCCCTGTCATAATTTCAGTATCTTAAATCTAAAAACATAAAACATATCGCCTCGTGGAATATGGCGCAATTCTCGAATAGTTGAATAACCCAATGAAATCCTGAACCTTTGTCCATTTATCTTATTCAGCCTCATCCACTGTATATGGAGCGATGGTACAAATATCTGCTCCCACAACCACTGCGTTAAACTAGTGTATTCGCATGATTATACATAGAAATATACACATGTATGTGCATGTGTATATGCACATCACCAAATTCACAAATGCTGTATTCATGAAAACCCCACTATGACAATAAATGCAATATAAACTCAAAAAAAAATCCATAATGTAGATAAACTTACAAACCTAAATTCAAGTCAGCCCTTCAACTGCAGCACAGATGAACAAAGCAGAAAAACAATGAGGATCTCAATCACCTGCGGCAGACTTCAGGACGTCACCAGTGACTAGTGTGGCTTATTCAAAACACAATAACCAGTCCTTAAGCAAGAGAATACAATTGCCTATAACACTTATTGTGATTACAAAGTGAATAAATGGAGCAAACATAATGGACACAATCTCTCCCTTTGCTATAGTGAGGTAATTGCAGAGAGACAATAATTACCTAAAGGGAGATGTCTTCTCTCCCATCAGAGCACGTAATAGAGTTTAGTCCAGATCATTTTTATGGTTTTGAACAGCAATATGGTTTATATACACAGGTAAATGGATAATAGCACCCTTTAATGATACTGATGTGATATTTTGGATACTGAATTGGACAAAAGCATAATATGGACTTGGGCCAATGTTCAGAGAACGGCCTATTTATTCACATATATCGACAATAAAGAAAAAGAAAAATTAAAGCACAAAGCAAGCAAGTGTGTACATGCCGATCCTCTGTCGGTGAGCTATGGCGGTCAACTGAGCTGTAACCAAGCAAGTTGTTGTGGGTGGCAACCAGGGAGCTTTTCCTAACCAGGGGGCGCTACCGTATGTCCGCCAGGTAACATGTATGGTGGCGGGAAGCGACCACTAATCATTACTTGAAACAACGCCGGGGGGGGGGGGGGGGGGTTGTTTCAACCCAATGATACTGACGTGATATTCTGGATACTGAATGGGACAAAGGCATAATATGGACTTGGGCCAATGTTCAGAGAACGGCAACCTCCAGAATAAAAAGTAAAGTAACATTTCATAAATGAACCATCATGATCATACTCTACATACTTTTCATAAAAGACTAACATCATACTCTACAGCATAATACTAAACAAACACCACGCTACGTGTAAGAACTAGGACCTTTTATACATAGAGTCCACAACCAATCTATCCAAATTAATTCTAGACGAGAGTGGCTTTGCTAAATAAATCAGGGCGGTGAGGCTGACCCAGTCCCCTGCCTGACGTATATCCTCCAGGGGCACACCAGACTGGTGCAGAATGGCAGCCCCAGCCCTCCTGAGAGAATGAACACCTGCACCTGGAATGTCCAAGTCAACCACTGATAACAGCCTCTTTAAATATTTCATGAGTACCGTATAAGTAAGGGGAACCACACTGTCCCCCTGTTTTAACATGAAGACCGGATTGTCCTGAGCAGTAGCTGGGACATCATTAAAATGGCGTTTTAACAAGGAAGCTGCACACAGAACAGACCCTGGGGCATAAGTGAGAGGAACCAAATGTAACCTCTGTACATACTGGACAGTTTCAGAACTAGAGATGCGCAATAACACCCCCCAAGGCATAAACCTCAAAGAACCGCGACGCAAGAAATGACCTTCTAATTTCTTATTATCAGGAACCAGATTACACTTCCTTAAAAGAGATCTGAAACTTGTGACAATACATGCCCACATACACCGCTCATTAACGCTGAGCCAATCTACTGAGATAGACATAGCTATCAAATTTTCAAAAGTCAAAGTTACCCTAGTAGGATCTGGGTTGCCCAACATGCGCCTCAGCCCTTTCATAGTTGTTGAGAACAAAAAATAAGAGCGAATAAACAAAATGTCATACCCAAAATAACTATTCAGGCTAATAACCCCTGACACATAATTATCTATACTGACATAGCACAGGGAGTCAGACAAATAAACCACAAATCTGCACATAGTTTCTACAGTGGTGGGCACTACCGGTAACAACAACAAAGCACAGAAAGCTATGTACTTCCTCCACTGGGAAGCTTTAGTCCTCCATGTCGACTTGGCCCAACAATACGACCTAACTTGAACTACTTTAAGGTCGAGGGTCTGACGCAGCTGGGTGGCATCTGTTACAACATAAGCACAGAGGAACACGGGTATTAGGTTCAAGCAGCCTAGATAAAGTGTCTGCATGCACATTCAATTTACCGGGTATATGTTCACAAGTCACATGGCAGTTATACAAAACAGACAACCAGAAAATACGACGCAACAAGTTCATAGCCACTGGGTTAGCACTTCTACCGGTTTTTAAACCAGCCACAACCTGAGTATTGTCTGACCTACATATAATCTTGTGGTCCTCCAAGTTTCCCCCCAACGCCAGAGAGCTTCCACCATGGGATACAACTCCTAGACGTTAATATTGTCAGGTATATCTTCTCCGGGGGCATGGCATAAATGTGAGTGCACATCCCGCCCACAATCCAAGTCCTTTTCCCACGCCCCTGCCAGCCAGTCTGACTTGTATACCACACCAAAACCTGAACCTGAGGCATCCATGGTGATGGTGGCACGATCCTGTAGTCTTCTCCCTACCATTCTTGCCTCCCCATTAAACCAATGGGCACAATCCTGCCACCACTTTAAATCTGCAAAGAAGTTCTTAGTGAGAGTAATCCTCCTTTTACTTTGAGAAAAACCACTCAACAGTCCTATGACATGGTGAGAAAAAGTTCTGCCACCCCTAATTACCGTGGAACAGTGTGCCAAAATACCACACAGCCTATGCAGTTGTCTACGTGTCGCCTGGCGGCGACCAACAAAAAACGCAAGCTCCTGACTGAGTCGTTTCAGTTTATCAGCTGGTAGTAGTAACTTCATCTGCACAGTGTCAATGTCAATACCTAAGTATCTCTTCACACGAGATGGAGACAACACCTTCTTGTAGGCTATATCAAATCCTAAACTTCTCAACACTCTGTGTAGTGCTAGTTGAGTCTCCTTGCATTGTTCAAACGTGGCGCCTATTACCAGGAAATCATCCAAATAATTATAACATTTAAATCCATAGGCTTTCATATACCTGGTGACGGCATCTGTGAGGCTATTGAAAATATATGGTGAAGCCTGCGCTACAAATGACATGAAATTGTCTTCAATAAACACCTCACTGTCACCCACCTGCCACCTCAAGCCTTGATATTTTCTATCACAGGGGCGTATCATGCAAGTTCTATACGCTGAAGAAATGTCTGTGACCCCCAGAAAACAAGACGGGGTGAGGTTTTCACAAATATCATCCATGCTGCAGAATTTAAAATTCTGAAATGTCTGTGACATATAATTATTGATAGAGAACCAGTCCGGTTTACTGGCGTCCGTTATAGGTCTATAACTGCCGGAGCTCTTCTCCACTGCTCCCAGAGCATGTATGCAGTGAGGTTTCCTGTCAACACATGATAACTTCCCCTTATCCAGCTGATAACATTTCCCTCCAACCACAAGGTTTAAATTGAGCAGTCACACCTTTTACTATATGAGTAGCTGAAGCATCCCACAGAGGTTTATAGGACTCGTAATTTTCCAATAAGGAGTTCATACTTGAGAAACAGATTAAATCCTCACACTCAGTGTAGCCTAGAGAATCAAAATTCACTACTCCACTTTAAAGCACCAGACAATCCATGCTCACCTGAGACCGTGAGGCCCATCGAAGGATCCCCTCCTGCAAACCCGAGCGCTCGCAGGCCTAGACCCACGGACTCAAGTCCGGTTTGTAGGGTTGAAGTTGCCAGCGAAGCCACGTCCCCCGCTGCTGCCAGTGAGCCGTCTACATAGAACAGCTGCTGATGAACCCCTGTTGGCTTACCCGGGTGAGGTCTTAAGCCCGGGGGTTGCTGCTGGGGCGTTAATCCATCTGCCACAGTGCCATTGTTGACACTCGGCGTAGAGCCGGAAGCGCCGCCATCTTTGACTGAAGCTTGTTTCTAGTCAGCACCGGACACCACGGGGTGCCGCCGAGTTCCAATTCAAACTTCGCGTTCTCCAAGTTAATCTCCGCCAGTCTCCTCTCTTACTGCTGCAGCTCTTGCTTGCGAAGTAACACTGCTCTCTTCTCCTCCGCTAATTTCAGCTGTTGATGCAATATATCGTGCAGATCGATCGTGGGAGGCATCGGCTCTTCCGCTTTCGCGGCTGCCTGCTCACCATCCAACCCCTCCTTGCCGGGCTTACGAACCTCCCCGCACTGCGGGCATGACTTCTTACGCCAATCATACTCAAACTGGCAGGCCGGGCACGGCTGCATGATGCTTGATCGTCCTTAAACCTCCACGTCCACAGACACACAATAAAAGCAAAATTAAAGCACAAAGCAAGCGTGTACATGCCGATCCTATGTCGGTGAGCAAAGGCGGTCTACTGAGCTGTAACCAAGCAAGTTGTTGTGGGTGGCAACCAGGGAGGTTTTCCCAACCAGGGGGCGCTACAGTATGTCCGCCGGGTAACATGTATGGTGGCAGGAAGCGACCACTAATCATTACTTGAAACAACGCCTGGGGGGTTGTTTCAACCCATTGATGTAGAATTAAGCCTTTGATGACCGATGTCCCTAAAAGACTACATTTGTCGTCATGATGCACTAATGCAGCCCCGGTGAGTAACTCGCCAGTGCTGTATTGGTGCATCACATAGACCCTCTGGGAATGTTTCAATGCTGTAGGGTCATCATGATGCTTGAATGTAGCTCTGGCAAGTTATTACCCAGAGCTGCATTCATGCATCATGATGACCAAGAACATGATGCATTAAGGTATCATGCTGTCCCTAAAGAGTAAGACAGCACTCAATATTCATAATTATACATCATAAATTTGTCTAAAAAGTCCCTACTAAAAAAATGAATGTATACAAATAAAAATGTACCTGAGAGGGCCACCGGATAATGGGCCTGCCACACATAGGCGTGATATTTATGTTTCTCCGTGAAGCCGGGCAAACTGTTGCTAGACTAATAAACCTGCGATCTGTGATCTGCAAAAAGGGCTCTTAATGCAGGATGCATTAAGGTCCCTTTCCCTCGTCCATGTCACATATTTATGCGAAGTAGCAGAAAGGAAATATCTGCATGCTTGTCATTATGAAAATATGGAAGTTGTAACACTATCATTACTCCCTCAAAAAAACTCAACTCAACTAGCAATAAATGCACAGGGAATATGCCATAATGTCTTTTAGAAAATGTCAAGAAAGGGCCCCTAATTTAAGCTTGTATATCTGAGTATATATCAGTTTTGACTACTTTTAAATTGAGAAAAATCACAAAAGATTCAAGAAATAATGGTGTATCGATTAAAAAGGATGAAATAAAGCTTGTGATCTCGTGTCTATGAATCAAGCACACTCCTAAAATCCATTGTTGGGACGTAAGTCTAGTTAGGTGGAAACACATCACAAACGGAGCGAATACACTGAACACAATCTATCCATTTGCCATATAGGTAATTGCAGAGAAACAACGAATACCTGAAGGAAGATGTCTCCCCTCCCACCAGAGCGTTTAATAGAGTTTAGTCCAGATCATTTTCATGGCTTGTGAACAACAATATCTGGAAGTTAATATGTACAGGTAAATGGATAATAGCACCTTTTATTGATGTAGAATTACACATGATCACTAGCATAAATATGAGATGGTTTCTAACGGCTTTACTAAGATATGAATGTATACAATCGACCAAAGACATATATAGATATGAATAATACCATTATATGAATAAACTATAATCATTATTTAATGCCACAGAGCAAACAGTGTAACATACAAGTAAGTTTAACCCCCCCAATGCCAGATTTCTCTGTAGTTTTGCCAACAATTTGAAAAAAAAAATCAAAAATTGAAATGAGCTTTAGGTATAGTTACTCCTTGATCCTTCTTTGTAAACACAAATGGAATGAATGATGTAGATGAGGATGTCATAAGCTTTAATATGATACCAAACATGGAGTGCTTTGACTGGGATTTGTAAGAAAATATTTCACCAATTTTGAGAAATATATTTTTCCGTTCAGCTCAGTCAATTTGGTGCTTCTGCCTAGTTTTGTCTTTATCGCACCATAAGTCTGAGGCTTATTGCCCTGATTAATCAATAAATGTGACCCGTTTTCACAAGGCCCAGGGGGGCCAACTCTAACAAACATTAATGTTGGCTTTTATGCATGATGTATCATATATACACATTAATATTGGATCGTATAGAAAAGTACTATTTGAGCCCCCTTTTGTTCTGATTGGCCCCTCTGCCCATACTTTCCCTTGGGGGAGAGGTAAAAATTGGAAATTGTGTGGATTATATTCAGGCCCCTCTCCTCAATGATTGAGGGGGGGGGGGACCTGGGCCCCCCTGGGCCCCCCTGGGCCCCCCAGGGCCCCCCTTTTCCTACGCCACTGACTTCACACAAAGCATGGACCCACCTTTGCCATTGGAGAGTCCTTTATCTATAATATTGCTTTTATTGACACACATTAAGAACACCATAGCATCATTTATTTCATTCCAGAGCCCCTGATGCCACTCAAATTCGTTTTGTAGTTTGCTTGGAAATGCTGTTAACATTTTAGCGCACCCTATAAATGTTGTTTTAATTCGTTTGGAGAAACAAAGTTACTATGCTTAAGTATTAAAATGGCCGCTCTTAAGTATTAAGATGGCCGCTCTCCACACCCCTGTGAAGAAACTAATGCTCATCTCCATGGCCTTTTTCTCCACGATAATGTACCCAAAATAGCTATGAAACCAATATTTAAATGTATATTTTGATGACATTAAACAAGAACTACATAAAATAAATTCCAAGATCCACTCAAATCAGTCTGAACAACAGGTTTCTTTATGAGTGGTGCATCAGATCCCATCACACTCGGCTCTGCCTCGTGTGATGCGATCTGATGCACCACGAGTAGAGAAACCTGTCATTCAGATAGATTATTGTGAACCTCTGTCTATATAGGGCACTAGCAGGATGCAGCAATTCTACCTTGTGAGACCTTTAGCTGAAGCTGGTTCCTGTCATGTCCAAAATCGGAGCTTTAGGGGTCATAAACCTTTCAGTTATAGCCCTCTATTGTGGGTCCCTTGGTCATCTGTTCAGATTGGGGGAGTGGTTAGGACTCTGGCCTAACAATCAATGCGTCATGAGTTCAAATCCATGTCTAGGCTTTTTTGTTCACACATAATGTATTTTTGGTAGGTCAAAAATTGTGATAGTATACAATTCGGTTTTAAAGATCCTTTACACAAGATAAATATTTTTTTTTTTTAAGGTTTTTATTGGGTCTAATTATACATTCAAAATACGTAGTAAATATGAAATGTATTAATAACCAGCATATTGGCGCATTGCCTTCCCTCCGCTGGCACCCCTGATGAGAACATTATGTACAAATATGTCGTAAAAATATACAGCATGACGTGCATTTGGAAATTTAGTCATGAGTTGTATCTGTGATTATAACCAGTATCTTACATAGTAAACAGGAGTTATATAAGTGATGAGATGGGATGAAAGATGTATAATATAATCATATTTCTAGAATGAAAAAGCATTGTGTAATAAAAATCACTACATAAAACAATTAGGATAATCCTTTTTGATTGCGATTTTGAAGGAATTGACATTTTCTATAAGTGTATACGAGGGCTCCAAATTGTTCCAGGCAATAATTGCCTTGTAGTAAGCTTCAGAGTCAAGGGAGTGATAAGTCTCTTCCCATTATGCCTTCTTGTAGGCAAATTCCTTCTGTCAATTAGAGATTCCCTGTTTGATAATTGAAAAGCATAAAACAATAGATGGATGCCACGTCTATCCGTCAGCATCTTGCATTTTGTTAGTCTATGTAACTCAACAGTATTATACAGAGGATCTTTTTCTATCTTAACTTTATATATAATCCTTAGGCATTTATTTTGCATATACTGAAGTTCAAGGCTTTTACCTTTATTACCCCTATCCCAAATAAAATCTACGTAGTCAAAGGAGGGGAGTACCATGGCTTTGTAAATACAAGTCCCTGTTTCAACATCTGAGTAATGTCTGATTCTGGCCAGTTGGCTAATTTTGAATCTCGTATTGTTGGTCATGATACGTCTGTGGTCCACAAATTTCATTTGGGTATCCAGGTTCAGTCCCAGATAGGGGAAACAGTTGACTCTTTCCAAAGGTACATTATTTAGTGTTAAAACATGATTGGCATCTTTCTCCCCATTAAATAACATCTATTTTGTTTTATTTTCATTTATCGTGAGGCTGTTTTTGACACACCAATTAGAAATATTGACCAGGGCTTGGTCCATTTCGGCCTTACTTTTGCAAGTGATGACAGCGTCGTCAGCATATAAGGTGATATTAAAATTACCACATTTTCCCAAGGAATTTATATAAATGGAAAACAACACCGGGCCCATGACGGAGCCTTGTGGTACTCCATAGACCACGTCATTATACTCAGATAGGTGATTATTGGCTAATGTACATTGCCTACGTGAAGTCAGGTAACTCTCAAACCAGCGACAGGTATTTTCGTTAAGTCCTAAAGTGGATAATTTTTTAAGCATACTTAAGTGAGAAACTGTATCAAAAGCCTTCTTGTAATCTAGGTAGAGGCAGAAAGAAGACTTATTATTTATAGTGTTAATTAAAACATTTTCTATGTGTTCACAAATAGCCGTCTGGGTTGAGCGAGCCTTACGGTAGCCATGCTGAGTCGGGCATAACAGATTATTATTTTCCATGTATACCTGCAGTCTTAAACAAACAATTTTTTCTAGAATTTTTCCTGGTAGAGGGAGGAGACTAATGGGTCTTAAATCGCTAACATTTTTACTATTAGGTTTCTTCGGAAGGGGTATCACAGTAGCTGCTTTCCATATCTCGGGGAATGTTTGTGTCTCTAGACATCTATTGTACAGGCATAGCATAACATCAGGGATGGACATAAAAGCATCTTTAAGAACATGTGTTTTAATATGTTTGATAGAAGATGGTTTCTTTATCTTTATATTTTTAAAAAGCTTCATTAACTCTAAATAACTAACTGGCTCAAGCAGGTTGGTATCATTGATCGCTGTGCCATAAGGCTGGTTCTCTTCCTCTACACCAGGTGGCAGCATGGGCAGTGCGTCAGCTAGATTCTTACCTACATTCGCAAAGAACTCGTTAATGAATTGTGAACATTCAGCCCGTGGGATTAACTGACCAGTAACATTATTCCTAAGTTTAATGAGGGTAGACATTGTCTTTGTGGGCAGTAATTTCCTGATACCTTCCCAGAATTTGGCTGGATCGTCTTTCCTATATGCTAAAAGTACACCAACTTCAGTTTTCCTACTATTGTATATGAGTGATTCAACTTTGTTTCTGTGAAAATTTGCAATATTCCAACTATCTTCAGAGTTATTACGTCTAGCAACTCTATATAAATCGTCCCTATTTCTCATAGCATCTATAATGGGAGGGGTCAGCCATTCTGGGGTGTATTCAGGGATTACCAGTTTCCGTATAGGACACATAGCATCAAGGCATGCTTTTAAATTAGACATTATACGGATCCACATTTCATTGGGGTCATGTAAAGTGACAATATCATTCCAATTAATATGCAACAAACTATTTTTATACTGAAGAAAATCGTACCTTCTATAGGATCTGGCTCTTACACATTTCTTAATAATCTTGGTGCGTTCACATTTTAAAATCATGTAAATAGGCGTATGATCCGAGATGTGGAAATTAATTAGACCAGATTCAGAAACATTATGCACATTGGTGTATATGTGGTCAATCAGTGTGCCGGAGATTGGCCGTGTTGGTTCTTGTATAATCTGAAATAGCTCACAGTCAGTACAGAACTTTCCAACCTCAGCGTCTTCTACATGTTTATCATTGAGTAGGTCTACATTAAAATCACCAAACATAACAATTTTTCTATTCTTAGACACAGGCATTTTTAATTCAGTTAATTTCTTGTAAATAGCATTTTTGTCAACATCATCATCTGGTGGTCGATAACATACGTATACTTTATATTTAATGACCCCTACTTCCACATCTACACATAATATCTCATAATCCTTGGTATTAGATGAAGACCCCATGTCAGCGGTAGCCAGATAGGTGTCTCTCATATATGGGTAGTAACAACACAATAGGGGTGTTGCCAGTATTGATCACTAGGGGGCAGGGGGTGCTGGTGTGGAGGCCATGTTGGTGTGGTCATTGCTCTGTCCGGCACCCACCGAGGAACATGCCTGAAGCTCGCTCGTTGGAATTGTCATACTATGATATTATTTTTTTTTTGACATAGATCTATGGATATTACGGCGACAGGGAAGGTGTCCAAGAACTGTGCGACGTGTCTAGGTCGCCACCCAGCCCCTTTCGGCAAGAACTGTCAGTTTCAAGCCAAAAGCAAGGACACCATGTCGGAGGAGGGCCAAGCTACCGGCGGTCATGGGCCGGGGACAAGGTCACCCATGCCGACAAGGGAGGAGCATTTACAGAAGTTGATCACTAAGGAGGAGGAGACTAAATCTAAGCTGGAGGAGAAACGTCGAGTTTCACAGCTAGAACATCAGCTGGCCGCCTTACGGGTGACCAACAAGGACATTACGAGGGACATCGACGAGAGTGATACAGTGGCGGCGTCGTTGGGTGTCCACTCAGGCGCGTCGTCTTTCCGCGGTTCTAGGCATATATAACATTAATCCACCAGCTTTCTTGTTACGGTTCGGGTATCTGTCCAGTCTCAAATACTGATAACCTGGTATACATGTACATGTCTATGTCCCTTTTGTCAGGACCTAACCACGTCTCAACAATGCCTGTAAAATCAGAGCTACTAATTATCTTAAAAGCATTAACCCTTTTATCAAATACAGACCTCGCGTTAATACTAACAAAGGATAATCCTTTTGTTTCTTTTATATGATTAATCGTAACCATGATGGATTATCCACTGTATGTGGAGGGAGGGATGGGGTGATGCACGTGATGAGGTGATACCAAGTGTGAGATGAACGAATCTGATACTCCATGTGTGCGGTTTCAAGTATGAGACGGTTGGCTGTGCGCCCTACTACCGGTAAATCATTTACATGTAGTTGACATTCAACGTAAGGAGGGATACATTAAGTAGTGATTACTAGCATGACATTTTTATGAACATGAGAAAAGTTGTGTAAAAAAAGGGGGGGGGGACATGGATGATATAAAGTCAGTCAGTATGTAACAGTATAGTGTAATCTAAAATGGTTTTGAATCAGTTGTATTTGAATATTTCTCATGCCACCTGGTTGCATTGAGGGAGTGGTTAGGACACTGGCCAATCAATCCAGGGGTAATAAGTTCAAATCCATGCCAAGGCAACACATCTTTTTTTATAGTTGGTAAGAAAAAGTAATATTATTTACAAAGAAAACCCAATGCAACAATACAAAACCATTTTAGATCTTAGATTTTAGGTGTAAAGGATCTTTACAACCGAGTTGTATACTATCACAATTTTTGACCTACCAAAATACATCTTAAAATTGTGTGTGAACAAAATAGCCTTGACATGGATTTGAACCCATGATGCATGGATTGGTAGGCCAGAGTCCTTACCACTCCCCCAATCTGAACAGGTGACCTAAGGACCCACAATAGAGGCCTATACTTGAAAGGTTTATGACCCCTCAACACCAAATTTCGGTCATGACAGGAACCAGCTTCAGCTAATCAGCAGGCTTCTATAGTTATCAGAGGAAAGAGCACTGGTACCAGACAAGATGGCGCTGTACAGTTATCATCTAGCTAATGCGGAATACCACTATCCATAACTCAGAGAACGGTTTGTTCTACATTACTACCCATCAGAATGCTCCAAATGGTGCTGCCACCTTTGGGCAGAAGGTGACAGCAGGCTGTAACATTCTGAAGCAGTATCTTGGACAAAAGTTGTCTCTCACTGGTTCAATTACCTACACTCGAGTCTTTTATGGTGAGACAACTTTATGCAGCTCCTATAATAATATTTGGTACAAAATACAAAAAGACAGTATTGATTTCATTGAGATTTGTTGTTGGTAATTATTGTATCATATAGAACACATAGAAACAGCATGCCATGATCTACTTGGGGTCTACATTGAGGGTACAATAACATGAATGTACCACAAACAATTAAGCAGCATAGTTAGCACAGTGTCGGCATCCGACACCAACCTGAGGTTTACAATACAGCTTATCTAAGGCTACTTCTTGACATGTAGACTCTCGAATTTGCCTCCTGTGTCAATGATCCAATGTTATATATATTGACTGACATATTGATTCATGTCAACATACAGATTTATATGGCTTGATCAGACAACCTTAGTAACAGCATTTTACCTACACAGAGATTTACCAGAGAGATCAGTGTGATGCACGTTAACACAACTCATGCACAGCGTATTTAAGGTGGGTCGATCCTTTGGGTTAAGAGTTGCTAGATTTTCATCAGATCTTTGCCATAAGACCATAATAGTAAATACTCTCCAAAGAAGCTGAGAAAATATGGGGGTCCCCAGCTATTTTTTGAGATATTGAAGCTTAAATCCATGTGACATCTGATAGGATTATATAGTGTTTTTCCAAGTATCTACATAAAATCATATTGTAAAGTAGCTAAATTCCTATATAATTTTGTCAGAGCATAGGCCTTCATGTTTTCTTTCTTGGAAATGCATTTTGGACATATGGTCCCGGGCATGTTTTAAAGGTTTTGGGTGATTGAAAAAAAAAAGTCAAAAAGAAATGGAATAGACTGGGACACCTACCCATATAGATTATGGGTGCAACTTCCACCACAGACAGATTGGCGCAGTGGTTTGTTGCCTGTCTCACAACGCTATGGTCGAGAGTTCCAGCCTTGGTCAGACCCTGTCCTAGGATTTTGCAAACTTGCCCACTACTATGTGACAGTCTGGTGCCCTCTGGTGATAACTTGCTGAACTACCAAAGGGATCGAGCCACCTTAAAGTTTCCTCTAGTCATGTGGACTTTGTGATTGTTGTCTCAGTTGGATTGCTCAAGTCGCACTCTAGTATTTTAAGGAACATTGGACATGATAACCCTGGACAGTTTTAGGTGAGTTTGAAAATAATGTACCGCCTGTAATAAAGATATCAATATTCAAGCACACATTATATAATTTTTTTATAATAAAACAAGATCTTATACAATATAGATAGGGTAGGTCGCCCAATTCCCGGACACGCCCAATTCCCGGACACTTTTACTGCCGAAATAAATGGTTCCCCTGTCACCAAGAGTTGTTTTATTTCGATTTTGCACCTGTTACTGCTATTAGCATGTACTGCTGGTTCCCGTGGGATTTCGCTGGTTTTTGGTGTAGGTGCTGCCCTCTGTCAGGAATTCTTCAAACTTTGCAAGTGGTGACCCCTACAGTTGTGAGTATGCTTTACATAATATGAATGTACCGACCTACTGTGAAGCCCTCTATTTCTGTTACATTTCACTATAAATCAATAGGGCAAAGTTTGAAACAAAATAATAAAGTCTTAATTCATGAAATAATTAAAGATTCACACTTTTTACCGACTTTTACTGTCTAAAACGCCATGTTTAAAATAAGAAACTTACTTGCCCAATTCCCGGACACCCTTTTGAAGCCCTTGGTCCAATTCCCGGACAGTGTCCGGGAATTGGGCAATCAACTTCGCCATGGGTTCTCTCAGTTGTAGGCCTACATACCTGAAACCGGGACCTGAAACCAACATGCAGCATTGTGGTTTCGTGGCATGCAACTGTGGTTGGGACGAGGAGGGGGGCTAAGACAATTAGCAAGAATTCCCGGTGAATTTCCGCAGCACTTGAGCAATCGTGCATCAACCAGTTTTGCTGGTTTTCACGACGGCTCGTGGGTACCAGCAAACCCAAATCTTGCGCGGAACTGGGCCACAGGAACGCAGCTTCTCTAAACGCCGTCCCCACAGGTTCCCGCGCCAGAAAACTACACCCCCCACCCCGACCCTGATCCTTTTCCAGACTTGTTTATCATATAACCACGGGATAACTACACTGGGTGCTGTTTCTCCACATAATATGAGGGTCAAAAAGAATCCATATGGTATATATTTGGCCTAGGCTGTTTCTGCTCGTCAAATCTCATATCATGTTGACATCCCCATTCAAATGCTGAGATCCACATTTGTATGCGGGAAAAAAAATGTTTCCATTCAAGTTGGGCTAAATAAATCTGCATGTGTACCCAGATTAAGGGAGTCGGCCCTAGGCCTACCGATTTATGGATCACAGCTAGGGAGGGGGCCTAAATAATCCGACCCTTCAGCGGGGAGAGGGGGGGCGGGTAGGAAGAAAAGGTATGCCCCTTTTAATTTCAGTGTAAAACATCACGGGTTAGGCTCTTAGTAATCCTTAGTAGGCCTATAGTTCAAAATCTGTGCACTCCAAAGGGGGACTAGATTTAGCTTATATTGGGCATAGATATATACAACTAGTACACCTGTACACTAGTGGTGTCTTCTCTAAGTCAGTCTTAGGGCCCCAGACAGGTATAATCGACAAGCATCAGATGCCTCTCCTCAGGCCTATATGCACAGTGATCAGCGACAAAAACGATCTGCTTGGGTTTAGGGTGGGGACTGGGGTTGGTGTGTGGGAAACTGCGCAGGCATAAGATTACACCACCACAGACCCTGATATTTTTCCCACGCTCCTATAAGGGCAGCATAGTGCTTTAAAATAAATCGCTTTTTGAGTTATATAAGTAGGCCTAATTAGCCAACGGTACGTTAAAGCATCATAATGACCCTTTTCTCATTCAAGTAACAGATTGTAGCCCTGGGTGAGTAACTCGTCAATGGCGATGCTACAACAACCATGTAGGCTACAAATGTATTAGGCCAAAATGAAAAAAATGTTGGTTTCCGGTAACATGGTCTGGAAAGGTAGGCCCGGCCGGCCGATTTTTTTGATTTAAAAATAATAATTTTTTTTTGCTTTTCACATTTTTAGGCCTGATTTGTGAGTTTTTGCTCTAAAATCCTTAATAATTGTTTGCTTTACAAACCGTAAAAACTGGAAAATAGCTAAATTTCCCAGGAATAGGAAGAAATAGGGAGACCCGGCACTGTTTTGCTAGACCCGGTCAGGTGACCGGAAACCAACCTTTTTTTTAATTTGGCCCTATGCAGAATATATGAGGCTGGTGAAGGGGAAGCATGATCCACACACGCCTACAGTGCAGTGCATCATGTCCACATGATGATGATGGCGGGGGGGGGAGGGGGTCCCCTGTCGATTTTAAGAAAAATGGACCCTAGTCTATAAGACCCCCCCCCCCCCCATTTCACAGATTTCAAAGATTTTAAACCTCCGAACCCCTAATAATAGAGGATAAATGTAGATCTCAGGCTTAATATGCCAAAATGGTCCTTCAAGTAAAATCCGAGATCCATCGCATGTAGGCCTATCAATGTAATACAATTCTAAAAGTTATGTCTCATAATTCTTTATATCTCCTAAAAAAATGTCGACCCCGCTTAAGGTGGGTATGTACATGTATGTGTGTGTAAAAGATTATGGCCCCTCTTGAAAGGCCAGGAGGTACATTTAGTTCAGGGGGGAGGGGCTCAGAAATGTTCGGCAAGGTGGAGGAGGGAGGGAAATATTCAGCCATTGGGGGGGGGGGGGGGGCTATGTAGACCTTAAAGGCGCACTGAGCCCACGACGTCATTTGCGTACAAAGCTCGGCAGGGTTAGGTCCTCGGGTCAGTTCGCCTTTAAATAGCTAACTGGCAGTGGTGGCGATGGGACTCCCAGGCCTCAGTCTAATATGTGCTATGACCACTTTGGAAAAGAGGTCAGGTCTCCCTCCCAGATGAAAATCGCTGACTAGTTTTGGGATTGTATCATCATTAGGATAGCCCTAGACCCCCTGACCTCACTACATTGGATGTGCTAGGGGCTGTGAGTTTGGCCACCAAATTCAACAGGGCGACATGGGCATTTCTTAAAATCGACATATGACAGGACCAATGCTTAAAATCAACATGTGACATGAAGGAAATAATTAGCTGAATGACGATGGGGTGTACTCGGTATCTGGCACATGTATCCTCGGTATCTGGTATATGTACACAGCTGTACTCGGTATATGGACTAGATCCTTAAATAAATATCCTCTTCTCCTTCAGAGAAAAATATGAAAATTTTGCATACAAATATGGACGGCCACATTTGAATACGAACGCCCGCATATTGTGGACGAGCAGAAACAGCAAAATCCCTATAATAAAGACATCCATACTTTGTGAAGAAACGGGTCAGGCTCTTTTTTTTGCCTCTGGACAACTGTATATATTTTGTCCGCCCCAACATCAATATTCAGTTTCATTGTGGTTGAAGGTGAAAAGGACTGTTATCTGTCTCGACCCCCCCCCCCCCCTCAACCACCCATATTGCACCCTGGGAAGTAGCTTGCAAATGATGTATTCAAGCCCCATGCTGACCCTGCCGGTCTGCCTAATGCATGGATGTAGCCCTGGCAAGTAGGTACGTTACTGGTCAGCACTGTTTGGGTGCATCATGGCAAATGATGCCATAAACCAGGGCTGTATTACACAACATGCTGAACTGTACATTACACTTGAAGATAAAATAAACAATTCTTGTTCAACATACAATGTCTTGTCGTTATTCATTCCATCGCAGAAGTACTATGCCAACGTGGACAGAACATGACATGGTGTTGGCGGTGGAGGCGGTAAAGGGCGGAATGTCATACCGCCAAGCCCAGGAGGAATTTAAGGTACCCAAATCCTCCATAGCAGATCGGGTTACGTTGAAAGTACCCATAGTGGCGAAGCCGGGTCCAAAACCGACATTGGACAATGAGGAAGAGCAGGAGCTGATATCGTTTGCACAGAACCGTGCTGCCATGGGCACAGGATTCTCCAAAGCTACGTTTCTGCGCTATGCCGGCGACCTGGCAAAGAAGAAGGGGAAGGCGTTCCAGAAAGGTGTACCGAAGGATAAGTTCTGGAGGCTCCTGAACAAGCGTCATGCTGGGGAGCTGAGCTTGAGGAAGCCAGAAGCTACAGGGAGCCTGCGGTACAACGCCATGCAGGAGGAGGTCACCGCAGGCTTCTTCAGTGCTCTACACAAGGTGAGTTTGCCCCACTCAGCCTACTCTATTTTGATGGTTTACAAAAGTTTACAAAAGTGTTTCTGATTTTTGTCGTTTAGTTTATCCACAAAGACATCTGGTCATTAAAGCTACATACACATATAGTCATTAAAGTGACAATTTTCACAAAAAGTATCAAATTTGTTGGTTTAAAGCTCACACTTTGTTGACGTTGTATTGTTAGGTCCAGTCTATTGATATCTAAATCTAGGGTAGATTCACCCAAAGACGGACACACACCCTAAGTCAGACACCTTTAGGCCTCTTTTTTCATAACTTTGCATATAGTCTATGTATGTATATGAAGGCAAAGGTAAATTCAAGTACTCTGCTTAACAATAAAAGTGAAACCAATCAGCCACACATATTATGTATGTGTGTAATTATGCCTTAAAGTGGCCCTGTTTTGCATCAGGAGCTGGCAGGCAACCTGTAGATTATTATGGCACCACATTCCGGACACCATGGCTATCATGTTCTATTGTAAGGATTGCTGATGCATAGGCTGTTAATATATGCCCTAGGTAATAAGGCATATATATAGAGATAACTACCAGGAAAAATATATAGAGATAACTACCAGGAATAACTTTATAAGACCCTCTAAAGGAAGTACTCCAATTTCACCTAAAGTCGGACACCAATTTCTGATTGGTTTTCCTCATTCTATAGATAATGGGATGATCAACTTTATAACTTTAATATGATAGATATTGAATATTACCAATTGTATCTAGTGTTCTTCCATAAAAATATGAAAATGTACTGATCTATTATTTTGTAAAGTGAGAATATACACTTTTCTGGTATAAGTAAGGTTCAATATACTTAAACACATATTTTGTGTGGAAATATCTTATTATATCTTTTATGAATCTTGCACCCTGGGACTATTGATTCACTGCTGTCTGATTAATTAGGTGATCTACCTTTTATTTCCTTATAAAAACAGTGGAAAACTTAAGTGTCCGACTTCAGATGAAATTGGCTCTTCTGATTCCCCATTTTTGAGTGATAATATTTAGGTGAAAAATACTTTAGAACCGTTATATTATGCATAGGTCATGGATTTTGAACCCTCCCCTTTCCATTTGTATGACATAATCAATTGTAGGTGAAACATAGCCTTGCCTGTGCTCAATTAGAAAAGGGTGGCATTGGCAGTGACAACGAGCGTCCGAAAGTGGTTAATCTACCCTACCCCATTTTATACACTAAACGGATCATGTACAGCTAAGACATACAAGACTGTCAGATTGACACCTCATGGGTTACATGTAGCACTCGTCATGAGATGAAATAAAATGAGGAACAATGAAAATGCCCAATGTTTCGTTGGTTTAGCACTAGGTATCACACAGAAAACTAAATACCAACGCATAATATTATATAGTCAACAAGGGTTATGCTACATACAAAAACATATATACATATATTGGAGACTGAATATTGAATTAGTTTCATAGCATAAATTAGTCAATGGAGCTAGAGCTCTAAAAAACTGAAAATATGGTAAAGATTAACATTTCATATATATGACTAACATACACAAGGGTTTTTTAAGTCATACTAAAGAAGTCCAACACGACTTTTAAAGGTTCTCATCGGGGTAGGGAGGGCTGGGAACCCAGTGGAGTAGTTTCAGTAAGGTATACAGGGTCAATCTCCTGTTTGCAAAGAGTTTGTTTTCAGTTCATAGCAGGAGGTCAGTCAGAATTTCAGTTCTTGTTTTGTCTCATGCCCTACACCATGAAGACATTCACCAGGAACCACTCAGCAGGGTTGTCAACTTCCTTCATGACACTCCCAGAGTTGTACATGCTGCACGTCTTGTCTGCCTGGGTGTATCTGTACACAGAGCAGGCTGCATCACCTGCACACTGTATAGCACAGGAGATGGAGGAGGCGGTCTGTACAACCACCCTGCGGTCACCCACAGAGACAGTGCTGCTCTGGTCAACTCCTACGCAGTTAAACTGCCAGCCTGGAAATATAATTTAGTGTTGAATAATTCATGGTGAAAGATGATGTTTAACAATATTGGGTTGGAATGGTTTACTGACATTGCAAATAATGAAATAGTCATTCCAGTTATTCCGACCACAATTTATATAACAGCAAGTAACATGTTAACCCTTAAAGAATGGCATGTTGCTAAACAGGCCTGGACAGTCGGGGGAGAGGGGTAGGAGTCCACATTTAAATGTACCTTATTTAGGCTATATTTTGTCATTTAAATCATCATATCTCAAGAAATACAAGACTTTCATACTAGCCCATTCACATATACCTAGCCAATTAAATTGTCTACTTGTATGTAGGTGAATGTTTTTCCGCAAATGATGGTAAGGTATTAGCAAATCACATTTTCTGGTTGAACCTAAAATTACATGTATATCCACCCAAAACCAAGGGGAGAAACCCCTTCACTCACTTTTCTCCCGGCATGGGGTTAAAGGTAGGATTTCCCCAACCTGCTAAAAAATGGCATTTGTCATCATGATGTGCCAATGCAGTCTGGTAAGTAACTTGTCTGGGCTGCCTCATGCTGACCCTTCTCGTGTATAAATCCCAAAGGTTTGGCATGGAGACCAAATGCAGCACTGATGAGTAACTCCCTGGAGCTGCATTCATGCATCATGATGACAAAGGGCATGTTGCACTGCTTCAACATTCTGTGCTGCACAAATTATTTGTTGGGAACACATTGATTTTAGAGGCAGTGGATTCCACTCAGCTCCAGTTTTTAACCCTTTAACACTTTAAGTGGGCAAACTAAAGGGCTGACTGATGTTACAGAACACAAACATCTGGTAACGCTACAAACACTGCATGCTACCTGATGTACTGTAACTAGTGCCAAACCATGCATGATACATAGGCAGGTCTAAGCAATGACCAGGAAATGACCATGCAAAGACTCATTAAGCCGGGGCCATTTCTCTCCATGCCTCCCTCCACATTACCCCCCACCCCTCCCACCTCCCAAGGTGTGAATGCTCAAGCCAGGTTCATTTTTTGGGCTACCTTACCCCTCTGCTTGTTATGTATTCCGATTGACTACACCTCCCTCTGGGCCTTTCTGGTGTGTTAGTAAAGAATACACATACACATATAATTTAAAATTCAGTTTTCTCAGCTGCTATACTTCTGGTACCAAAGTTCTCCCGGGTTTAATAGATTATATTGTGGTTCAACTGATGGGGTGCTTTTTCTCTGTCACAAATTTGCCACACCAGTCACATTTGCATTCTTCTGAGAATAGAGAGCTACTCATTGGGAGATATTTTGAAATACTAATTGCTAATACATATAGTTCTCCTTCTATTTATGATGATTTCACACTTGAGAAGTGAAGGCAAATATCTGAAAAATCCACTACAAAAAAGCACTAACTATGATTTAAGAGCAGGGTCATTTTCCACAATGGCTTTATAAGCCAGGGAGAAAAATGACTCCAGGTTAAAAAGTCGCTGGCATAGTCATTTTAAGGAGTTGCCAGCACCTGATAGGAGCATGCCATATTCCGTACAAACACTGTTTGAACCATGCTGGAGTGCTCATTCTCAACAACAGGGGGGATGTGGGGGTAGGTCATATTGCAGGCTCTTGACTTTGAGTGAAGACTTGCTAGATCATATCATAGGGATTTTGACCTAGGCACATGTCATACTAAGCAGTTTCAACTTCAGGCACAGAATTGCAGAGGGATGAAGCACCAATGCCGTGATGTCATGCTGACAAAGGGCATGACACAGTACATAACAGTATAGTTACATACTTACCTCCTGATGGAAGCTGGATTTCACACAGAGCCCCTCTGGCGTGAGGGCAGCCAAAGTCCGCCCATGCATAGTCTATATGCCAGATCCCTACAATCAATGCTGTGCATGTCTCAGCTGTGCTACTGGGGTCACCAGGATTATAGTTTGTCCAAGAAAATGGTGTTCCATCAATCCATGTCTGATTCCTCTCGTCATAACCAATCCAGAAAGAACCCTTCACTCTTTAATATGAAACAAAAGGAAGCCCTGGATAATAAAGTCATCTGTCTAATGTAAATGAATATGGTCATGTTGTGTTTAGTGAAGTCATCTATCTAACATAGCTGTATGATTCTGTTATGTTTAGGAGAATGTTGATATCGTACAAGTGTAAAGTATTGTGATATTGAATTAATTAACATATGTCAAATGAGAGACTTTGATACAACTGTTGTTATTATGTTACTGCTAGCATTGACTCAACATTAAATCAACCTCAGTGTGTCAAAGGGAACTACCCTACTCATTACAACCTCAAGGTTTTCACAATTTCAATGAGCCTCTTTCTCCTATATCTGTCCTAACTGGTCCCCATAGGAGCCCTAAGTATGATAGCAAACACTTGGTTATCAAGGAAATGAAAAAAACAAAACAAGGAAAACTCAAGAACAATTCATATTTTTTTGCAGGAACACCACACTCTTTCTGAAATGTAATGAATACTGGATCTCAACTATCGCTTACCTTATATCATCAAAGAAATCCTTGAGAAACTCTGAGGTTTCTGAAGAAGCAATGGTTGCTAGGTTACCACCATCTGCTGCACAACTCTCCTGGGCGACTGCAAAGGAGGCATGTGAGCTCTCTACCCAATAACAGGCTTTCCTGTAGCGATTCATACCAGACTGGCAAATGTTAACTGGAATATAAAATAGAAAGTTCCATGATTATAGAATTTTTAGAATAGTTCTTTTGTAAAGATCTTTCCAAATACCTATAAAGATAGCCATTGTTCTACAGATCATAAATAGCGTGAAGAAAAATTGAATATTTCATGGTGCATATGAGATTTAGAATACTAACGAAAATATAGCTTAAAAAGCCAAGAAGTCTGATAACTTACCTGCTGAGGAGTGGACAACTGATCTAATAGAGACATGCACCAAGATGCACACCCAGACCAGACGTGGGCAATACATGATCTGAAATAGTTAACACCTTTGTAAACCATGTAGGAGTCTTCTGGTTTTGTGTCTTGAATCGGGTAACTGGCAGAAGACAGTACAAGGTCAGGAGCTTGACCCTTAAATATAATTTATAACGATATATGCTCTACCATGGACATTACTATCAGCCCTATTAGGATTTAATATCATCATGATATAAAAATGGGTAATAACATCTACACAAAAGCTAAGGGCACTGACATCAGCCCTAGATTTTCTACTATATTACTTATGTTGACAATGTTGAAAATGTTCCAACATCCAGAACTGGATGTTCCAGTCCTTTCATCTAGTACTAAGAGATGAATAACTAGGCCTTTGGGCAAATTGGTGTAACATGTAGCATATTTCATCTACCTATGTTACACCGGGGCTACAGTATACAAACATAGCCTGGCAATATATATAACAGGATAAATGAAAATTAGATCAAATCAATACCACAGATTAAATCTTCATCTCCAGCATACCCAGATTAACCTATTAAGCATCTCAGGTTGTACTTTGAGCACCCATCTGTGAAGGGTTTTGCAATAAGTATAGTACAGTGAAGGATGAAAACTTGCAGCAAGTTAAATTTAACTTACCTCTTATTTGAAGAATGGCACAAGTTGGCAGCTCCTCTGGTGTAAGCTATACTGCAGTGGTTGTCAATGTGAACAAGGCAACCTGCTGCATTGTATGTGACACTGAGCGCTATGTTGACACTCTCCTTATTCTTGGATACTATACTAACATCCTCTTTAAGTCAATAAGCAGATTGATTGCTTAGTGCTTTAATGCATCATGATGCAGCCCAAGTAACTCATCAAAGCTGCATACATGTATCATGCTGACCCTGCATGGTTGATACACTCTCAAAGCATTGGCATGATGCTTGAGTACTGCCCTAGTGAGTTGCTTGCTGGGGCTGCATTCATGCATTATTACAGCAAAGTGTATGATGTATTAAAGTGTGATAAAGCCCTTACAGGGTTAACACTGCTTTGTCCTGCTCAATATCCATTCTGGTATTGTAGTCCATTCTGGTATTGCATACAAAGGTCACCTGTTGGTCATTGTATGCAGCAAGGCTCATCTAAAGTTGTCTGAGTCTTGGTCTCCACATGCCCTTAATCATTTTCTGTGTACCTTATCATAGGCTGACACTGCTGTATGCTAGCAGATTGATCGCTTCTACTTGCCACCATGGATATGGCATCCCTTCACCACCCTCATGTTTACAGTAAGTCTACGTTTACTTTACAGCTTATTGAACATTTTCTTAGCACTCACCATCCCCACATATGCCATATTCATTGGAGACAGCAAGTAACATTTCAAGTGACATTTGCCTAGGCCCCACGTATCACATTTCATTTTACCGGTAGGGAGGCACTTTATTAACCATAGAATAAAGTAAAACATGGGAAGAACTGAACATGTAACAACAAGTAGTAATATATATGGCTCAAACTCCTGACTTTTTTTTAGGATAGAGGAAGGACAAATCAGAAAGTTCTTAATATGTTTAAACAAGTTTAGTATATTGAAAGGTATATATCTTGGCTCCTTGGAACACTTTTTGATACATTTCTAACCCTAGCGGTTCAGTTTTTATCGCCTCGTGAAGTTTATTGTCCTTTTTTCAGGTGACTCTGTGACGAAAAATCCATGATCATGAACATTATGTTTTAAATACATCACAGCAACTAATAATTTTGTTTACAAGCTGGGCCAAAATATATCTTGAAGCATACCAAGAATGGATATCCTCTGAGTAATAGTTTTTGAGATACAGCCCAATGAATTTTGAACATTTGTCAGAAATATGAACATTTCAACTACATACTCTCAACTTTACCCTAGTTTCCTCAAAATGGTCCCATTATTGGTTAAATTCACTCTACAGTGTCCTGATCATGTGTACTTTAAGAAGTATGAAGCATCATGATATCTGGTTAGACCAAATTTGCACAATATAGGCCTAAAGTACCCCTATAAACCTATTTTACGTCACGGAGTCACCCGGGTGACTCCGTGACGGAAATAATTTCTTGTACAGGTATAAATGAGCATAAAAATGGTGGATTTTTGCATTAGAACATTAGAGGGAGTGGGTAGGACACAGGAAAACCAGAGATAACTTAAAATATATTGGGTATTAAAAATTCTATGAAGGTTTAAATTTTCATCAGGGTGGCTGGTGACTCCGTGACGAATATTCCGGGTGACTCCGTGACGGAAAATATGTATCCCAATAGACATATGCTCCTGGAGGCAAGATTATTGGATATTTTTCAAAATTTCTTTTTTCCAGCAGAAGACACAAGAGTTACCTCACAATCTGGGATACAATAGAGACTGTGTGGATCTTCTTTATTTACTATATAGAGGTATCAACCTGAAATGACATTTGAATATTTTGCTGACAAAACACACTTAAATGACTGTGGAGAAAAAAATACAGAACATATCTAGTGAAATCCTCATGAATCAATCGACTATACCATAGACCTAATAGAAAATGATATTAGGAATAAGCTGTTACTGCCTCATTACACATGGGAGGTATGTAAAACATGTCATTTTTAGCGTTTTTGAGGTTTTTAGTTTTTTTGGGGCGTTTGGAGGGCCAGGAAACGGAAAATATTGGGCCAATACACAAAATATAGAGATTTCCTGAATTATTAGGATGTTTTTTCACATAAACCAAAAATTTGAATAAATTTGTGCAAAACTGGTTATTCTGTAGGGGTATAAGCCTGAAAAGGGCCAGAAATAGCCGAAACAACATAAGTGGGGAGTTTATGCCATATACATATATATATATATGTGAGCAGGCAAGCAGAAAGGATGGTCCCCGCGGGATAAGTTCCAATTTTAGCCACCAGGGGGCGCCACTATGGCCTAAAATGAAAGAATTAGGCTAAAAATTGCTCTTGGGTACTTTTTTCTGGAGAATTCAATAGGATTACATAAAACATTCGATTTTTGGCCAAAAGCTTCTTTATTTGGCAGGTAAAAGGAACGTTTTAAAGCCTAAATGGGTGTGCTTGTTGATATGTGTTGCCATGGAAACATGATTTTTATTCCAAATAGAGGAAATTAAGACATAAATTGATAAAATAATTTGTGAGGATTGCCATGGTCAAAACAGAACAAAATTATGATCACAAGATCGAATTTTATGACTCAAAGAATGAAAATATATCATAAATTTCTAATCATCATAAATAATGCTAATTAGATAGGGATATCTTGGAAAATATGAGACATAGAGCTTATTTGGATTTTGGAAGGGGTGATGCCCACACATATTCATGAAGCCATTTCTCAAAGACTAACAATAATATCTTCTGGTGTAATTTATCACTGGAATACAGTGGCCCAGGAGGGTCAAATCTTTTTGTAATTTTGAAATTTCAAATTCACTTCAACTTGAGTTGAAAGTGAAAACTCTAACTTCAACCATTTACTGTCACCTGTCAACTGTCAATTCAAGTAAATCAACTTGTGACTGCAAAGAGTTCTGCCACACAGTGTGTGACAAGTTTCATAGTGACAAGCATCTACTTGTCACCTACTTGTCACCTGCTTGTCACCTTCTTGTCACATGCTTGTCACCTGCTTGTGACCTGCTTGTCATCTTCTTGTCACATGCTTGTCACATGCTTGTCACATTCTTGTCACATGCTTGTCACATGCTTATCACATGCTTGTCACATACTTGTCACATACTTGTCACCAACTTGTCACATGCTTGTCACACACTTGTCACACACTTGTCACATGCTTGTCATCTTCTTGTCACATGCTTGTCACATGCTTGTCACATTCTTGTCACATGCTTGTCACATGCTTATCACATGCTTGTCACATACTTGTCACATACTTGTCACCAACTTGTCACATGCTTGTCACACACTTGTCACACACTTGTCACATGCTTGTCACCTACTTGTCACATGCTTGTTACATGCTTGTCACATGCTTGTCACATGCTTGTCACACACTTGTTACCTACTTGTCACATGCTTGTCACATGCTTGTCACATGCTTGTCACATGCTTGTCACATACTTGTCACATACTTGTCAAATACTTGTCACCAGCTTGTCACATGCTTGTCACATGTTTGTCACCGACTTGTCACATGCTTGTCATATCCTTGTCACACACTTGTCACATGCTTGTTACATGCTCGTCACACACTTGTCACATGCTTGTCACACACTTGTCACATGCTTTTCACATGCTTGTCACATACTTGTCACACACTTGTAATATACTAGTCATATGCTTGTCACATGCTTGTCACATGCTTGTCACCTGCTTGTCACCAACTTGTCACATGCTTGTCACAAACCTGTCACATACCTGTCACATGCCTGTCACATGTTTATCACACGTTTATCACATACTTGTCACATACTTGTCACACACTTTTCATATGCTTGTCACATTCTTGTCACCAACTTGTCACATGTTTGCCACACACTTGTCACATACCTGTCACATGCTTGTCACACTTGTCACCTACTTGTCACCTAATCAGTCACTTGCTTGTCATATGCTTGTCACACACTTATCAAATACTTGTCACATGCTGTCACATGTTTGTCACATGCTTGTCACACAATTACCACATACTTGGCACATACTTGTCACATACTTGCCACATGCTCTTATATACTTGTTACATATGTATGTATAATACTTGTCACACACTCATATACTATTTTTCGAATACTTGTCACATGATTGTCACACTTGTCACACACTTGCCACACAATGTCACAAATTTGTCACAAACTTGTCACACATTTGTATGAAACATGTCACATACTGTGTGGCAGAACCTTTTGCAGAACCCTTGGCAACATACCATAGGACACATGGAGTGACCTACAGTGCTAAAAGATACCTGTCACAAACTATTGTTCCTGAATTGACAGTTGACAGTTGACAGTAAGTGACTGAAGTTGGAGTTTTCACTTTCAACTTTGACATTTGCATTGTTTTTGGTTTCATGAAGTGTTGAAAGATAGCAGTCACAAGTTGATTTACTTGAATTGACAGTTGACAGGTGACAGTAAATGGTTGAAGTTAAAGTTTTCACTTTCAACTCAAGTTGATTTTTTGCAAGTTGAAGTGAATTTGAAATTTCAAAATTACAAAAAGATTTGACCCTCCTGGGCCACTGTACTGGAAAGCTTATGACGTCAATTTCAAAGTTGGCTTTTTCCTCGGAGTACCCTTTTCCCTTGCCTGTACACATATATATATATATATATATATATATATATATATATATATATATATATATATATATAAATATATATATATATATATATATATATACATATAAATAATAATAATAAAAAAAAACACAGAGAAGTTAACCCTTTGGGGGGTGAGTAGCATCTGACGATACGCGGTGAGTTTAGGGTAGAGACCAGGATCCCCCAAGTGTTGATGTGAGGAACCATAGTTCTAAGGTCTGTCACCAATAATCTAAAACCATGTTCCCAAGGCGGTACACATGCTACCCTAATCAGTGTACACATGCAATTCTTGATGCATAGCAATTTATACGAACACTGACTGATCGATTTTACATACAACATTATCTTATATGTGGCAGGTTCCAAAAGGTATAATAGTCTTGGTGCAGCCGATGTATAGATATTTTAATTGATGCATGAAATCACTTGCGGGGGGGGGAGTAATATGAAATTAGGGTGCACTGAACTGAGATATTCGAAGGTTCTGTTTAGTTCAAGTTGGCTACGATAAGCCATAAATATTCCAAAATAAGCCTTTTCGCAAATTAAAAAATGCATAAAACCACTTTGAAATGCAAGTTAAAAGTAGGGTATACTAAACTGAGTTATCGTGGATTTTTAGAAAAATCCAAGATTGCCACCATTAGTCAGAACTATGCTTAATTTGTTTTTTGCTCAAATGAAATAGGCAGTTCCTCACATGGAATATATGAAACCACTTTTGGATGCAATGGGAAAATAGGTTGCGTTAAATTAATAAAAGGAGCATTTATATACTAACATAAACTATTTATTTACGCATATAAAATTGAGATTTAATTAAGGAATATAACTAACAAAATCATATTCAATTGTAATAAGTTTTAAATGTAGGTTTAAGGGAAGGTTTTGTTAAATATAACACTCAGACTACCGTTCAATTTTAGCGTAACTTTTACATATTTATAATATCATAACATAGCAAAAGTAACTCCGAAGTATTTATAGAAACTTTAGATATGATACCCTTTATAGTTTTAGGCAAGTTTGAAAACAATATATCACTCATGATAATTACCGTATTCGATGTAATAAGCACACAGTGTGCTTAAAAATGATTATGAACACCTTTTGTTAACAAGTTAAGAGGTCAATTGGGGTCAAAATAAAAATCGGCCAAAAATCGGCGATGTGCGCTTATATTGGGGGTGTGCGCTTATTACGTGGAATACGGTATATCAATATTAAACTCACACACATTAAAGTTGATGCTGTATTATCAGGTCCAGTCTATTCACATCTAAATTTACCTAATGTTGTACACTAACAAGGTCATATACATGAACCACATACAAGACTCATGGTTTACAATCGAGTGGGGGGGGGGGGGGGGGGGGTTGGCGCAGGCACACAGACCAGAATGAGTGTCGGGCAAGGTGTCATGGTGGCATTTGGACCTGTCTGGGGACGATGCAGGTTAATAAATTGCCTTTTTCTAGATCTCCTTTAATATGTGACAAATGCATCTAAAAAGAAATACAGGATCAGTTTAAGGTGTGTATAAGGCCACTCAAAAAAAAGATTGTTTCTCATCACCACGTGCATCATAAAATCATGATTTGGGGAAAACTTTTTTTTTTTTTTTTTTACATTTTTGATGAAAAATATGCTAAAATTGCCAAAATATTGGCAAATTTGGTTTCAAATGAAAGCTTATGCTGTCAGCAATGCAATCAGCTAGGTGTAACTTGCATTGTTACAACTTTTGCTGATCAATAAACTCCGAATTCCCAAAATGTGAAAATTGTTCGCGAAATGTCCAAATTTCCCTATGTAAATTGCGTTGAGTAAAAAAAATAAAAAATTAAATAAAAAACGCCCTCGTCATATTTTTCATTACTTGGTGATGAGAAACAATTTTTTTTTTGAGTGGCCTAACTTATAAAGGGTTTCAACGAAATACTGGGACTTTTGATGTCAATCTGTTGGGCAAATACACAACTTAAACAAATCCTGTATACATCTCTCTCATCACCCACACACGTCAAATGCATCCTACCGAAATCCAGAGTCACTGACTGCAAACCCCCAACTCTCCAAGCCTCTCCATACCCTGACCTACCCTATCTATACACTGACATCCCCTGTCCATACCCTGGTGTCCCCTGTCCATATCACTTCTCCAACCCATAGCCTGACCTCCTCTGTCCATCCCCTGTCCTCCCCAGTCCATACCCCAACCTCTCCAGTCCATACCCTTACCATGTCCTGTCCATACCCCAACCTTCCCTGTCAATACTCTGACCTGCCCTGTCCATACCCTTACCTCCCCAGTTCATACCTCGCCCTACCCTCACGAATACCCGACCTCCCTGCCCATACAGTTCTAAAGGTAGCTTGTGGCCATGTGCAAGTGCATATTTGGTTAAGGTAGGTGGGCTTTCACATGTTAAAGCAAATATATCTACTGTACATATTAAGGGTCATGGTCTGTCTTTAGACTTCTCTGTGGTAAATATTATACACCCTTTTAGGACTAGTCTTAAAGATGGTATATCAGCTAATACACTTCCCAAACTTTTTCCTTAAAAGGGATGCCATGGGTTCCATTATCATTTTAGCTGATAACCATTACCCAATATTCGCAAGATATTTGTCTATAAATACATGAGTTTAGATTGTTAATAATATAGCCTATTAACCTCACTGACTCAGTCACTCCCCCAGGTGGGTACAGGTAAACTAGCCTAGTAGAGAATGCACTGAGCCATGCAGTACCACAACATAGGGAATTTTCGTGTCGACCTACAGTAAAAATGATTGCACTAAATATGCTTATTTGATAGATTTAGATATCCCATCCTTTTAAAAGTAAGGGAGAACTTATAGCATTGGATATACAATAGTATTATGGCATCAATAGAAAATTGACGAATTTTAGGTGACAACCCATCTTTAAAACCTGTCTTAGAGTTTCCTGTATTTTGGGGGGATGGTAAATGTAATGCCTTTACACTTGACCTGTCACATTTCAGATTATACATGTACTGCCTTCATAGAGAGCAGAAATGGTAGTTTCAAAGACAAGGGCCATGTTGTATTGAAATGATTATTCAATGAATGTAAATAAAAGTCACAACTGCCAACAACTAAATGGGCGCCAGCGATATTCGCATGAGCTCCTTGTGTGAATAATGTCCACTATTCGCAGGAGGAATGGCAAGAGAGGCGACATGACGAGAGATGCGACATACACGAGGATATGATGAGAGAGGCGACATGGTGAGAAAGGCGACATGCATGAGGAAATAAACCACTTTTCTTATGCTTATCAGCAAGATACTTGGTGGTATAGTGGTGGGCGTCTTCATCTCTCATGTCAGAGGCCAGGGTTCCATTCCAAGAAGGAATTTATTTTATGACCCAAGTATAAACATGACGATGAGATAGGCGATGCGACAATGAGATAGGCGACCTGACGATGATATAAGCGATGGGACGGCAAGATAGTCAATGGGATGGCGAGAGAGGTGACGTTTGGGGTTAAAAGTTCAATCAGGTAACACCAGGTTAACGCCCATAGACTCAGTACTGACTGAAACCCCAATAGTAACTCCCTCTTCTGGGTACAATTTTTGACTCAGGGATCATTTATTATTTTAAACAGATGTTTCGTAACCTGTACATTTCCTATATGTGTTGTTATGTATTGCAGAGTGGCTCCTACGGGTAGAAGAACCCATAGACTTTGATGGCGCTAGTCTTGTCCTGGCCAGTTTGCCCTGACTGCAGGGGCAAATCTGGTTACCCACTTACTTGGTCAGCAGAGGGAGCTGAGAAAACCCCCACCCCACCTTGTGGTGACAGGACCAGACACTGGAGGAGGGATACTTACCCCAGAGATTTTCAGGCCTGTGGTAAAAGATTGACACCACCCCCTGTGGTGGAGTAAGCTGCATTTGATTAACTTTGTGCCCCCTAAGGGTCGTTTTTGTTTATGTTACCAGTCAACACCCACACCCATTAACCCCCTCCTGCACCCCTCCTCTTGTCATGGATTTAGCTTCAGCAGTTGTAGAGACACTTATATCTATCATGATCTCAATCATTTTTGACATAAGATATTGTTCCAATATCAGAGGCCTATGTACTTTCACTATTTTTACTAGACATGGGAAATTTCTAGGCCAGGGGCATATTATTTCTATATGGTTATTGACATATTGTCTCTGCCCCCATGTTAAACCTATGGGGCCCAGGGGCAGGGTTAGGGGTTAGCCCCTGTAACCAGCTGCTCTACAGGGGTGCCCCCATGTGGAACGTGGCTGATGAAACAAGTGTTTACACTGCTATGTATAAAGAAACTGACCCTAAATACCCTGCACAATATATTAAAAGTTATGCCTACACATTTTGGCAGATCATACTCTGTATGGGAAGATCAAGTCAGTATGTCTTTCAGACTGTACCCAAACATCTCTGCATCCTGATAATAACGGTTGTATAGAGCATGCCTCTCAGCTGCCGTGAGACTAGACAGATAAGACACGGCTTTACCTAGTGTAGCATTAGCGCCATGTCCTCTGCCAAACGAAGGGTAAGATACATGGTCTTCTGATACATGGAACATTTCTTTCATGATATGATGGAAATCCTCGCTGAATGTTTCCAGTTTCCCGATAAAGTCATAGTGCACATGACAAGGCAAGCATCTGTCTGTGTACGGGAGCCAATGGGGATCAGAACGCATCAATCTACTGTTGGTGATAATTGAAACAAACTCTCTGAACTGTAGAGTTTTCTGTTGTAATGTTTTATCCTTTCTTCTTATTTTTCTCAGCTCCATATTGACCGTTGCCTTGCGGTGAATGGGGGCAGAGGGTGACTGTAGATTATGGCCCTCATATTTCTCTTTAAAGGCAGATGTGATTCGTAGCATTGGATGGCGTACAAATATAAACTTGCTATAATTCTCTAGACGATATTGTCTCTCTGTTGTATTATAAGTTGAAAGATAGTTGAGTCCATATCTGAAAATATGTATTAACAAGGAAATGTTTGCAGAAATGGGCAGCACATGTTTAAAATGAAGCAAGAAACCATGGTTTCAAACCCACATTGTAAATAGTTAGTTCAGGTACACAGTAGAATCTACTGTAGATCTACAGTAGAATCTATTGTGTGATGGATTCACAGCAGTTCTACTGTGAATCCATTATACAATAGATTCTAATATTCTAATATACTGTAGATTTAAAGTAGATTCTACTGTTTATTACCTACAATAAACTCAACAGCTACAGCAGAATCTACTGTATATCTACAAGAATGGCCACCAACTCTTTACAGTGCACCAACAACGTTTACAGGAATTAGGAAATATAGGAGATGTTCAAGATAATATAACACAACTGTGACACATTGCACGGTGAGGCTTGTTCAAGCCATCTAGAACCTAATTAAAGGGGTATTCTCACCACTCACGCTTAACTACATAGTAGACTAGAACAGTACTAGAATTGGGAATGGGATTCGCTCAGTGAGAATGCCACTTTAACACGTTGCAGGCTCAGTCTCACCAAATTGATACAGGTTGAAACTCCATGACCGGCTGACCTCTGTGACTAGGTAGGCTGGTTTAGTCTCAAGATTTTTCCAGATGGTCTACAAGTTAAGGTTTATTACTTTCTGAAACCTGGTGAAATTATTTCATAACATTTGTATGTACATTTATTACATATATATATATCGTTTTTAGTTCCCTCAGTCATAGAGATCATCCAGTCATAGAGTTTAGCTAATCACAGAGGTCAGCCAGTCCTAGAGGTCAGCCAGTCATAGAGGCAAGCTGGTCATAGAGGTCAGGAAGTCATAGAGGTAAGGCGGTCATAGAGGTCAGCCAGCCATAGAGGTCAGCCAGTCATAGAGGTCAGTCAGTCATAGAGGTCAGCCAGTCATAGAGGTCAGCCAGTCATAGAGGTCAGCTGGTCAGTCAGTCAGTCACAGCCCTGTGATGTCATTAAAATGGTGCTTTGTTTACGCCTGTATGCCATAGAAAAAGTCCAGCTCCTCTTATCAAAATTTTGATAATTTACATTATAAAGAGTAAAACAAAAACACAAAGGAACTTGCACTTCAGTTTGCTAATCAGTGAAGAGACTAAAACCTTTGAACCTTTGTCCATTTACCGTATTCGCCATAAGCACCCTCCCCCTAATAAGCCTTCCCCCCACTTGACACAAATTTTATCTGTGTTCCTCTGATTTTTGTCACACTTCACACCTGTTTAGGTGTTAAGGCCAAGCTAAGTGTGTAGTTATAAGGGTGTGTAGAAGCATTGCAGAGGCCACTCAGGTGTGTCAGTAGTTTGTAAACGGCACTTAAATGGGGGGCACTTATTACAATGAATTTGTTTCACTTATAATAATTGTTTAATGACTTATTACGGACGAATACGGTGTTCAAGACCAGTGCTTACTGGATGACCTACTTTAGTATAGTTCCTGCAGAACTGCTGCAGCACCTGCTGCCGACTCGCCGCTGACTCTGGCATGGTCTGCCGACTTGCCGCTGACTTCGGCATGATCTGCCGACTCGCTGCTGGCTGTGGCATGGTCTGCTGACTTGCCGCTGGCTGCGGCACAGGCTGCGGACTGGCTGCTGACTCTGACGGTGCTGGGATAAACTTGGTCTGAGAGGAATATCTCCGCCTTGTGCAAAGACCTGGAATGAGTGAGTTTTATAAACATGAAATTAATATAGGGTTCCATAATTTCCATCAATGTATCAAAACTATGTGGCTTCCTCAACCGCGGCACTTTACTCTGTGAATTCTCGGCTAATGACTGACTGTTTATGATATGTATAGTTTCAACCCCCTTCACCTAACACCATAGCATTCAACTTGCCATCCAGCCTATCCCCAATACCACCTATATTTATTTACAGGTTTTCAAGAGCCACTCCACTGTACCTCAGCCCTCACCCTATTCAGATCTCTACCCATGATGCATAGAGGGAATTGTCAGTGACAACAAACCTTGTAATGTTCACATGGCAGTGTGATATCCCAGGTAACATATGTACATTGGGCTATGATTGGGCCAATATACCACTAAAAATTGGACCAATGAAAGCATTTTGATATTGGCCCACAGCTGGTTTGACCGCTGGCCCAGTAATGGTTGGATAAAGGGATATTGATTATATGTTGGCCCAATGTTGGGTCAACGTCACAAACTT
Source organism: Harmothoe impar (assembly GCA_947462335.1). NCBI lineage: Eukaryota > Metazoa > Annelida > Polychaeta > Phyllodocida > Polynoidae > Harmothoe > Harmothoe impar. Next base: position 59,695,321 of record OX381721.1, on the reverse strand, counting down.
TTTACATTATTCCAAGGTTAGAAATCAAACATCAGATCAACCTTGTAATACATATATGTTGTCCCAACATATATTTTTCAATATAGGACCACTGCAACAATCACTTATATTGAACAATACTATTTTTATGTGTATAATGGAATGTGCAAGCATAGTTAAGACATGACTGTCAAGTATCATCAGTTTAGAAAAGCCATTTGTGTCTTTTTAATCCATCTTGATCTCTATCCCAAAATGGTTAGAAATAATACAAACTTTATTACTATCATTTAGGACTTATATAACTCCATTGCCCACACATGAGGTGTCTTCAAGTTACTTTTGACAAATTCCCACGGTTGTCATGCAGTAAATGGCACTTTTAGATATCAAATCTCATCCATCAACACTGGGTCAGTATCAGCAATATCAAGCATGGACCAGCTCTGGGCCAACGGCCAACTCACTGATGGCCCACTATCAGAATTGCCAAGGATGCCCAGTAAACAAAAAACGTTATACACCATATTGTCACGTTATTTAACGTTTTATAACGTTTCCCCAAGGCTCCTCACTATGGCATAACGTTATACACAGATTTAGCACGTTATTTTGACGTAAAATAACGTTTTTTTGTTAGCTGGGTGGGCCATCATTGTAATTTGTATGTTGAACCAATGTATGCACAACCTACAATCGGCCATGGTTGGTACAACCATTGCTATGGAGCCGATCATTGCTGACATTGGTACAATATACCCTTGCTGCCTGGTGTGGTCGGATGCATATTTTTAAGGCGCACTGAACCCACAACGTCATTTGCGTACAAAACTCGGCAGGGTGAGGTCCTGGGTTCAGTGTGCCTTTAAAGGTGCTCAATAGAACAGGGGTAGAGCAATAGCCTCTCATGGAGATAGGGACAGCACAAAAAATAATTCAGCAGTTCAAAGACTTAAGTTCTCCTGATACATGTTCATCACATTAAAGGTATTCCAAATCATTTATATTTTTGTTTCTAACTTAGTTAGAAGCCGAGAAAAATTGGTTTGGAATGGTGTACGTGGGCAGTTCTGTGCACTATAGCTTAAAGTGGATCTGTTATCTTTAAGTATGCCTCCAAGGTACTAAACTACATTTGAATATAAGGTAAAGTGGAAGAAGAATAAGAGACCATGTGGGTAAAATGGGATACCCGGAGGAAGGTATAAGGCCCTGGAGGAGACATGCACAGTGGGAATGGGAAATACTGAGTATACTTAGAGGAATATTTAGAGATAGATGGACACTGATGTATAGTATAGCCCGCAATACCCACGGACACTAGCTTAAAAATGAATGTGTATTATCTTACATATGTATACTATAGTTGATACATAAATTTAATTATGAATGTTATTTTATCTCCACACATTGAGGCACTTTTGTGGAGGTAATCTGTATAGAGGCAAACAATCTACAGCCTCTTGAACACCTGTTGATTGGTCTAGACATGACTGTAATTACTAATTTGTACATTTCACCTCTTCCAATTAAGGCCCCAAGTAGCATAACAGTCACTTATAGCCTATCTTGATTGGGTTGAGAAATCTTCATGATTGGTTGACACAAAGACAATCAATAGAAAACTGACCCTTCTGTCTGTAACTCTCAGACAGCCCATGGCCCCATCTGAGAGTTACAGCCGTAACTACTGATGTAGGGATCAAGCAAGATATATGGTGGATAGGAAACACTCGATTGATGTTTATCCTGAATAAAGATTAGTAGAGTAACCCCCAGTACTCACCCAGACTACTGTACAGTGGTAGTGTTAGACACACAAGGCCGACCACCAACGGAAAGCTCTGCAAACACAAATAGCATCACCGTAGATAAGCTCCAATATCACTGAGGAACATTTCAGCACTCTCAGAGCAACTGGTATAAAACCAACTGATCCTGGTCAATTGAAGGGTGGTGATTTCAAAAATCATAAGTGAATTGCTGGGTTACTTCTCATTTCTGAGTTATTTGACATTTTAGATGCATAAAATGAGATACTAGTGAAAGGTTTGTCAGGAAGCTTAATTTTTCCATCATTAAATGCATGTATTCTGGGTAAAACATGTCTTCAACATTAGTAAAAAGTGGTATTTAGCCACTGAGAACCTATTCTTTGCCTAAGAAATAACACTTTTTAACTTAAGATTCTGTGATATCAGATAGCGGTTCAATAAAAACTTGACAGATGTCATCATATATAATGAATATTTTCTGGTGGGGTTTCCCTTGCATGCTAGATTATCATCATAACAATAGTGTGTGAACCTAAAATAAGAATAAAATATGCTTTGCCCTTTTTATAATTTGTAAGTAGGCTAATAAATAGAATATAAAATATTGGGTGAATCGGTACTTACACATAAGAAAACAAGAACTTTCAATGTTATCCCTAATTGATTTTTTTCAGGTACTGTTTTACTGTTCAAAATAAATTATCTAAAATAAATTAAATAAATATATACATTAGGTTTCCATGAATTTTGATGCATCATCCCCTTGGTTGGTATTATGCATGAGAGCAGCCCTGGGATCATGTTGACCCTGTGAGGTTCAGAGACTCCTGAAGGACTGGCATGAAGCACCAATTCAGCACTGCTGAATTACCTCAAGGGGCTGTATTGATGAAGCATGATGACAAATGTGATCTTTTAGCGACATGCAATCCTTAAAGGATTAACAATGATGTTGTGAAATAGATTTTCAAATCAAAGATGTAAATACCTTTATTATAGTCCGCTCCATCCTTTTGGATCTACAATATATTATAACAACTTGTTAGGATTAAGATCCCCCACCCCCATTACTTCACTATGAGCAGCTATATTATTCTTGTCAGCATATACCCTCAGTGACATCTGTAGTTATTCATCAACAATATGACTCCGAGTGTTTCCTTTTCGGAAGAACTTAAACTTTAACATCATCCACAAATAAAGAGCTAAGAATGCTTGAATAACCTGAGAATCAAGTGTCTGTCTCAAGATATGTGCCGGACTAAATCGTCCCTACTGACATGTTGAATTTCAAAACATTGACAGTTGTACATATTGTACAATTTGCTCCCTTTCCTGTTCCGACAGCCCTATACTATGGTGGCCCAAGAGGTTCATGTAAAATACATTTTTTCAAAGTGAATTTCTTTTTTTCAGAGTGAATTTTTTGAGATTTTTCTCAACAGGCAGCTATCACCTAGCATCCTATATAACAATGCTATAATATGTTGAGGCCAACGTTAAATGATACCTGTCATACATTTTTTCCGGGCCAAAGGCCCAATTTATTGGGAAAGGGCGACTTGACAGGGGCCAATGGGCAAGGATGCCTTTATCCCAAGGGCAGTAATCATGCCAATTACCTGGTGTCAATTTTCACACAGGACCCTATAAATTACCACATGTATTCATCCAATTGCTAAAGGATAGCTGTCACAAGTTGGTGGTTTTTTTTTCTGAAACAAAAAAAAACTTAGAAAAAGAGCTTTTTTGAAAAAAAAAAAAAAACTCTTCACTTTGGAAAAAAAACCACTCCACTTTGGGAAAAAAAACTTCACTTTGAAAAAAAACACTTCACTTTGAAAAATAGATTTCACTTTAAATTTCTTTTTTATGTGACCCTCCTGGGCCACCTTACTATACAACCTTAAATGGGGCGTGTCATACAAGATGTGAAATCAGCAACCAACATGTGTGACCCGGGTAATCCATCTGCTTCTATCAAGTATCATATTGGTTAAATATTGAGAGGACACTTGGCCTCATTTGTATGTATCGTATTTTGTAGCATCACTACATGAATAAGATACATTATAAAACTTAAAATAAACCGACCTCTTTGTGTCTGCTGTAGATGACAGAGTGCACCAGTGTTACCACTCTGTGTATGTGTATGTACTAGTCCAAGTGTATTGTAGCAGTCCAAGATGCATCAGCAACAGAAACAAGTCCCCAAGTGTATATTCAAGTCCAAGTGTAATATCATCTAAGAGTTCTTAAACTATTAGGAATAAAGGTTTTATAAGGTTGTCAAAACGGATGTTAGACTTAAGGAAGAATACAGAGCCTTCTTGCTCCTAACTGAGCAATTCAAGTGATTTCTATGTTAATTAATAGATTGTCTGCTCAGGATAATAAAATCTCTGCATTGAAATTGATTGAATTGAAGTGTATATACTATACCAGTCCAAGTGTAAATACCAATCCAAGTGTATATACAATTCCAAGTGTATATCCAAGTTCAAGTGTATATGCAATTCCAAGTGTATGTACCAGTGCAAGTGTATATACCAGTCCAAGTGTATATATATACCAGTCCAAGTGTTTATATACCAGTCCAAGTGTATATACAATTCCAAGTGTATATACCAGTCCAAGTGTATATACCAGTCCAAGTGCAAGCCTATAAACCAGTCCAAGTGTATATACCAGTCCAAGTGTATATACCAGTCCAAGTGCAAGCCTATAAACCAGTCCAAGTGTATATACCGGTCCAAGTGTATGTACCAGTCCAAGTTTCTCTGTTATCTATAAGATGTATGCTGGCTGTATGTATCAGCAACACGTCCCCTTGTGTGTGACGCGGGGTGACTCGGGTCACACAGGGACCTCCAGGCACTCTGTGTGTAGGTGTAGGTGTACAGCAAGCGGATCTATGGGAGTGATCATTTTTGATCAACAGGGGGGGTGGAGTTGGGGCAAAAGAATTTGTACCCCTTGACTGGGGGCGGTGTAAAAAATGTGGACCCCTCTTGGGGGGGGGGGGGGTAAAAGATATGTAACCTGTTTTGGGCCAAAAAGCCTGCGCCTTACTATGCTTCGGAGCCCCTCCAAGTAATAAACGTGTTTCTCATATTTATGCCATGAGAAATGTGATGGGAGCGTGTCTTTTTTTTCCTTTATTTTTTTTGGTACCAAAAGGCTGGAAAAATGTAGATCCTCGAAAAGGTAAATTCATAATTTAGTGATCAAGAAATTATTGATTAGCAACCATTATAAATATGCACATTTTCAGTAGCTCCTTGCAATCACAACACTGTAAGCCGTAATCCAAGACCTAACATGCCCATATTTCTTTTATCATGTTTTTCACTGAAAAAACAACAATTTTGGAAATGACTGCGGTGATGAGAAACTTATTTTTTTTGGAGTGACTAAACCCTTTAACCCTTTAAGAACGGCATTTCACTAACAGGCAACATTTGTTGTCATTATGCATCAATGCAGCCATGACAAGTAACTCACCAGCGCTGCATTGTTGCATCATGCCGACCCTTCAAGGTTGTCCCAACTCATTAAAGCTGATACATGATGCTTGAATGCAGCACTTGCGAGTTACTAATGCTCTGAGGAGAGATATTGTTACAAAGATTCAGGTCACTGAACATTACTGCTGTAAAACCTTTTGTATTTGCCTTACTCCAGTATAAACCTTACCCCAATTTTGGAGAATCCTATAAGCCTCCAAGGTGATGTGATAGAGCGATATTAGTACTGTTGTATTATTTAAAACCTCTTGTATAAGCCACACTCTACATAGGCATACTTGGTGTAAAGTTAAAGTTGACTCGTGTTAAAGCCACAATATATAAGGGCAGGTTTAGGGTACCTCTATGGTTGACCTGGCACACGCAGGCTACAGAGGGGTGGAGGTGGGGTGTTGGAGGAGGGGGTGGGGTGGTGGGGGGTTGTGCTGTAAACTTAGAAAGTGTTGTCTATCTTAACCCTTTAAGGGCTACATATTATTCCACTGTTGATGCCCTTACTTGGCATGATGCATGAATGCAGCCCTGGCAAGTAGCTCAGCAGGGCTTGCATCAGGCCCACCACTCGGGAGTGTATCAACCCGGTATAGTATCAGCAAAATGCGTGAATATAGCCCTGGCTACTAGCCAGGTCTACATTCATACATTGTCAAGACGCATGTCATAGCACATTAAAGCAGTATGCAGCCATTAACTATTCACGGACAGCATAATGTCTTAATGCATCATGTCCTTTCTTATCCTTATGCATGAATACAACCCTGGCTTCCAGTGTTCATTCATCATGCATTCATACATCATGCTGACCCTTCAGGGTTGATGCACTCGGGATGGGTTTGCACGATGCACAAGAGAGTTTCTTGCCGGGGCTGCATTGGTGCATCATGATGACAAATTTCACCTTTTAGCGATATGTCGTCCTTAAAGGGTTAAATGCTCACCTTCTGATACCAGCCCCTGCACTCCAGATCAAACCTAAAGTTCACCCTTGTTCCCTTAACCTTAAACCATCTGGCAAGCAAATGACCTCCTTTTGTAGAATAACACTGACATTTCAAGGTAAAAAATCCATAACGAAACCTTTTTGGCGAAAAGCTGACATTTCCTCTATTAGCCGCCTTTTCTATGATTGAAAGGAATAAGTGAATCACACTGAAACATTGTATGTTAAAGCCGCAGAAAATCTCACACCCACAGCAGGGCTTGCTGCATGGGGGCAGGGCTGTTGTCTTGGGAGCCTATTGTTCTTTGGTCGCACCGACACCCCTATCACAATGGGCGTCATGGTCATTGCAAAAATGACAACTGGTTTTGAATATTCTGGGAGTGAGGATGGATGTCCATGTTGGATGGAGAGTGCCGGGGCTCTACTGTAGACACGAGACACTTCTGACACCGGACTCCTCCATAACCGTTGGTGCACGTCACTTGATGGATGTGGCAGCCCTCAGGGTGTTAAGGTAGTGGTGGGAACAGGGGTGTCGTGTACCCCTCTTTATTACATGGCGGTATGGCCTTGTCTATGCTAAGGCCAAAAAAAAGGTTTGTTTCAGGTAACCCGACCGACCCTATCAAAGCAGGGCCGACCCTACGTTTTTTTATGCAATTTTGAAGAAATTTCTGTATTTTTGCCCTTTTTTGGTCAATTTTTGGATCTTCTGACCGGCCAGCTGGTTGAAAAAATCCGACCTACCAACCCTACATTTTCTGCCTATGTTACCTGAAACAAACCTTTTTTTTTTGGCTTAAGCCTATTGGAGCTCCGTACTCTATGCCCAAATGGAATATGGTATAGCCATACTCTATGGCCTCCAAATTTGTTGATTTTCTTCATTTAACAACTGTAGGGCCATGTAATAAACACAAAACCCCACTTATTAACATACATGTACATCATTCTTTGAAGCTGGGTCATATCACACTCAGCCTTCGGCATCGTGTGATATGACCCAGCTTCAACTCGTGAAGCATGATGTGCATGTATGTCAATTATGTGGAGTTTTGTCTATATACCACAACTACTAATGTGTTAAGGTAGTAGTGGGACAGGGGTATCGTGTACCCCCCTGTACCACACTTACTAATATGCCCTAGACATGAACAACCTTGGCCAATACCAAGTACCCCCCCCCCCTGCCCCTCCCCAAATAACTATTTGCTCCCTAAGCACCTGGGCCTCCATATTATAACGATACTGGCGTTGATTCTGGCAGAGACACCGTATAACATAAGACCAGGCATTATATGGACCTGAGCCATGTTAAAAGAAAACACCACCCTACTTTTATGATGGCTTCAATCTATGGTCTTTGTATTGAGTAACAATCATTTGTGACCTGTTTTAACGCAATTGGTCGGAAGTCACACTTTTAAGAGCCTAGATATAGGCATTTTGAATAGCATAGTGTGGAAAAAATATTATTTTTGAAAAAAGAGTTTTTGACATTTTTCTAACATATGAGTAGTTATCTTTTGGCAAACTTAGTTAACAAAATTCTGACCCTATTTTCCCCTAAATGATGGGATTTACAATTGTATTGTATAATATAGTTAATATTTAATTTAAATGTTAACTATCTCATCTTAATCAATTACTATACAGCTTATTGAACATTTTCCTAGAACTCACAATACCCACATATGCCTAATCAGTGTATACATGCAATTCTTGCTGCATATTGTTGTTGTTGCTTCGTGTTCTTTTTTATCCTGAGGAGATAAAAATCCATTATAGATTGTGTTTTTTGTGAGCCACAGCATTTGATATATAATGTTTTCCGTTAAGCAGGGAATTATCCACTAACCCAAATCGGGAATAGTACTAGAGAGAGTATTTAATTGGGGATGGTAATTGAGAGAGTATTTAAATTTAAATACTTAGGTCTCACCCTGGATCCAGAATTAAGATTTATAGAACACAGAAAATAAGTGTCACGTTATATCAGGGACAAAGTGATTCAACTGGCTAGGGTTAGACCCAATGTGGAAACTGTCTCACTATGTACACGAGAATGGTCCTGCCTTCGTTTGACTATGTAGACTATGTATGGGATAGACTTAACAAAGGGGAGAATAAAGCCATGCAACTACTACAAAACAAGTGTTTGAGGACTGTTTACCTGGTCAAACTGGAGCAGAACTCTGTATATACCACAGCTCAGTTGCATGCCATGAGCCACTGTCTTGAACTTGACATTAGAAGAGATATTCATTTAATTTTCTATGCTTTTACTCTCTTAAAGGATGATAGATATGTAGATAAGAGACCTATACCAACACGTAGACATGTAGGTAAAAGATTGCATGTACCACAGTCATTAAAACCAATAGTTATTAGAAGCTGTGTGTGTAGAGCAATTAAGGTGTGGAATAGGTCTAAAGCTAAACACACATTGATACCTTTAAAGTCTCAATAAAGAGAAACTATAATACTCGTTTCATGTTAGTAGCACAATATTAGATACACTCATCCACTTATATGTAACAGTTTTATATGACAACATCCCTCATCTCATCTCATCAATTTTATATGCCAGTAGTAAATATATGATAATACAAGTGAGGGCGCAAACAGATTCCATCTGTTTGCTAGCCCTCACTTGTTTGAGAAGATACTGGATTTACTATTTTGGAAGGGGCTGAGTTTGGAAACGCATTAGGCATTTGGAGGTGCGTTTGGGATTTATTTCAAAGCTGGTTAGGAAATTTGTTTACTTGATGACATAGAGGTTATAAATGACAACAAAGGAATTCCTTCTGTTATAATGGAAACTGATTTTTATTAATAATTAAGTTTTGGTCACATTGATCTGTGAGTCCATACCGGTACTGTGTAGTTTAAGTTGTGCTCAGATTTCAAAATTCCCCAACCCCCCCCACTGAAGTAAAAAATTGACCCATTTTCCTGGAAATATTTTTTTCTATAATTTCAAAGTCTATATTAGATTGTGTGCAAGTGTCATATTTGAGAAATAGGCCTAACCCCCCGAAATGGGCACTTTAGTTTTGGTCACATTGGTCTGTGAGTCCATACCGGTACTGTGTAGTTTAAGTTGTGCTCAGATTTCAAAATTCCCCAACCCCCCCCACTGAAGTAAAAAATTGACCCATTTTCCTGGAAATATTTTTTTCTATAATTTCAAGGTCTATATTAGATTGTGTGCAAGTGTCATATTTGAGAAATAGGCCTAACCCCCCGAAATGGGCACTTTAGTTTTGGTCACATTGGTCTGTGAGTCCATACCGGTACTGTATAGTTTAAGTTGTGCTCAGATTTCAAATGGTGAGTGAAGTTGATCTGTTGGGAGCCTTCTTGGCGTGTTGGGAGCCTTTTTGACGTGTTGGGAGCCTTCCTGACGTGTTGAGAGCCTTCCTGACGTATTGGGAGTCTTCCTGGCATGTTGGGAGCCTTCTTGGCGTGTTGGGAGCCTTCCTGACGTGTTGGGAGCCTTCCTGACGTATTGGGAGCCTTCCTGGCATGTTGGGAGCCTTCTTGGCGTGTTGGGAGCCTTCCTGACGTGTTGGGAGCCTTCCTGACGTATTGGGAGCCTTTGGTAAAAAAATGAATCAATCTATTTCAGTAATAATTCTGCGAAGAGAAGAAATTACATATAAAATGGCAAATTTTTTCGCCCCCCCCCCCCTGGGCCCTTTGAAAATGTTCAATTTTGAGGTACTTAGACACAATATTTGAGAAATTCTTTTTGCGGGGACCACCACAGATGTGTATAGTATAGAATGCAAACATGCACATAGCTCTGGAACTAAACATGATAGAGAGATAAATTGAACATTTCTGAACTCCTCTCGCCGAGACGCTTTGTTTAGCTATATCACAAAGACTCTAAGTCAAAGCGTTCTACTCACGGTTTCTGCAAGTCAACCCCAGAATCCACAATTTTCCCAATCCTGATGGGGGGGGGGGGCAAAAGTTTACTAATATGCACCTAGCTCTGGGACTGAACATGATAGAGAGATAAATTGAACATTTCTGAACTCCTCTTGCCGAGGCGCATCATTCGGAGACATATTTTAGTTTCGATTTTCACAATATTCTTCATTCCGCTATTTTAAGTTTTGAGGTACCTAGACATGATATTTGAGAATTTCCTTTTGCCAGGACTACCACAGATGTCCAAAGAATGAGAATCTCTGGGAGATATTGCATAATATGCAGTTGTTATTTAGTAAACATGAACTGAACTCGTTTGGTGTTAAGAGGGGCGCACACACATTTTTTTCAGCCCCCCCCCCCCACTGGCCCTTTGGAAATGTCCAATTTTGAGGTACCTAGACACAATATTTGAGAAATTCTTTTTGCGGGGACTACCACAGATCTGTATAAAATTTGGATCCCTTAGCTAAAATTTGGGGTTGAGGGATGGAGCCTAACTGGGATAAACGACATGAGCTGTGCTACTTACAATTTGGGTCCTAATCAGCATTCATGCAAAATGCTGACCCAAGGAGGAGTGGTTGGAGCCCCTAGATGTGTTGAAGAGCCCCTGATCAAGATTCTGAGTGCTGTGTCCACGTGGCCAAGGCTCCGGCTCCTGCGACTGCGTCGACTCCCGCTCCCATGGCTCCCGTTTGTGCGACTCCCGCTCGTACCGCTCACGTTCACTGGAAAATATAAGAATTTACATATAAAATGGCAGAAAAAGAACTTTCACTTTTGAAGAACCATGGCCTTTTATTTAAAGTCACTACCGGGTATTTACATGTAATAAACCACAGACAGCTCTATCAACCTTTCTGAGTGTTAAATACCGGGTATTTACATGTATTAAAGCACAGGGAACTCTAATAACCTTTCTGAGTGTTAAATACCGGGTATTTACATGTATTAAACGACAGACAGCTCCAGGGGGGGGGGGAACAAAAGATTACTAATATTCACCTAGCTCTGGAATTAAACATGATAGAGAGATAAATTGAACATTTCTGAACTCCTCTCGCCGAGACCCTTTGTTTAGCCCTATCACAAAGACTCTAAGTCAAAGCGTTCTACTCACGGTTTCTGCAAGTCAACCCCAGAATCCACAATTTTCCCAATCCTGATGGGGGGGGGGGCAAAAGTTTACTAATATGCACCTAGCTCTGGGACTGAACATGATAGAGAGATAAATTGAACATTTCTGAACTCCTCTTGCCGAGGCGCATCATTCGGAGACATATTTTAGTTTCGATTTTCACAATATTCTTCATTCCGCTCTTTTAAGTTTTGAGGTACCTAGACATGATATTTGAGAATTTCCTTTTGCCGGGACTACCACAGATGTCCAAAGAATGAGAATCTCTGGGAGATATTGCATAATATGCAGTTGTTATTTAGTAAACATGAACTGAACTCGTTTGGTGTTAAGAGGGGCACGCGCACATTTTTTTCAGCCCCCCCCCCACTGGCCCTTTGGAAATGTTCAATTTTGAGGTACCTAGACACAATATTTGAGAAATTCTTTTTGCGGGGACTACCACAGATCTGTATAAAATTTGGATCCCTTAGCTAAAATTTGGGGTTGAGGGATGGAGCCTAACTGGGATAAACGACATGAGCTGTGCTACTTACAATTTGGGTCCTAATCAGCATTCATGCAAAATGCTGACCCAAGGAGGAGTGGTTGGAGCCCCTAGATGTGTTGAAGAGCCCCTGATCAAGATTCTGAGTGCTGTGTCAACGTGGCCAAGGCTCCGGCTCCTGCGACTGCGTCGACTCCCGCTCCCATGGCTCCCGTTTGTGCGACTCCCGCTCGTACCGCTCACGTTCACTGGAAAATATAAGAATTTACATATAAAATGGCAGAAAAAGAACTTTCACTTTTGAAGAACCATGGCCTTTTATTTAAAGTCACTACCGGGTATTTACATGTATTAAACCACAGACAGCTCTATTAACCTTTCTGAGTGTTAAATACCGGGTATTTACATGTATTAAAGCACAGGGAACTGTAATAACCTTTCTGAGTGTTAAATACCGGGTATTTACATGTATTAAACCACTGACAGCTCCAGGGGGGGGGGGGGCAAAAGGTTACTAATATGCACCTAGCTCTGGAACTAAACATGATAGAGAGATAAATCGAACATTTCTGAACTCCTCTCACCGAGACGCATCATTTGGAGCCATATTTTAGTTTAGATTTTCACAATATTCTTCATTCTGCTCTTTTAAATTTTGAGGTACCTAGACATGATATTTGAGAATTTCCTTTTGCTGGGACTACCACAGATGTCCAAAGAATGAGAATTTCTGGGAAATATTGCATAATATGCAGTAGTTATTTAGTAAATATGAACTGAACTCGTTTGGTGTTAACTGGGGCGCGCGCAAATTTTTTCGCCCCCCCCCCCCATTCAGAATATTTGATAATTTTTCTTTCAATGGGATAGCGGAAACTTGGATATTTAACATGTCTTCTTTGCCACATATTAAGGGCAGATCCCAAAAATTGCTCTAACCCCCCCCCAAAATAGGGCTTGTCGTTGAGCAATTTTCTTAATGAATCGTATCATTAGAAAGGCCTAATACAGGGATCAGCCACGAGACCGTATATAGGATTTCAACAGGGTTGGGGTGGTGAATTGACCCAAACTCAGGGGGGCTGGGGGGGTCATAAAGATTTTTTTTTTTTAATGGGATATCGCAATCTGGGATATTAAACATGTCATCTTTGATATATATTAAGGGCAGATCCCAAAAATTTCTCTAACCCCCCCAAACAAAAAAAAATCGTTGAGCAAATTTTCAAGTTATTCTAGTAGTATTCATGTTTAAGGGTCGTGCCCGTATGTGAAAAGTGACTTCTACATGTTGCATTTGTTAATAAATCGTATCATTAGAAAGGCCTAAGACTTGGGAGTTCAGAAAAAAATATTTTGGGGCTCCCCCCCCCTTGTACAATTTTAAAGAGCAGTTTTCATGTTTGCATCGAGCCACTGTCACTCGGCGCCCATAGACTCCCTATGTTAAACACTACCGGGTATCGTCCCAACCCTGAAACCTGACGGGGGGGGGGAGCTCAATTTTTTTTTGCTTCAAGGGGGTGCCCTGCCCCAAACCAAATGTTTGTCAAAGACATAGACTACCTGTATCTATAGAACTAAACATGATAGAGAGCCAAATTTTACATTTCTGAAATCCTCTCGCCGAGACGCTTCGTTTGGCGCTATGCAAAAGAGTCTAAGTCGGGCGCTTGTCGATGGTCGAAATTCCCAGAAAGAAATATGCTGGTTTTTGGGTTAAAAATGGAGTTATATTGAAAGAAACATAGCGCATGGAAGAGAAAAGATCCTATATTTGGACGTACAATAGATGAATTAGGCCCTAGCCCCCCAGAAAATTTGGTTGAAGCGTTTTTCAACCGCGCTGTCATTTCCCAATTTCTATCATTTGATCATTGGCTCTGTTTTTTAGTCTTGGTAAGTTTAGAGCCCGGTCTTTGTCATTTTGCGGAATAACCCGGCTACTGAGCTGTCCGCAATTTCACCACCCAAATAGAGGAAGCCTAATCTATCAATGACAACAAAAATTGCAGACTTACCTTGTATATTTGAGCTGTAATCCATGAAATTAGCCAATTTGGTACCGAATCATCGTCCTTCGGCGTCCCACTGTCCGCCATGTTGGATTTTGATACCGGAGATTGCCGAAGCGCTCGATAAACAAATTATTTTTTTATCAAGACGGTAATACTGTCCGAAATGTCCGGAACTGCCTCTATATTACCTGTAGGAGTAATAATATTACCTACAAAGTCCGCAATTTGCTCTATTTCGGAAGATAAAATGTTCGTGCCGACCCCGAGCATTCCCGAGCGGTGCAATCTCGTGAAATCCCGTGAATCCGCGAGATGGGCATTTTGTTTACGTTGTCGCATGTCGTCGCGTATCGAACGATAGGAAAAGCCTTGATTATGGCTAAATACGATTAAAAATGGAAGTTACCGCTATACTAAATGGTAAGCTACCATCTTAAATGTGTTATGGGTACATTTTCGTGTCAAAATATCAAAATATCAAAAAAATTGCGACTTTTTGCGATTGTCGTAAAAAAATGCACAAATTTCAAGAATCCGACGAGTCAAGTTTCGGCGACTTAACTTGGCCGAAAATCAATCAATCCTCCTTAATTTGGCCATGTAAGTAGTAAATTATTGCGGATTATCAAAGAATAATATGTTTTCTTTACGTTGTCAGACAGGAGAAACAATGATAAGTCGTGGAAAATGGACTTCAAGCGAGACGAGTCAGTGAACTCGCTGACTCGCCTGTAAATTAGTGAAATTTCGAAGACGTTAATTATAGGAATCTGGATAATTAGCCCAGGAATCTGTAACTTTCTTTCTATATAGACCGGCATGACTGTGAGTTGTTCTACTTCAAGATCCCTATAAAAAGAGAAAGGGGGCTTGGAGGCAGAACGGCAATGCACTGAATCCATTGATCTACCCAATAAAACACTTTTAAAAATTAGGATGAGGAACTGGCCAGGTGTGATTGGTCAGCCCCTCTATCATTTGTTAATTTCTATTAAATATATTAGCAACTTTTTTTAAAAAGAACAATAATGAGCGTTAAGCCTGTATGAGGTAGTATGAATGTTCTTTGTCATTTGTTCTTAAGGTACTGACAGCCTCTTAGATGTTCAAAATATAAGTAACTTAATTAGGAAAGGAGAAAGATAAAGGATGAGGTATAGAAGAGAGTAAAAGAAAAAATAAGAAAGAAGGAGGGAAAAAAATTATTTGATGGCTGGGGGCCAATTCAGGGGCGCCAAGTCATCATATATATGCGCAAGAGCCTCGGCAGTTGTATTATAGAGCAGTGATTTGCTTTTATAAGATATAAAGCATAGTAATTAATACGAACACACTGACTAATCAATTCTATATACATACTTGGATACAACATGTCTTCTATGTGGCAGGTTCCAAAAGGTGCAATGGTCTTTGTGCAGCTGATGTATAGATATTTTAATCAATACATGAAATCAGTTTGGGGGGTAGTATGAAAATAGTGTAAAACACTGGGTAAATTATAACTAATTTATATATATATATATAGTTGAAGCGTATTGTCGATTGTATGTAGGGCCTACAAGTGGGATTCACTATTAAAAGTAGGGGTTTACATTCTCAGTGGGATATGAGTGGGGTATTGAGAATATATGGCTGAGTGAGCCCAGGAACCTGGTGACATCACTAGCTCAGTTTCAGAAATATGTGAATAAAGGCAGTGGATCTAAAATATTATATATATATTGGTCTCGATGAAGTAAATATGTGTAGAGGAGGACTGTTAGTTCACAACTCCCTCACCAGATGGAGGTACTTACTATGGACATGAGGCTTACTAGTATTCCTGGTTCCTTGGTATGGCAACTACTGGTACATAACTATAGGGTGTTATAGGTATGTAGTGTTGTACATGGTATCATGACAAGTAGTGTATCCCTGGGGATTCCTGCCTTATCTGCCACATAGGGACATAACGGTGGTACAGTACCAAACAGCAGGAGGTGCAGTTATCACCAACAGTGCCAAACAGATAAGAGCACAGACAGGAAGGATGGAGCAGGGCCGCCATGTAGTGACTGAGCTACTCATGGTGGTGAGCAGCTCAGGGTGGCTGTACTACTCATAGTTCTGCTACATGTACCGGTACTACAGTATCCTCCCCAGTACACGACCGGCGGTGGCTAAACAATCACGTTATCAGAATGGTAGGTCTATAGCGATGACTCGGGTTTCTCCGTATGGGGGGCCATGTTAGTTCTGTGCTCGCCAATTATCGTGAGACTTACGCAGTGACCAGACACTCACAACCCATAGCTTCTGGGCAACAAGCTACAGCACGAGAGCAGAGCCAAGGTCTCACGAGATTGCTGGTGTCAGTGTAAACATTGTACATGCGGGAACAAGTCTGCACCAGTTAGAGAGCTATACGTTTCAGACCTGTGTGATATCTAGTCCCATTTCTCACATTTTATATATATACATAATTGGGGGTTCCCATGTACTTTGATGTTAATTTAAGAAATGGCTTTATCGCCATATCGATTTGAAGAAATGACCAGGCCTAAAATTGTAGAAAAAAATATACATCTCGGGGTGAGGGAGGGGGGCTCTTGATTACTTTTTTGGACAGGCGTGTGCGGCTGGAACTTTGACAATCCTTACCCTTGTTAGGGCGATTTTAATGCCAAAACGTTACTCATGTAAGGGCATTTTTGGCTAAAGGTGCCTAGGTTTCAGTACAAAAGTGTTAAAGGACCATGCTTGGTTAGATATGCTGAAAATTTGCCCTGGTGCGAAGAATTTTGTTGAAAACTGCAATATCTTTGGTAAAAACTGCCAAATATTGCTGAATATTTTTCTTTAAAAAGTGGACCCTTGTTAGGAAAATTTTGTAGATAAAGTACCCTTCCCAGCCAAACACATGTGTATACAAAATACACTAAGTGCCCCCCCCCCCCAGGATTATACATCAGCGGATATGATGACGCCGTCAATTTGCATAACGTAGGTGATAACAGACAACATGGGGCTGAGATGTATATCAGCCTGGGATAGTCTGTATGTGTCTTGTCTTTAGAATATAGCTCTAGGGAGGACTGTGACTATACATTGGTAAAAATCGACACGGGGGTTCTTAAATTCGACACGCAGGACACGGCACCTTAAAAAATCGAAGAACACAATATTTTAGAGTAATTTGTATAAGATAAAGATTGATACGGCGACACAGCACCTTAATTCGCTAAAATTCGACACGGCAACACGGTCATAAGTCTGGGCACCCATGTATAGTCACAGGACTAGCTGACGGCGGGTCTGTGTGGTTGGCCTCATCCTCCGTCCTATTCTCCTGTTACAATGAGACCCATTCCCACTACCCACACACTTACCAGCGACTGCATACAAAGCTATAGCTACTCTATACAAATGTCTATCGCTTAGATCTTCAAACATTATAAGCTGTTTTTTCTGATGCCAGTTAAGGTTGCACCCGGTTCATCTTCTACAGTGAAACCTCGCTATAAAGAACTCTATTATAACAAACACTTGCTTATAACAAAAGAATTGCTTTGGAACCATTCCTATCATTTCTATGCAAATATACCTTGGCCACTACAAAATCTGGTTATAACCAACTCATTATGCTGATTTTAAGGTGTTTGTTGTTTACAATATTTGATGAGAAACAGCCATGAAAGGTCCAACTGCATCTTGCGTTTCAGGGGAGTGTGACTGCTGTCAGTAACGTGGCTGCAGGAGTCAGCTGTCTTCTGTGGGTGCTCGTCATTGTGTGGCAACACTGCAGGACGGGCATCAGCATCCAGACTGTAGCTGCAGTTTTTACAATCAGCTGCGTGGGAATTGGTAAGTAGCAACCATTGAAATAGTGTAGCCTGCACTACCCACGGCCGCAGCACACTGCTGTGGGTGTAGAAGTTAAGTAGTAGTTATAGGACGTGTACCATAGGCTCCTTCACTGTATACCCCTACAGATTGGTACTCGTCCTATAACTACTTTATGCCACTAGCTGTATACAGTATACAAGAGGTGTGAAATGCTTTGTTCTCCGTGCCCGCTGTGGTATAAGTGACTGAAAAGCTCTGGACATTTAGCTCAAAGGTTAGTTTGATTCACACTACCCTGCACTTGATATAAGGTTCTCTCTTCTGAAATTCTACAGGAGGGTTCTAATATATTTTCCCTGCCTTAGGCCACTCAAAAAAAAATTGTTTCTCATCACCAAGCAATGAAAAATATGACGAGGGCGTTTTTTATTTTATTTTATTTTATTTTTTACTCGGGCATAAATACATAGAATTGGACATTTCACAATCAATTTTCACATTGCAGTATTTCTGAATTTTTTGATCAGCAAAAGTTCTTATTTTGCAAGTTATTCCTAGCTGGGTGCATAACTGACAGCATAAGCTTTGATTTGATACCAAATTTGCCAATATTTTTCCGATTTTAACATATTTTTCATCAAAAATGTAAAAAAAAAATGTAAAAAAATTCCCCAAATCACGATTTGCATGATGCGCGCTCCGATGAGAAACAACTTTTTTTTTGAGAGGCCTTACTGTGTTTCTAGATTTCAAAGATTATTACTCGTTTCTGCACAATGTAGCAGTTTGATGAGGGTAGTCTGTGCAGACATGAACTCTTTACAGATTGGCCTAGACATGTACTGTAATTACCAATTTGTACATTTCACATCATCCAAGGGTCATAGATGTCCGGGGGCCTCTCAATAGCATAAGCAGCCGCGCATGGCCCGTCTTGATTGGATATAGAAATCAACATGATTGGCTAAGATAAGGACAATCAGTAGAAAATTGACACTTCTCTCTGTAACTCTCAGACAGCCCGGGGGTAGATGTCCAGGGGGTAGATGTCTGGGGGTAGATGTATGGTGGGTAGATGTCCAGGGGTAGATGTCCAGAGGGTAGATGTCCAGTGGGTAGATGTCCGGGGGTAGATGTCTGGGGTAGATGTCATGGGGGTAGATGTCCGGGTGTAGATGTCCAGAGGGTAGATGTCAAGGGGTTAGATGTCAAGGGGTAGATGTCACGGGGATAGATGTCAGGGGGTAGATGTCCAGAGTGTAGATGTCAAGGGGTTGATGTCCAGGGGTAGATGTCAAGGGGTTGATGTCCACGGGGTAGATGTCAAGGGGTAGATGTCAGGGGGATAGATGTCCAGGGGGTAGATGTCAAGGGGTAGATGTCAGGGGGATATATGTCCAGGGGTAGATGTCCAGAGGGTATAGTCCGTGGCACCAAGAAAGGGACTGTCAAACTATGTTTGCCCTTTTGCATTTCACGTCATGATCCACTACTTTGGCACTAATAATCGCATCATCTTCATGTAAAAAACGTTTTTTAGCCGAGACTCTGTAGTTTAAGGTAATGACAATGTCATGTTTCTCTGGAGAAATGTGGGCAATTGTGAGATTTGTAAATACCCTAGAAACATTTCTGAAATGTTGTGTTTTTGTTGACTTTGATTTGCATTAGCACCTATAGAAATTGAAATACACTGTCAGAGATGGGATTAGTCATCAAATAAATGAGGAAACATTTTCTTCTTCACAATGGTACCATTTAGAACATTCTGGTTAAAGAAATGCAAATGTGAGCCTCTCGACAAAGTGAGATTGAAATATTCAAAAATTGCTTAAAATCAGCAATTTGGGGAAGTTTTGATGATATTCCCTATACTTCTAGTGTGCAATAAAGAGTGTTTACCAATATTGTAATGAAACTGCACTTTACAATCAAGAGAATGAACAATTTCCCTGATTGTAAACATTTATTCTCATGTGTATGTGTTTAGCTCTTCATCGGGAAATATTTTGTGCCCATTTGAGTTGTTTCTACATGTTATTTCACAAAGAAAACAAGCCTGATTCAATAGTCCCTTTCTTGGTGCCACGGACTATAGATGTCAAGGGGTTGATGTCCAGGGGGTAGATAACAAGGGGTAGATGTCAGGGGGATAGATATCCAGGAGTAGTCAATGTCCAGGAGGTAGCCAGCTGTCCAGGGGGTATATGTCCGGGGGTACTTGTCCTAGAACCCAGCGTGTCTATATGAGGTATAAAGAAATGGTAAATTGTGTCTTTCTCTTTCAGCATGTGGCAACAGCTTCTGGCCAACAGTGCTCCTCTGCGTCCTCCTCACCCCTTACTCGGTAAGGTCCTTCAATCAGGGTATCAGGTTCCGGGCCAAAATGCAGTGGAAGGACAGTGTTAAACCAGTACTAAAACAGTTGAGTGTGGCAGTAGTGCTTCAGTGTTGAAACAGTGTCAGTAACAGTGCCAAATCAGCATCCACTGTCTGTCCACTGCCTAACATTACAGAACAGGGTAGTAGTGGTAGTCCAGTGATAGAGCAGTGTATGATCAGTGTGCAAGCAGTAGTGGATCAGTATGTCCGAAATATGTAAATGAGGTGGTAGTGCTTGATCAGTAGCCTACTGATTTAGCACTGCTGCAGCAGTGGCTATTCAGTAGGTGTTGTAGCCCATAGAAAACTGGGATTGTGGCAGTATTGGATCAGTACTACTGAGCAACCACTGTATTAGCAGTAGCTGACCAGTAGACTACTGATGAAGCACTGCTGTAGCAGTAGTACTGATGCTAAGGTGAGTAATCAGTGGATAGAGAAATGTACATACATGTACAATTCAAAAGGCCTTTCAAGATGTTGACCCAATAGAATGATTGAGGCTGTTAGTGTGAGAACAGTTTTGTGTGATTCACTTACCATAGTGAAATCCTAATTCTATTTCAAGTAGTCCACTGTGATCACAGGGTCTTGAATGTATTGTATGCCAATTCTTGTAAGATTGCGTAGCCTCCTTGTCAGAATATTTCTGTAAAATATGCTCCCTATGTGTTTCTCTGTTGGCCCCACTGGATTCTGGCGCATTCTGTGCAACTGTCAGATTTGAATGTGTCTAGTAACCCAAATAAAAGTAGGCCATAAGTACCAGTATGTCAGTATTGAATCAGTGACTACTGAATTACACTGACACTCGCCCTGGGGACTATGTCTATGACTATGAGCATATTTAGACCCTCCAGCCTGCACTCCTCTGCTTTATCAGGTGGGCTATCTGGGCAAACCTATGTAAAGGAATTTGTTAGAACAACTGGCGTGTTAACTCATCTTGCAATGGTTGACATGGCTACCATAGACATGTATAACTACAACCAACCATCCAGTAGTGTCCACCCACACCTCTAGTACACAAATATAGGAGTATTTGACAATATACCAAATTTACTCAGGGCACCCCTGACCACCTGAGTTGCATCACGTTCATGAGAATCAGTCTCATATTTTATCCAAGAAGAAGGTATGTCCAATTGCAAAACAGTTCCAGCATTTTGGTGATTTGAACTCACCAACTTCTGATCCAACTACACCATGGTGCCTTGCCATGGTATTTAAGCGAACCTCCTCTCATTATAATATTAATAATCCTGTATTGCTGTATCTCTTAATGTGTTCTATTATCCTTTGACACAAAAATCTCAAAAATAACAAAATACAGTTTAGAATTATAATAGTTAAAATATGGGGTTGGATAAAACTAGAACCCCAGACCCTTCAGCTATATCATCCTGTGTGCTATCACTTGGGCCACTGGCCCCACTGGGCAGCTTACAGCTTGATTGAGACCCATAATCACATCATTACAAATAGTATGGATAAGGGGCGGAGTATAAGTGAGAAAACCTCCTTGGAGCTGTAGAATATGGTTTATTTATTACAACTTCTTCGGTTGCGCTTCAGAGGTTATATACCATACTCTACAGCAGGGGATTTTCCATCACAATTTCATTTTGTCTTTTTTCATAGTTTATTGAAAGGGAAGAATTGAAAGTTGGCGTTAGCTAATATGTTTGCTTTCTTTCCATGATCCGTTTTCTGATTTCTTTAGAGGCTGTGTTTGAACTGCCTACGAGACAATGGAGGAGGTAGACGAAGACGGGTTTCCCGTATTGAAGACTTAAAAGCTGGTGACAGAGTGGCTTTCAGTTGGAGGCTGTATGAGCATCATGCCGTGGTCGTTAGCGTTCATCAACAGGAGAGCAAGTTCAATGTGGTCGGAGTGGGACTGTCGGCTCAAAGGAATATACTCAATGGTAAAACTATAATTAGTATGAAAACACATCAATTCCCCATGCTCTATTGCTCACTGTATGTTGTGGAGTATGCCCAGTGCCTACCTGCTTCAACGGTTGTCGATAATGCCGTGGGTGCCATCGGGCAGGTTGTCGAGTACAACCCATTGACACGGAACAGTAAGCATCGTGCACACCTAATGAAAACACAAGCTAACATACAGGAAGAGGAGCCTGTTAATCGTGATAAAACACTAGTGACAGACATTGAGGACTTAGTACCAGGGCACCAGGTTGCTTTTGAGAGGGGGTCACTTTACGAGCACCACGGTATTGTCATCAGCGTGCATCCCGATGAGGACATATTCAACGTCGTTCAGGTTCTGGGAAACCTAAGGAGGGATGAGCAAACTGGGAAAACCATGACAGATATTGAAAACAAATCTCATACATTCTCTCAGGAGAAGGAGGGTACAGTTTATGTGGTTGAGTATGAGGCTGATGAATGTCTGCCTGCCTCAGAGGTGATCTGCAACGCCTCCCAGTTAGACGGAGCATCAGTCGAGTACTCCCTGATAAAGAAGAATTGTGAGCATTATGCAAGTGCAATGAAGACAGGAATTGGCATCTCTAAACAGATCAAAGCTATATCTACAGCTACTGGCACTATTAAATCAGTGTCATTATTGTTAAGGGATGTATTCATTGACATTCCCTAGAATGAAAAATAGCCATGGAGTCGATGGTGAAAAGGTTATATTTTGTTTGCAAATTCGGGTCTTCTTTGAGCACGTTACTGGAAACCAACTTTTTTGGCAAAGGTACATAGCAGTTTCTTCTGTAGAATTAGAGTTTCATTGTACAACTAGAGTGGATTCTCTTGTCTATCTTCACCAGATCTACCCTTACCAATTAGAGTATAGACATGTCCATGGCTCAAGAAGGAGAGCCCAGGCTTGTGCTTGTTTGTCAACTCTCCCTTCTGAGTTAAAGTGGCATGATCACCGCGCGTATCCCACTCACAATTCTAGTACTGTTCTAGTCTACTATGTGGCTAAGTGCAAGTGGTGAGAATGCTTCTTTAAGGCTGGTGTCTCACCAGATCAAAATAGTTGATAGTCTTTGACCGGGTGACAACTTTGACTGGGTGACAACTTTGACCGGGTGACAACTTTGACCGGGTGACAACTCTGACTGGGTGACGTCTTTGACCAGGTGACATCTTTGACCAGGTGACGTCCTTGACCAGCAAGGTACATAACAGCTGAAATTGGGGCTATGTACACAGGAATGCCGGGAAATGGTTTTGGATATACTACACATTTCAAAGTGTTTCTGTGTACATATCCCCTATTCCAGCCATTTTGAAGCTTGTAGGTCAACGAATTAGCTAACAGTACTATCTTTATGACTCGAGACCTTAAACTTTGCTATTAATACCTAGTGTGTAACATATTGTAAGATATCATCAAACAGTTCCAAATATTGATCTTTTATTAAGAGTGTTTCATTTCTGTGTGTGTAGATAATTCTTATCCCTCTGAAAATCTCTGAGGAGAGTCTAAAATGGTGAGATGTGTCAATAAAACTATATTCAGAAATATTTAGATGTCTATTTGGTGCCTATTTACAACTGTATTTGATTACAGAAACGAAAGTAATAATTTGTAACTTGATTGTTTTCAGTTAAGGTTATGTTTGGGCCAGAAATTCTCAGATATAGACATACCGTGCCTCCTTGTAGAAGCCCCTGTTAGTCTCTCACTAACAGACCCCCCGCCCCCCCCCCCCCCCTCCGATACTAATAAGTAAAGTTTGGAGTTGGAGACTAAGCCCCTGCCAGCTTGGAGACGTGATTAAACCCAGTGCCTTTGCAAAACACACGCTCATCCAGGATCTGTGTTTGGTGTGTTTTAGAACCTTTTGGAAACTTCCTTAGCAACGGCGCTTTTACAAGACTGGGGAATATTCAGAACCCGGCGCTTGAACAAAAGGAAATCAGTAGTGTAGCTTAGAAATTATCCCAGCTAACAAAAATACGTTATCCTACGTCAAAATAACGTTTCTAACGTTTTATATTTGCCACACTAAGAAGCCATAACAAAACGTTATATAACGCCGTTTTCGTTTACTGGGATGTCAGGGTTGCCATAGATACCAAAAGGTAAAGATTTATATGGTTGTCATCATGTGAACTATTTTTAATCAAGTGTTACCTGACCGAGTTTTTGAATTTGATTTTGATTGAACCGAAAATAGCAAAAACAAGTACATCAGGAATTGGAATTTTATCTAGTTATTCCGTTCCCGTGATAAGGTAGTGTTGATTTATTAGTTGGGGGGGGGGGCCTAAAAAATGTCGACCCCTCCTAAGGGGGGGGGGAGGTTGGGGAGGGGTGTGTCAAATTATCATGCCCTCTTTTACCCAAAATATACCACACATAGTATTCCGCACGCTCTTGAGGGGATATAAAAGATGCCCCCACCGTTAATTTATAAATGAACACTATTCCCGACGATGTTTGGATGATAGGCTTTGAGTATATTCTTGTTCAAAGTCCCCAACTGTGGAGTTTCAGAGGAGAGTGGGTGAGGGTATCTGCCTGCCAGCCTGACCTACAAACAGACAAGAAGGGCTTGTGTTTATGTGATTTATTATCACACTCCCTGCGAGCTCCTCACTGTATCAGTTACTGAGCACTCACGATGACCTAGTCAGTGGCTTGTGGTGGGGGAGGGACCGGGGGGGGGGGTACTCAATTTCTTTTTGACCCGGGTGTGCAGCGGGCCCTTTGACAACCCTTACCCTTGGTAAGGGGGATTTTGGTCAGTATTGACCCTTAGTGAGGGGGATTTCGGTCAAAAGTGACCCTTCCTGAGGGGGATTTCTGACAAAAGTGCATAGGTTTTAGCAATTTTCCCAGAGGAGTCGCCCTTGCTGTAAGAATTCTGGTCAAAAGTGATCCCTTTTGCGAAGAATTTTGGCAAAATGTCTCTGAATCTCTGAAAAGTGAAAGGCTTTGAAAAGTGACCCTTGGTGAGGGGGATTTTGCCAACCAATGAAAGCTACCCATTTCCTGGGCCATACCGACATGCACATTTGAACTCCCCGATACACAAGGGAGCAGGGTCAGGCATTGCCGTAAATTCTTGTGTACAAGCCTAAATCGTGTATTAGCCGCACCTCCAACTTTGAAAGATTCTATAAACCGTAGATAAGAGAGGCTCTGAAATTGCTCAATTAGTACTGTAGTATACTCATTTAAACTCGCTGAAGCTGCACCCTGATTCTGGGTGAGTCCTATATGCTGCATTTGCGGCGTGCATTTGACTCTTGTACTAGCTGGGGCTTCTACGTGAGAATTTACAGTAATTATTTGCAGGGTATGGTAAAATTTCTAAAGGAGAGGAAGCGCCCACACTACTAATCTTATCTACCATCCGACAGTTACTGGAGGGTCAAGCAACAGGACTTTGTTCAGGTTTTTAAGAATATCTTACAATCACTTTGAGACAAGAAAGAAGCATGCAAAAAATACGGATTAGGTAGATAGACCCCTAAAGATCGGCTAGGCGGCATTTTAAGGCTTGGTAACAAAGAGGATCGATGTAGGCATTCTGGGGCTAATAGTGACATGGGACATGGACTTTCTTAAAACTGACAGGGCCGCATTGGGATTACTTAAAATCGACAGGGGGACCCGCCCCCTCCCAATCTATCCCTCCGTTTTCAATCTTTTGAGATTTTTAACGTTTTTATTTGGCTCAAGTTCTATTACAAGTGACGTCTCTCAAAGTGCAGTAAATCGCTCTGACTGGTAACCCCCCCCCCCCCTTCTTTGAAATTGCTTATATCAGAAGGAGTAGAGGGGACCTAAACAAAACCGTTTATATTCTAGGTGTGTGTATTGTATGTGTATGTCTATGTAGGTGTGGGATATGGGGGCGGGGACGTGTGAAGTCCCATGACTGGCTCCTGCACGTTTTGTTCTTATCATTTAATTTGTAAATAAAGAAGATCGCACAGAAATTCCCGAGTTTCTTGTTGAGTCAGACGGTATCATTTTACATGTAGCTTCATGAGTACCGTATCTTAAGGTGGGTCTGCCTCGCAACCTTAACCTAAGTAGGGGCATTCTTGCAGTCCATAACACATATAATACTGGTATCAGCATCGCTGGTTATGATACCTCGTATAATGTCACATATTACAGTATGTTACTATATGAGCCATGGCTATCCTCTAGGGATGTTTTCTAAAGTTAATCCAACTAAAAATATCAACATTAAATCGACATTAAAATAATGAAGTCCACCAGGTGAGTTAAAGGCCTGAGTTGAATTAAAACGTTTCTTTTTACAGGTCAGGGTATAGTGGGGTCATACAGTATCCAGGATTTTGGGAAAGGGGGAGGGCGTAATAAAGACTGGGGGTACTGGGGTATTGAGCTTTCTTTACCTTAGAATTTTACAGAAAAATGGGGGGGGGGGCACGCCGGGTACGCCCCCCTAAATCCGCCCCATTTAATCATTTCTTTTCCCAATAAAAGCAAGGCAATAGTGTCAGGTCTTTCCCCTTCTATCCTCGGAGGTCTATACAGTCTAACATCCTGCCCAGGTCTTTTGCCTTTTTATCCCTGCGATAATTGATTTATCGCATTTGGCCATAAGGCCAAGCTCCCTAGGTACGCTCTCCCGGGGGGGGGGGGGTACTCAAATTTATTTTGACACGGGTGTGCGGCTGAGCCTCTGACAAACACTTACCCTTGGCTAGAGGGATTTTGGTAAAAAGGGCCTATGTTTTCGAAATTTCCACGGAAACGCACCTCTTGATAAGAGCCTTTAAAGAACTTTGCTGGAAATTTACCCTCAGGATTTCGGTCAAAAGTGACCCTTTTGCTTGAATTTTGGGAAAAAATTCGAAAAAGTGACCCTTGGCTAGAGGGATTTTAGCGGAAAAAGACCCTTGGCTAGAGGGATTTTGCCGAAAACAGACCCTTGGCTAGAGGGATTTTGCCGAAAGCTGACCGGCTAGAGGGATTTTACTCAAAAAAACACCCTTGCCAGCCGCACACCTGTGTATACAAAATGTACCAAGTCCCCCCCCCCCCCGCCCCTGTACGCTCTCCCCCACCCCTCCCAGATTTAGGTCAGCAACGTATACAGGACTGTACTGGGGAGTACTCCCACCTACTCCACTGCCACCCTACCAGTACCACACAATGTCCTGCTGCTGCTCCGCTACACGGTAGGTACTCAGTTAGTACACGTTACAATGGTTATAATTCAGGATTCATTTACTAATATTACATAGTGATGACTCCTAGTTATCGATGTTCTATCATGCAATAGGAATGGGTAGTGTTCGTATGTGAGTAGGAGTGAGTAGAGGAAAACAGTGTCTAGTTTCAATAGGCAACATATTCATGGTGTAGATTCAAGATGGCGGAGGATAACGTCTGAAACTAATATTAAACGTAGCAGACACCACGGGAGGGGATATATAATATACACCTAGGTCAGCTATGTGTCAAAGCCTAGTGCTCCTACCCGGAATCCCAACCTTTAGTAGTGTGGGACAGTATACAGACTAAAGTACAATGTACTACCAGATTTAACACCTAATGTGGGCCAGTATACAGACCCCGGGGGGTCCACTCCTTGACTCTTGGTTACTATGTGCGTACACAAACTGAAGGAAAAGGGGGCTTTTTCAGAATTCCCCGCAGTTGTAAGGGTACTAGATTTGGGGTGATGTATGCACATAGTTACTATAGAAAAGATAGGGAGTGGACCCCCCGGGATACCGACTAAAGTACAGTGTACTACCAAATTTAACAACCCAACTGTAAACACTTCGTTTGGTGGATTAGGGGGATTCATAATGAAAAAGAGGCCCTCAGTTGGTCGGGGTCATAACTAGAAAAGCTTTTATAGGAGGGGGAGCAGAGGGGGGCTTGGTCAACGTAAGAAATGGTCCATTTTCCACAAACAGGCATGACTCCACAGGCGCACACGATTTTAGGTGGGGGGGGGGGGGGTTATCAAAATCCGAACCATAACGGGTTGTTGGGGGGGGGGGGGCTAGCCCTACAACTAGTAATAAACGAGTCGGCCTTTAGGGGATATTCATTTATTAATTACAGGGAGAGATGAAAATCTTGTGCAAAGGTTCAAAAATGTTTATATTATGTTAATATTATGTTGGCGCCTTTCGTGAGGGCTCCCCCAATATTTTTTTCGGGCCCCCCCTTTTTTGAAATAAACTAAGGGGCAGTCTTTCTTTTGGAAAGGGGCATAAATATCTCCCCCCCCCCCCCCACACATACTCAGTATGGGTTAGAATCTTTTAGGCCCCCCTTCAGGAGGTGTAACATTTTCCTTTACGCCAACCCCCAAACCAACCACCCCAAACTG